>LN483410.1:153643-262410 GCA_900002565.1 Culicoides sonorensis
AATATAAATGCATATAAATAAATATAAATACAATATTTAAATTATAAACGTATAATTTCTGTATTTCTCGACAATTTGTTACTAATTTAAATTATAAATTTATAGCCAATATGGCCTGGGTTGCAAACATTTTTTTTCACCTACTTCAACAATAAAAATACAAGGCTAGGGATATAAACTTTAATAATTGGTTTATAACTTTGATGGCAGGCTATTGGTGATTTTATTTAATTTTTTTGTTTGCTTTAAAACATATGTTTTTCTTAAATAATATTAAATTTTCATTTACTAATTGATGAAAAACCTATTTAAGCTTCATTTAATCCAAAAATTCACCTTTAAATCTTTAGTTAAAACTGAAAATTCCTTAACTGGCCGGGTATTGGGTATTTTACCCTAGAAAAACGACACAAAATTTTATTGGAAATAGTGAAAATCTTTTGAAATTTAACGTAAAAAAGTGTATTAAAAAATTCGAACGGCCTTGTTATGTTTATTTGTTTTTATATTGAAATATAACTTGTATCAAAATGTACAACTTTTTTAACTAAAATCTTTACTAAACGCCCAAAATTTGGACATTTAAACTATGAATTTGGTACTGTTATCGCTGAATTTCAATAAATTCTGCAGAGTGCAAGGAGGGGTTCGGTCTAATGAATATCATTTTAGACAAAAAACGGAGTCGATTATAAATCAAAACTTTATCTGAAATAATGACAGTAGAGCTAAGAAAATCTCTGATTCAATTTCAGACTTTCTTTTGTTAAAGGTTTTTAACGTAAAGGGCATTGTACTGTAGACTCCAATACGATCACAAAAAACCATTACAAACAGAATCTGATAAAACAGAGTTATGAAAACTCTTGTAAACTTTAAATAAGTTTTGCTATAACCATTACAAAATCTCTTCTTTAATTTTTTAAATTCAATTTGGTAGCGAGCCCCTTGTTAAAAATTTTAGAGGACATCACTGATTACACCTTTATAGGTTTCATATAAATTTATACTTTTTTTCTTCGTACACATCATTATAATTTTGTCACATAATTATCCTGTCATTTTGTATTAGAATTTAAATATGTATAAACTATGTCTAAATTTATTGGATTTTGTATGATATGATGGAATATTAAATTTAATATGCTATGATTTTGTAACGGTGGTAATAATGTTGAAGGTAAGAAAAACACCGCACTGTGTAATATTAATCGAGGATTATAAAAATAGGAATATATTAAAATGAGAATGTGATGTGACCTGAATAAAAACAATAATATTTTTCAATCAAAATATAACAGAATTTTATTAATTAAGAGGCCTAAGAGAGACTTAGAAAGTCAAAGAAAGAAAACAAATAAGAGATATAATTTCAGCCTAGTGCTTCCAAATACTCATTCTGACAGAGCTTGTAAAAGACACAATTGAGTTGAAATTATTTCTACTGCTTTTCTGACTTGAACTAACGCGTTGATAGTCGAGCGAGGTCTACAAATAGATGTAATATACAATGACTTCCAAAAAGCTTTTGATAGAGTAAATATAAAACTTGCTGATATCTGAATTGATTCCCTCATACCTGAGAGGTAGGACACAGAAAGTGAGGATAGGACCTTCCATATCAGATCTGATTTTTTCATGGTCCGGAGTTCCTCAAGGGAGCAATTTGGGGCCAATTTTATTTAGCATCTTCATCAACTCGATCAGTTACAGTCATGGAACGCTGTAAGTTCCTTTTATATGCAGAAGTTCTTAAGATATGCAGAACTATCGAGCCTCTGTGTTGGAACCCCTACAAGGTGTTGCATAAAAAACGGAAAGAGTCTGTCTAGAAACAATTTCTAAGGTTTGCCCTTCGGGAACTAGGTTGAGCCAACCTTAACCTGTTACCTTCATATGAAGATCGTCTCTCCCTTTTGAATATAAACACTCTCATCCATAGGCGTGAGTAAGCGACCTTTTTTTAGCTTATCAATGGCCTCATTCGTGTACCTGAAGTATTTCAAGAAATCTCTTAATTCAAATCCATGTAACAGAAGAAATCTGGAACCATTTCGAGTCTCACCTCATTCAACCAATTATGGATTGGATTGGAATTTAACTCGATAGTCTCTTACCAATGCCAAAAATCCGATATTCTTCAGTTATCCGTTCTAATGGAATAAATCTTGAACAGTCATTGTAGTTAAATACTCATAACCAATTAAAGTCCTTAGTTAATTCGTTTTCCTTTACAACTATTGTCATTGTTTAACTATCCAACCATGACATATTCAAGTCAATGTCTTGGAAAATTATAATTGGTTCCACTTTTGATTATATTTTTGTTAAAAGAATTTTCCTCATAAATAAACTCAACTATTTTACTTTCTTTCATGTTAAATAGAGGCAATGAAATAACTTCATTTGTATTAGATTTACAGTGATTCAAAGCAATTTTACTGTTTTTTCTTGTAACAAAGGATCTGAAGCGAATTAACTTGTTGATGGAGACGTCTACTTTTTTTAAAAAACATTTTTTTCCTTTCAAAATTTTAATAAAAATCTTTTGTTTTCCTTTACTTGGAATTGTAAGGTTATTTATTATATTACATTGAAAAAAGAGTTTTGGATTTAATTTTAAAATTTTTAACTTGGTTTCACTGTTTCACACTAAAATTTGTTGAATCGTGAAACCATAATTATTATAACCATAATTTACAATTTCAATTCAAATTTCATTAAATTCAACTCTCAAATGCATAAAAAGTACTCACAAAAGCCGGGAATAATCTAGTAGTTTCATTAAAATAATCTTTCTTTTCATTTTATTTCAATGAATTGTTTTTTTCTTGTTAAAACTGTTCCATCATCATCATGTTTGTCTGTTCAAATTCTAAAAACAAAAAAAAAGAGAGAAAGACAAGCGACCGAGAAACAAAAATGTAACATAATCATATTTTTGTGGTGATTTTAAACATGCCAAAACCGTATAACGATTTGCATGAAAAAAATATGGAACGCGAATAAGTAAATACGCATAATTCCATCATCATATATGAGAAACGAAATGATGATTCACGTCGTTGTTGTATCTTTACATTTTTATGTTGTTTTTGTTATTTTTAGAGCGTTGACAAAAAAAATCTCTGTTAATTCTATTTTATTCAAAGTAATTTTTACCTGTTTTACTGTTGAGTGTTGTTAGGAAAAGTGCTCTATTGGGAAAATTTAAGTAGATCGTGAATTGTGGAAATGAAATGAGACATTTTGAGATAATAAATCGTGGATTTTTCAAGCGAATCATCAAAATGCACTTTCAGATTCCAATAAAATCTGAAAATTATGTTTTTTTTCATGTATTTTCAATTTTCAAGTTAACCTCCAGGTATTTTGTTAAGTGGATTGATATTAAATTGCTTTTTTTTCAATTTAATTTTACTTTATAATTAAAAACTGAAGTGGGTATTTCATGAAATTCAATTATTGTTATACTTCCTTTTTCGAGTATATTTGTCAAAAATTTCCATCAATTTAATAAAATTAGAATTTCCATCAAACCAACAAAATTAGTGTCCAATTTACGTTTTTTGCTATACATAAAATTAAAAAGTTATTTTAAACATCAAATCACATCACATACAAAACCTCTTTAAAAGAAGATTAAGTGGTTTCAAATTTCACCCAAATAAAATTGAATTGAATTCAATTTAAAATGAGAAAAAAAACAGCAAAATAACATAAAACCGATGAAAAATACTTGACAACACACATTTAATATACTTTGAATTTTTCAGTAAATTTCACACCTTCTTTTAATAACATTTGTGCTGTCTACTGTAAAAATTCTATGTAGTTATGAAAATTTTTTTGTGAATTTTGATGTGTATGATGCGTTGTTGTTATAATTTGACATGAAACGCAAAAGAAATTACATTAAAAGTAACGGAATAATATTGTTGTAATATACCTTGAATATAAAGTGTAATAAAAATATTTCGTATTATGTACCTCGGAAAAAAATGAGAGAGAGCGTGTTTTTTAAAGAAAAGTAAAATACAAAAGTTGGTGTTAATGTAAATGTTTTTTTTTTACTTTTAAGAATTTCCCTGTGTATATTTCCCTTTTAAATGTAATTAAAAGGGGAAATAGGAAAATTAAACCATTCCTTGATTTTCATGAAGATTTGAGTTAGTACTCAAATAGGCGTTTTCAGTCAATATTCATTTTTTACAACAATTTCAGTAAATTGATTGACCTTGAAAGTCACCTATTTTTTTTGGTTAAAAATTTCCATCAAAACAAAATTTGCCTGGTGCAATAACACCTCACATGATATTTAGGTGTAATTTTTTTCTTCATTTCATGTACAAAATGATTCACTTTCTATTGATTAATTTGAATGAATTTTTATTTCCACCAACCCTTGAATGACCATCAGCACTTACCACCACTTACAGGCATCAAAGCACACGAGCACATAAGGTGGCTTCATTAAATTCTTTTAAACCTGACACGTACTTCGAATATGAAGACATATAAAGGACACGTACATCCACACACACATACACGTACACACATATATGTGTGTTTAATGGAGTATATCCTTTTGGTATTTCATGCATTTCACTATAAAATAATATGATCGTCAAAAGCCTTTCAAGCATTTAACTGCACACTGTTTGTGTGTATTTTTATTTTATAATCTTAGTCTGAACTGTAACTTGAGTGTTAACTCAGTGTGTGTGCTTTTCTAGTAATGTAACATAAAAAAAAGTATATGAATAGAAATGCATGATGTACAAAAAAAAATTTAAAGAACTAAACTTACACTATAAAATACCATTTTAATTTTCTTTGTCTGGTGTTTTAAATACAAAACGAACCGTACACATAAATGTATAATAATAAAATATGTAGTTAAGGGAAAAAGCGACTCATATCATGTATTGGGTTGAAAATACTGCACTATTCATCTAGTTTAAGGTTTTTTTTTCTCCTTTTTGTTTATTATTATTATTATTATATGATATTTGATGGCATTTACATGGAGTTAAGCAATGTACGATATACATTGAATTGTTTATGTGTGTTTTGTGTATTATGTGTGCAGTCACTCAATGAGTCTCAGTGGAGCTATATAATATATGAGTGTTTCTTTTTAAATTCTTGTGTACTTTTCTTCTTACATTAACTATTTTATACTAATATATGTATGTTAGTAAAAAAGTTATACTTATTAGTTAAGCGCACTGTTGCACTTTTGCTCTAACTTTAAATGGAAAAAAAATAAAAAACTCAGTCCAAAATCTAATTATATCCTATTTTCTTCTGAAGTTTAACAACTTCAAAAATTACAAGTTCTTTGAAAGTGAACTCAAAAACGAAAAACAAGTGAAAAAAATATCAAAATCTAGAACTTGTACGATTTTTGTTTTCGATAATCTATTAAACACTGTTCTAATCAAAAATTGTACAAGTTCTAGATTTTGATATTTTTTTCACTTGTTTTTCGTTTTTGAGTTCACTTTCAAAGAACTTGTAATTTTTGAAGTTGTTAAACTTCAGAAGAAAATAGGATATAATTAGATTTTGGACTGAGTTTTTTATTTTTTTCTTTTTGATTTCAAGCAGTTATGACTGTGTTTGTTTATTTTGATGTTAAATAAGTCATAATCAGACAAAATAAACATTGAGACTTAATTTTTTTTTTAAGTAAAAAACAATTCGTGAAAAATTAAAATGAAACCGATAAAATGGGAACATACGAGAGAGCGCATTTTGATTAAATGCTAAAATTTATTTTAAATTAAAATAGAAGAATCTGAAAATCGTGGGTTCCGTTACCAGGGTTCTAGGTAAAGGTACCGATCTTATTTTAGTATATTTTGCAATGACTGACGTTCAAAGTAGCCTTGAAAGCGCATTTTCTATCAAAAATAATGTAAAATTTTCCATTTTCTTGGAAAATTTTCAGAAAATCGGTTTTTTAATGGTCACCCTATTTTTTTGTATGGGCACCCTAATTTTTTTATAGCCTATGTTACCCGTGCTTTGAATAGCTAAATATACCTAGAACATACCATAGGTCTTTTTCGAGCCGTTTAGCCGCAATCGTGGAAGAAACTTTTTTTGTGCATAAAATACAAAGAAGAACTTGTAATAAGAGGGACATTGTGATGAATGTGAATGAAAAATGACTTGTATGAGAAAAATTTTTTTCCTGTTCGTTTTAGGTATATGGTGTCTTCTGGAAAGTTGCTCAGAATGATGAGGCGAAAATTTTGGCATGAAATAAATTTTCCATTTTCTTGGAAAATTTTCGGAAAATCGGTTTTTCCATGGTCACCCTATTTTTTTGTATGGACACCCTAATTTTTTTATAGCCTATGTTACCCGGGCTTTGAATGGGTAAATATGCCTAGAACATACCATGGGTCTATTTCGAACCGTTTAGGCGTAATCGAAAAAGAAACTTTTTTTGTGCATAAAATACAAAGAAGAACTTGTAATAAGAGGGACATTGTGATGAATGTGAATGAAAAATGACTTGTATGAGAAAAATTTTTTTCCTGTTCATTTTAGGTATATGGTGTCTTCTGGAAAGTTGCTCAGAATAATGAGGCGGAAATTTTGGCATGAAAAAATTTTTCCATTTTCTTGGAAAATTTTCGGAAAATCGGTTTTTCCATGGTCACCCTATTTTTTTGTATGGACACCCTAATTTTTTTATAGCCTATGTTACCCGGGCTTTGAATGGGTAAATATGCCTAGAACATACCATGGGTCTATTTCGAACCGTTTAGGCGTAATCGAAAAAGAAACTTTTTTTGTGCATAAAATACAAAGAAGAACTTGTAATAAGAGGGACATTGTGATGAATGTGAATGAAAAATGACTTGTATGAGAAAAATTTTTTTCCTGTTCGTTTTAGGTATATGGTGTCTTCTGGAAAGTTTTTCAGAATGATGAGGCGAAAATTTTGGCATGAAAATAATTTTCCATTTTCTTGGAAAATTTTCGGAAAATCGGTTTTTCCATGGTCACCCTATTTTTTTGTATGGACACCCTAATTTTTTTATAGCCTATGTTACCCGGGCTTTGAATGGGTAAATATGCCTAGAACATACCATGGGTCTATTTCGAACCGTTTAGGCGTAATCGAAAAAGAAACTTTTTTTGTGCATAAAATACAAAGAAGAACTTGTAATAAGAGGGACATTGTGATGAATGTGAATGAAAAATGACTTGTATGAGAAAAATTTTTTTCCTGTTCGTTTTAGGTATATGGTGTCTTCTGGAAAGTTGCTCAGAATGATGAGGCGAAAATTTTGGCATGAAAATAATTTTCCATTTTCTTGGAAAATTTTCGGAAAATCGGTTTTTCCATGGTCACCCTATTTTTTTGTATGGACACCCTAATTTTTTTATAGCCTATGTTACCCGGGCTTTGAATGGGTAAATATGCCTAGAACATACCATGGGTCTATTTCGAACCGTTTAGGCGTAATCGAAAAAGAAACTTTTTTTGTGCATAAAATACAAAGAAGAACTTGTAATAAGAGGGACATTGTGATGAATGTGAATGAAAAATGACTTGTATGAGAAAAATTTTTTTCCTGTTCGTTTTAGGTATATGGTGTCTTCTGGAAAGTTGCTCAGAATGATGAGGCGAAAATTTTGGCATGAAAATAATTTTCCATTTTCTTGGAAAATTTTCGGAAAATCGGTTTTTCCATGGTCACCCTATTTTTTTGTATGGACACCCTAATTTTTTTATAGCCTATGTTACCCGGGCTTTGAATGGGTAAATATGCCTAGAACATACCATGGGTCTATATCGAACCGTTTAGGCGTAATCGAAAAAGAAACTTTTTTTGTGCATAAAATACAAAGAAGAACTTGTAATAAGAGTGACATTGTGATGAATGTGAATGAAAAATGACTTGTATGAGAAAAATTTTTTTCCTGTTCGTTTTAGGTATATGGTGTCTTCTGGAAAGTTGCTCAGAATGATGAGGCGAAAATTTTGGCATGAAAATAATTTTCCATTTTCTTGGAAAATTTTCGGAAAATCGGTTTTTCCATGGTCACCCTATTTTTTTGTATGGACACCCTAATTTTTTTATAGCCTATGTTACCCGGGCTTTGAATGGGTAAATATGCCTAGAACATACCATGGGTCTATTTCGAACCGTTTAGGCGTAATCGAAAAAGAAACTTTTTTTGTGCATAAAATACAAAGAAGAACTTGTAATAAGAGTGACATTGTGATGAATGTGAATGAAAAATGACTTGTATGAGAAAAATTTTTTTCCTGTTCGTTTTAGGTATATGGTGTCTTCTGGAAAGTTGCTCAGAATGATGAGGCGAAAATTTTGGCATGAAAATAATTTTCCATTTTCTTGGAAAATTTTCGGAAAATCGGTTTTTCCATGGTCACCCTATTTTTTTGTATGGACACCCTAATTTTTTTATAGCCTATGTTACCCGGGCTTTGAATGGGTAAATATGCCTAGAACATACCATGGGTCTATATCGAACCGTTTAGGCGTAATCGAAAAAGAAACTTTTTTTGTGCATAAAATACAAAGAAGAACTTGTAATAATAATAAACATGAAAAATGTCGTAAATATGTATGATTATAAATTATTAAATACAATTAATAATAATAAAATTATGTAATGACGTCATAAGTGATTCAAAATTATTCGTACATCGACACCATAATTTGATTTGTGTAACTGTATTAGTCGGCACTCTACGTTTTATGTATCATATGATAAAGCTCTCATCATAAAATTCTATTTTATTTTATATATTAAACATATACAAGAATTTCTCTGTTCTATTTCTATATATTTTATGTTATATACACAATGAAACATATGAGAAAAGTAAATAAAACACTTGTATATTAAAGAGAAATTATTCCATGTTATATTACGATAAATATATACATACAGCTATACACCGTGAGAGAAGGAAAAAGAGAATGAGAGTACATAAAGTTGTTTTTAATTCTCTGTTATTGCCGCTTTTTCATATAAGCTAACATTGAAAGTATCTGAATCAACATTGAAAAAGACTATCATATGGTGTATGTGTTATATGAATAATAACAAAAGTTTTCCCTTCATATGTAGGAAAAATTTGAAGAGCATTCAGTTGAAATTCGGCTTCAGATGAATACATACACGCCTTAGTCACTTTATTATTATTATATTATTATTACAATATTATATATACAAAATAACTCTACTTATTACTTATTATTATCATTATTATATATATATTTATATTATATATATATAAAATATATCCAACAACTAAAAGAAGAAAAATATTAATGATAACAAAAAGATGTGAAAGAGTTTTAAAAGGAAATTACTTCATATGTTTTCCTGAAAGTTAAAAAAAAACACCAAAAAAATATACAAATATACCAGTGGTAACTTTATCATTAAAGTTAAAAAAAAAATTATAATCTTCCAATAACATTACATTACAAATAAAAACATAATAATATCAATGAATGAAATTATATATCAAAAAGTGGGCCTACTTACAAAAAAAAACTTATAATAATAATTTAAACATATTCAATTAATTTACATTACAAAAAGTGAAAAAAAATAATATTCATATTGTTCAATCTCGACCAAATTACAAAAAATAATTATTATAATATATTATTATTAATAATAATCAATTTATTATTATCATTATTAGAAAAAGTGCTTCTGAACGTTCCTATGAAAAAATTTAATAGTACTAATTCAATATATAAATAAAATACATTGTTTTTCATATTATAATTATTATTATTCTTATTAAATAAAAAAAAATTATAATTGTTTACTTTATTACAAGTTAAATTTATAAATAAATTGAATCAAATTTCATTTAATGAATGGAATCCTTGAAATTGAATCTGAAATAAAAATACAAAAAGTGTTTCAACATTATTATTATTAAAAGTCTAAAATTTATATACAAGAATAGTTAACACAAAAGTCTAAAATAAAAAAAAATACAAAATTATTAACTTTCATATCCTTATAAATACTCAAAAATGAATGCAACAGTTAAAAATAATGATTATTTTAATACAATAAAAAAGTGTGTAAATTTTTGTGTTGATTTTATATAATGTTATAAATGTATAACATTTTATTTTGAATAAAAAAGAAACATCATAATCATCATCATACATTTAAAAAGATAAAAATATATTATATTATTTATTACAAATAGTTTCATCACAATACAATTCAACACAAAAAGTAAATTTATAAAAAAACGTGATAAAGATAGTGGCGTTATCTTATCATTCTGAGAGCTTCTTCAAATTAAATATATATATATAAATATTTGTTTTATTACGTTTAAAATAATATTAATAATAACAATAATAAATCAACGTTATTACAACAAAATTCAAATGAAATATAATCATAAATTACAAATATAATAACAAAAAAAAATTAAAAGTAAATGTGCTGGAATAAATAGTTAAAAAAAATACACATGTATAACATGATTAGGATAAATTTATCATCAAAGAAATCATAAATATATTTAATAATATAAAAAAAAAATTATAACAAAAAAAAATATGTTGTAAGTGTCTCTTCAATGAAAAAAATTTAATATAATTTAATATGATTAAATTGAAATCAATCAACATTTTATTAAATAAATTCTATGAAATGTAAGAAATATATTATTAATAATAATAATCTTTTGATTGATTCAATAATAGTAATAATGTAATAATATAAAATCTTTTTTTATATTATTTTATTATTTCGTATAAAAAATATAATAATAATAATACAAAATATATATTAATATAATAATAATAATGATGAATAAATGAACTGTATAATAAAAAATTGTACATATATTAAAATGTCATTTTCAAAAAATTAGTACTATTATTTAAAATCAAAGTCAATTGACTTGGATTAAGAAAGAATAAAAAAAATAATGTGTACAAAAAAATTACGAAAGAATATAAATTTACATAAGCCACAACTTCCTTTATTTCATTTCATTTTACTTTATATAAATTAATTTTAATCTGTGTACAATATTATATACGTTGAATTTATACATAATACTTACTTTAGTATGAAACGAATTCCATAATAAATAACAATAATAATAATAATAGTAGTGATAATTTGAGAATGTGGAGTGTATATATAAGAAATTTTATTCTAAAAAATTCTTTATGATGATAATAGTTGTATATTGTATGATGTGTATTGTGATAACTATGAAATGTACAGTGATGCCCTAAGATTGTAGACCATGAAATTCTTTTTTATTACAAAATCAAAAGTAATAATTGATTCTAAGCTTTTTGTATACTCGTAATCAGTGAGACACGATCGTAGACCCCGATTGAGAGTAAATTTTTTATGAAATGATATGAGACGATGTTTAGCAGTAAATGGACATGAAATGTTGTGATTCACTGTAAAATATATATGTAAAATAAAATAAAATAAAGTGTAAAGAAATAATAAAAATTAAAATTAAAAAAAAAACCTAACAGTGTTAATGTATGTGATAATATAATTCAGTTGGTTAATGTTTTTGACATACAATGAACTTGTGTGAAATAGTCTGATTATATTTGTATGTTAAAGTGGAGATTATTGTGTTAAAATTAAACCCTTTTTTATTTATAATATGAAATGGATTAGGTTGGATTTTAATTGTAAAATCATTTGACTTTTTTCGGACATTTGAAAATGGTTTTATTTTCAATTTAATTTTAGAATCTTTCTGTGATGAGTTTTAGGAATTTAAATGCAGTGTATCACATTATTTGAAGAGTTCTTAAAGTGTTATGTCCTTAAAGGAACAAAAAAAGAAAAATTTACTTTGAATGTTATTTTACAAAAAAAACTTGAGAATCGACATTTTTCATTGGTGTCATAAAATTAGGTCAAAAATCCCTAAGGATTTGGCAACACTGCTTACACACCTTCAAAAAATAAACAGAATTTTAAATTTTAATGCAATTTGAAACAAATACAAACCTTAAACCAACAAAAAATATATAAATTGAAAAATAACAAAAACCAAGACACATAAACATATTTTTTTGTCTCACTCCCACTTCAATTTCTACGTCATTTTCTTTGCCATGTTTATTTTACACAAAATTTTCATCAAAAACATTGATAGCATACATAAACAAAATCATTCCTCCAAAAAAAAAAAATAATAAAACAGAAAATCATCATAGATTGATAAAATGACATTCACATAAAAAAAAATCCATATAATTTTGGTTTTTACAAGAAAAACATTGTTTTTTTTTCATAACATTTTGATGTTGTCTATAACATTTATTATGTCATATAAGTCATAAATTTGAGATAAACATAAATATACTGTCAAATGTCTCTTTTTTTCCTGGATTTTTGTTTTTTTTTTATTATTATTAATATAATTTAATATGAGCCGAATTCAATGATGAAAACATGAAAAATTTGGTGTGTAATCATAAAATTTAATAATTTTTTTTTTCATTTTATTTTAATTAAAGTTGCGGATCCTTTATTGTCCTTGTTGATAGATTACATTTCATTCGTGTGTCATTTTTATTGACCAGGATTTTTAATTAAGTTTTATTTTTTGTGCCGAATAATCAAAATAATCGTTTGTTAAATAAAAAAATATGAATTGAGGTTATGGAACATTTTCAATGGAAGTAGAAAAAAATTATATAAAATATAAATAAAATAAACAGAATAAAATAAAATGATATTTCATATTTTTTATTCATACATTTCCACAAATATTAAACAAAAATCCCGTGTTTATTACAATTCAAGTACAAAGATTTTTTGTGCGTAGGTTTCCATAATTATTATTAAATTTTATTTAAAGAGAAGAAAAAAATTTATATTTATATTTTTTTCACACTTACTCATACTTACTTGAATTTAAGTGCGATTTTGGGTGATGATGACGATGATGACTGGAAAAAATTGATGTTATCAAAATTTTGTATATAATTTCAAGTGTGTCATACTTATTTTTTGTATGATGTTGTATAATCGTTAAAATAATAATAATAAGAAGATTTTAATGATATTAAAAAGGATCTGTGTTAAAAAATTAATATCAAATTATATTTTTAGGCATCATTATCCTTAATATTATTATTTGAGAAAAAAATTTACACAAATTTTATGTTAATATTCATTATTCAAATTATTATTATTTATTTATGTTTTTTTTAAATACATAGAAAAAAACACTCACTCACTAGGAAGAGAATCAAACTTGAAAAAAAAATTCATGGATATATTCAAAAGGAATTTCCATTAAATTTTCATTTAAGTGTGTTATCCTAATAAAAGTAAGAAAATGAAAATGAATGGACAAAGTTTTTAATAAACTTCAAATAAAAAAAAATAGAGACCGGACCTAAGTAAACCTCATTTTTTTAATTTAATCAATTGTGTTTTTTTCTTGGTTTTCTTTTCTATTCAAATATGGATAAAAGATTTAATTTCAGTATTTGTTTATACGTTTATTTACTTTATTCATTTTTTTTTTAATATTATAAAACGATTAAATAAAATAAAATAAAAAAGTGATAACAATAAACAAACAAATCCCTTTAATTAATGTTTTTTTTCTTCTTAGAAGATTTTAAGGGTAACCACAAAAAGGGTTTTTACAGGAAAAGGGAAAATTTGGATTACAATATTTTATGATAAAAAATAAATTGATGAGTGGAGAAGGATAAAAATTTTGTTTGAATCTTGGAAAATTGCATTGTAACGATGAAATTTAAAGATTTTTATTTTATTTGGCTCATACTCACTTCAAAATTCTCTTAAAATTAGTTTTGAAAGAAGAGTCAAAAAAGCGTATTCAGATTTCGATTTCAAATTTTTGCTAAATCGTGAATTCCCTTTGAAATTTCTCATTGAAATTGCAAAAACGAGTTTCAAACAAAAATAAAAAATGTTACATTCAAAAAATGCAAAATCATTCAACTTCTTTCCTTGACCTCTTTAAATGAAAAAGATGCGCTTTTTATTAATAATCATAACAATATTAATAAACGTCACCAAGACCATTGTAAATAAGTTGTTGTTTTGATGAAATAAATGCATGTTTATATTTTTTTTTTTATTTTTCTCTTTCAAAATAAAACAGATTTAAAAGAAAAACATAAATAATAATGAAAAAAAATCATCATCACACTTTCTTTGTGCAATTAAAGATTCAGACAAACCCACATGTGTGTGTGTGTGTGTGTTTTTTTTTGCTTGACATGTTTCAAGTGAAAAAAAAGAAAATAGTTGTCCATCTTGCTTGTCAAGATGAATATAATTTTTATTGTTAACCCTTATCTGACCATTAAGGATCTTATACTCAAGAAAAATGAAATTAAATGTCACAAAATATCGTATTTTGCCATGAAAAGGTTAAAAAAAGTGAAATTCATTTTAATTCAATGACAGTTTAAAGTTGAATCAATATGGTCAATAAATTTCAATACATTTAACATACTTCGCAATCAAAATTTCTTTTCTTTTTAAAAATATTCAATTTGACGATACAATTTATTTATTATTAAACGATTTAATCACATGCTTATTCAAAGAAAAATCCACAAAAAATTACACCAAAGTACGAAACAAAAAAAATAAAAATTATTTGCAACAATATGCTAATAATATAAAATAACGGTGCTTCTACTTCATTATTATTGTTATTTTTATTATTAGCATTTGAGGGGCATACACGAACGATAATAATTGTACATAAATTTAATGGAATATTCATTTTTGGATGAGTACCCGTGTGTGTGTGTCTATACGTGTATAAAAATGATATGTGAATAAAAATATACAAAGTATTTAAAATGTGTATTGAAGTCCATTGAACTCACAGTTTATTGTTTTTTTTTCTTTATAAATTATTATTATTATTTTATTTTAATTTTACACACAACAACCAAAATTTCAAGCAAAAAATTTAAAAATTGTAATCAAATACGACGAAATCAATGTAACTGTACTGTGACTTATTGTCGATTTTTTTTATTATTATTATTTTTTTTTTTTTGTATTAAGTCATACCTTTAAATTCATACATACACCAAATGCATTTATGCATTACGTCGTTGATGCAATTCAGTGGCCTGGATTTATTGTAAATTTTTTGTTGTTGTTGTAAGGTTTCACTTTCGATACGTAATCGATGATTTATATTGAAATTATGAAAAAAAATTTACAATGTTTTATTAATATTTTTTTCATTTAAAAAATTTCAAATAGTAATGAGTCTTTTGAACTATTTAAAGTTAGATTAAGCAGATGTTGAGTAAAGTTTTAACTTAAGTTCAAAGTTAACGATAGCAAAAAATAACAATAAGACACACCTGCTGATTCATATAAAAAAAGTTTTATGTAATTTCAGTGTATCTCATGAAAATGTATAAAAAAAAAAGAAAAAAAAATAACAACATAAGAAATGAATTGATCCATAAAAATAACAGAACTTTTGATGTCTTTACCAGATTCAATACTAAAGTGGTTGTTTTTAAGATGAAATGAAATGAAATTAAGTGTTTGGTTAGAACTTGAAATGAAATGATAAAAAAAAATTAGAAATTGAATTGAAAATAATTACTAACTGGACTTGTCATGTTTTAAAGTACTTAACCCATTTTCGTCCAAATTCCATAAATTGAAAGCTTGAGATCGATTTTTTTTTAAATTTGTTATTAAGTCGTTCCAAAGCATAAAATTAAGAAATCCAGAATTTTTTGGAAATTCAAACACTGTAAGTTGAAAACGCCCCGCAAAGAGCCCCGCTTAATATGCATAGACTAAAAGAGTGCCTACAATTTTCGAAATTTTTATCCAAATTAACAGGAAACGCGTTAAAAATTGCATTTATCAAACGTCCTGTAAGCGTCAATCAAAGATCTCCGTCTGTCGACCAAATCAATTTGTGACTGAGAAACTCAAAAACTGGTGCATGAATGTCATTCAAGGTCACACACTCTCAAACATAGTTTCAACTGATGTACTGATACCGATCTCTTATGCTCGCTTTATGCAAGGTATAAGAGTTATAAAAAATCGTATGTGTATAGATAGCGGAACAAGAATAACGCGCTCCGTATGTAAGGATTTATACCATGCACAAAGTAGTAGTTATACTTTTCAAGTTCAGATTTTTTTTCTCATGTCAAAATCGGCTTACAAGACAGGATGAGTTAATTGTTATAAGCTAAAGCCATCTCTCTTAATTTTGTACGTACTCTGACACAAAAGATTTGATAATCTCAATTCTCTTGACAACATTATCCACTTCTTTATCAATTTTTTTCTTAAAATTTCATTCAATATCGATTCTGTGGCAGTCACAAAAGTTAAAATATAGTTTTAAAAAGATAAAGCATAATAAACTTTCATTTAACAAATTTTTTACCTAGAAATTGTTGACTTTGACTTGATAAAAGTATGAGATCTATTTTTCATTATATTTTCCATCATCCTGTTGTTTTTTTTATATTTTATATTATAATTAATGATTTCCCTCATTTTCTTTCATATTGTTAGGCCGCGACAAATGAAAATCGAAAGTTTTGTCCTAATCCAATAACATGTTAGATGGGGGGGGCAAAAAAAAAAAAAAAGTTCTTCTTGCAGATTATGTTTTTAAGGCAATTTCTTTCAAATAATACCAATAACAGACGTATAATTGCTTACATTTTTAATTAATTGCCTTTTGAGAATGTTTTTTGTAAGGTTTACAAAGAAATCACTCAGAAATTCATAAAAACCTATTTAAAAAAATTTGACCGTTAAAAATTTTGGATTTTAAAATTTTGCAAAAGGAATTTCAATTGGATTTTTTTGGTTTATTTAGCTTTTTTCAGGCTAATTCACCACAATAACGTAATAATTACTTAAAAATTGTTGAAATTTTCTAAAAAACATGAATTTTCAATTGAAAATCCTGTTCAAAAAAAATTTTTTTTTTTATGCCCCACGTCTTTTTTGACTTTTCAAAAGGGGTATCGGACAAAACTTTTGAAATTCATTTGTCGCGGCCTTATTAGAAAAAAAAAAAAACAATCAATGACTTCCTTTCATTGCCTTATCATGATAAAAATTTTCCTCTGCTCAAACGTTTTACTTTACAATCTTTTATCATGATTATTATTAAAAGTCTGGACATTTTCTGATATGAAATAACATTAATTTTTTTTTTGTTAAAAAATTAAATTATATGATATTTTAAGCTTTTGATTGTAAGTGAAGGCATCATTTTTTTACTCCCTTGTGTTCACTGTGATATTTTTTTGTTCTTCTGTAAAACTTTAATGATAAAATTAAATAAAAGATTGCTTTGCTTTACTTTTATTTGTAAAAAAAATATTACATATAAAAAAATAACACAAAAGCCCATTATTTTTAATAATAAAATTAACTTTTCTTTTATTTTATTTTTTTCCTTACTTCGAAGATTTCTTTGCAAGTATAATGCTCTAAGAAGATATTCTGATAACTTTTTCATTTAATATACAAAGACAACAAAAACACAAAAAAAAAATCTTTATTCAAACAAATTTGTATTTCATTTCATTTCATTTCAAATACACACTAATAGTAATTGTATATATAGTAAAAGGTAAAAATAAAAAAAAATATGAAGCAAATAAGAAAAACTAACGGTAAATTCTTATTTATTTATTTCTTGAACTGTTTTTGAACTAATATCATATTGCTGCCTTCTACACCAAGTAAATACATTTACAATTTAATGATGATAAGCAAGAACAACAACAACAAAAAATCACAATCAGATCTAGTCGTACCTGTTCTATGCACATGTGTCTGTATTTGGATGCCATATGAAAGCAAAATGCCAATGAACTTGAATGTATTGTGAGTGTTCGTGAATTGATGTTGAAAATTTGTTGTAAAAAAAAAATGTTTAAAATATATTAAAAATAAAAATAAAACAAGAAATAGAATACAACAATAGATAAAAGAAAGAAATTGCTGAATATTGAGATAAATTGTAGGAATAAAAGAAATTATTATAAAAGTTTTAAGAAGTTTGTTGTTATTTTTTTTTCATTCTTACCATAATTTAGTATCATTGTACTTGATTTATTATTATTTTTATTTTTTTTTTCTTTAAATAAATATAATACAAAAAAATAGAATGGAAAAATTATTTACAAATATTTGCAAACTTTTCATCATCATCAACTTTAAATCATAATAAATCTGTTTTAACATTTTTTTTCATTTCTTTATTTGTTAAATAAAAATATTAAAAAAAATTTCCTATCAAAATAGATATGAAGATGATGAAATCAAAAATAAATTGAATGAGTCAACACTTTGTTCTCTCATTTCATAATAATAAAGAAGAAGAATAATAAAAAAATCATAGTCCAAAATCAAATGAAATTTTATCTTCTTCTGAAGTTAATCAACTTCAAAAGAAGATAAAATTTCATTTGATTTTGGACTATGATTTTTATTTATTATTTTTGAGTGTTGATTTTCTAACACTCAAAATCAAATACATAAAGCACATTCCTTTAAGAGGTGAATGTGATGTGAATGAAAAATTTTTTTTTGTGTTGTATGAGAAAAATTTTTCCTGTTTGATTTAGGTATGGGGTGTCTTCGGCAAAGTTGCTCAGAATGATAAGGCAAAAATTTTGGCATGAAAAAAATTTTCCATTTTCTCGGAAAATTTTTGGAAAATCGATTTTTTCATGGTCACCCTATTTTTTTGTATGGTCACCCTAATTTTTTTTGATCCATAAACACTCCCACGCTGAATACGAACATAAGTCTAGAACATACTTTGGGTCTCAGATGAACCGTTCGGGCGCTACGCGGTCTCGAAGGAATTAGTAGCGCGAATGCAATATAAAACTTGTAAAAATAATTCAACTTTTGTGTTCAAATTTTTCGGTTTATGTATATAATTTTTTTATTTGTTAATACTTTTTGGAATATTGCCCGGAAAAAATGAATGAGTTTACCTCTCGGTACACGTACATAGACGTTTAATTTCAACACAATTCACTCGACACATCACAAAAAACCGAATAATATGAAAATGCAATGAAAATGTGTCACAAAAGAGGACATTCTTTGTATTATTCATTTTCATTTAAATTTGTACCAAAACTCGAAATATTTCATATAAATAAAACATATTTTTTTCACAAAACTTTCCTGACACTTGCTTTCATAATATTGCATTTTTTTATGAATTGTCCACCCAAACAGTAACACAGATAATAAAAATTACCATGAACCTACAGAAAAAATGTTGAAATTAAAAAACAATAGATTTATCTAGTTCATGACCGATCAAATTCTCATGAATATGAATGTGGAATATTTTTTGTTGTAAGAAGTAAAATTTATAATAATTGTAAGTCGCCTCAAATAACATTGTTTGTGATGTTGAATGTGACAAATAGGGTGCAATTGATATGATTTATGTACATTTTTTATTGCGTATTTAAGTAATTTTGCGTTTTTTTGTTTGGGAAATCGAATTTATTCGGGTTTTTTGGTTGTAAATGTTTTTATCGCATTTCTTGAAAATGCAGGTATTGTGCGTGGTGATGCCGTCCGTCTGTATCAATTTCAAAATGGCCGACTTTTCGAACATCAAAATTTTTCGAAAATTAAATTTTTTCGAAAATTAAATTTTTCGAACATCAACATTTTTTGAACATTAAAATTTTTCGAACATAAAATTTTTCGAACATAAAATTGAATTTTTCGATTAATATAATATTTTATAATATTTGCGAATTCTATACATAGAAATGCGGTCGTGAATATCGTTCACGATCACGTTTCAAATTTTTTTTAGATGTTTCGAATGATTTTTCGACAAATTTCGAAAATCATTGAATTGATGTACGAGAACGTTGTTAGTCTAACAGTGATTCAAATATGTTTCAAAAATTTTATAAAACTTTAATATTTTTAAATTTAAATTAATTTTCATATGAAAATCCTTTAGATTGCCTTACAATTAAAGTACATTAACTTTGACAAATGAACTATAGATGTGTTATATTTAAAATTTCGGTGAAAATTGCTGCAACCTCATTTTTTCATGAGGTTGATGAGAGTTTTAATGTTTTTTAAATTAAATTTATTTTTTTTTTTAAACCTATCAAAACGATGTATGGCAACGTTGTTCCTATTAAAATTAATATATTTAATACTCAAAATATTTAATATTTATTTCCTATAAATTTTCTTTTTCTCTTTAAATTATTCTATGGCTGAACTACTTTTGAGCTATAATTTGTTATTTTATGGTTTTCCTTTTAAAACAATGGCTCTAAAATTGAATTGTGTGTTTTCAAGTAATGCCATTACCACAAGTGTTATATTACATTTTCAAAAGTATATCACACCCATGAAGGTAACTTTTTCATTCCAAGTACTTAAAAAAAACTACTTATTACTACTTCGCTTTTCATTTATAGACGAAACATCGTGGTGCATTTATTTTTATATATTTGCACATGAGTGACATCAGAGGGAAATTCAAGTAGCATAAATTTAATTTTCAACTTGACATTCTCCGTGTAATAATAAAATAATTTAATATTTAAGTGCAATATTGCCTTTCTTTTAAAAAAATTTATTTTATTTTTCATGTGGAGGAAAACTTTTAAAAGTAAAGCATAAAAAAACTTTAAAAACATGATGTAAACGCGTATATTTTATATTTATAAATAAGAAAAATGAAACGTTCCGTTGAATGTAAAGCGAATTTAAATGCAATCATTTTATTTTATTTCTTTTTATTATTATTAAAAGGAAATAATTTCCACTACACTATACACAAGTAAAATTCTTGCAAATGGCACTTTATTCAACATTGTTAGCATTCTCTTCAGAACTGAAATTAAATTTTCAAGAGTTTATGTTAAGACGCGTCAAGATACAAAGAAATTGCAGTATATGAAGCCTTAAGGTGAAATTACATGGATTTTGATTTTAGAGCAAGTGCAATGAAATTTTTGTACAAAAAAAAAATAAATAAAAACAAGAAAATTTTGTACAATGCTCAATGTAAATTGGTGGCAAAATTTAAATTTAATTTAACACAAAACTTGTGTTATTTAAATGCAAAATAATACAAACAAACTCTCAGTAATAAGAAATTTATTTATGTTTATCATTCGAAAACTTTTATATGAGGATAAATTTATTGTTCGAAACTTGTGTCTTGTAAACTTGATGAGCAAGTTTTGTATTAAATTATGCTTGGATTTGATTACTTTCAAGAAAGAGGACACAAATTTTGGTTCTGATTGAATTTAAAATGAAGAAATGGAATCGCGAAGGATGGACCCTCCTTCCACCATACAAAAATTGATAATAAAATGATTTATAACCATTTTACGAAATGACAGGTCACATCGATCAATATTTTAAATTGAAATAAAATGAAATGAAATTTTGTTTTTGAGAGAGAGTTACCTGTCTTACCTTTTACTTTATAATAAATCAAAATAATAAAAAAACATATAGACAATGAAAGCATACATGTATGCAAATAATTTCGAAGGATAAAACAATAGTAAAAAGTTATTTATATGAAAAACGCCTTTTTATGCAGTAAATTTATGTGTTGTTTTAAGGGTCCATGTCATTTGCATAAATAATATTGCTTATTCGACTAACACAACAAACACACACTAACATACTCACACACAAGTTTAGCAAATAATTCAATACATCACACGTAAGGTAATATAACAGCTGATTATGGCTGAACGTGATAAGTATAAAAAAATATGATGGAAAGGGCTATAATATAAAAATTGAAGAGGAAAAAAAAATTTATTTAAAAGAAATTTTTTTCAAATGAACTCAATTGACCCGAATCTCATTTATGCTGATGGATGAGTTTTTTACATTTTATGAGAGAATTTTATAATGAAAATGTACTAGCAAGCTCGTTTCGACCATTCCTACTCATTTTTAGAAGCATCATGAGGCATAGATTGCTAAACGTTACTTCTGATGATATTTTTAATTGGTAGTTAAATTTCAAGTTTGTTTTCAGAATCATTAAATAGATCAGATTTTAGATCAAGGACCTTTTTACATAAATGCTTTTGTAGATTTCATTCATAGTTTAATTTGCTAAACATTTTTTTTTCATTTCATTTCAATTTTCTGCTGTTAAATGATTGTTAAAAGGACCGAAATACAATCAATCAACAATATGAATAAGTATATTTGGATATTTTCGTACATTTATATTTGTGTGTGTTTAGATGAATATTAGGATACACTAAAAATTTACGAATATAAATTCAATTTTATGATGATGTCTCGAACACGGTTCACTCATAAATATTAAAATATGAATGATGTGTGTTTGATCTGATCTTTATTTGTTTGTGTTCATGACTTCGTGTATTTTTCATTTAAATTTTAGTAATAATAAAGAGAGAAAGCGGAAAATAAATTGACGTTGAAATATTTTGGGAAAAAAAGAAGAAATATGATGTCATTCATTTACAATAAATTCTCTCTCTTAAGGGCTTTTAATATGAATTTATTGTTAAAATGTGACCTTAATTCTTTAGGCAAAAAAAAAATATTAAATAAAACATTTTTTATTTGTTTGAAAGTTAAACTGTCTTTTACATGTCTCGTTATCGAAATATCATATAAGTAAAATATTTTGCGAATTTTTTTTTCCTCACTCTTCTTTAATTTAAGATCTGCACTGTAAAATGGAAACGCCTTGCAAAGCTAGGGGACTCTCGTTAGAAATGAGGTTCGTGAGGTTAAAAGTTCCATTACATAATATGTCAAACTCAAAAATTATGATATGTCTTAAGCAAAATTCAAGTTAAATGATATTTTTAACTCTAATTCTATGAAAACCCTTGACAGAATTTTTCTGATCCATTCGGGAATTCAATGTCATGTCACTTTGACATAGATAAATTTTATGGAAAATACAGTTATTTTGTGCTGGCACCACCTGTTGAGATATAAGTTAAAATTTGTCCTAATTTTAGAAAAATTCTCCTTAAAAAACAAAAATTATCTAAAAAGGGTTGACCTTCTTCAATACAGAAAACACAAACACACACATAGTGACATAATAAATGTTTTCAGCTTATCGACAAATATTTCACCTTATTTTCTGATAATAACAATAATAAATGATGAATAATATTATAGGGTTTGGATAAAAAATGACAATAAATTGAATAAAACGCATGACTTTTTCTTTTCCCGATCAATAAAACTCAAACATTTTGTTTGCTTTTTGTTACACATTTTATGGAAGTAATGAGTTTTTTTTATAAATGTGTCTATACAGAAAAAACACACATGAATATAAATCTGGTTCTATTATTTCCACCTTTTCATATCATTTATCACTATAAAGTACCGCATATTCGCGTGTCATACACAAACACAAGAAAAAAAAAAACAAATTCAAAGCCCACGTAGCCTCATATTTTATTATTATTATTTTATTCTATATTTTTTTTTATGTGTATCCACATCCAACATTTATATCTGTTATTATTACAGTAATTTTTTTTATGATTGCATATGAATATTATAGTAAATATTTCTAAAAGACACTTAAATTGTTTTGGTAATCATACATCGACTTGTCACTCTTCCTCACACTTTACAGATACACATTTTATTATTATTTTTTTCATCATAATTTAAAGTGAGAGAGCGGTGAATTGTAAAGAAGACATAAAAAAATATAGTTTATTTTTCTTTTCTCTTTAAAATTAAAACAAACACTATTCAGTGGTATTTAAAAAAAAAACTTTACCGACAAGTTGATAACAAAACAACAAGGGTTTTTATGAATGCACGGAGCAGGAAGAAGAAAAATAAAACTAGTGCATTTTAAATATAGAAGTGCAAATATTTTGAACAATGAATATTTAGAAAATGTACATTTAAAAATATGAAAAAAAAAGGATTTGTGATAAAAAAATATTTATAAGCTTTAAATACAAACACACAACAAAAGCTTGAAGGTTTCATAACTAGGAATAAAATGAAAAAAAACGCAATATAAAACAGAGGAAGGAGGAGCGTTTATTATATGATATGGCTCGGAGGCTTTATAAAATATGCATAACACATTTTTGACATTTATTGAAGAAAATTACCTTCGAGTTTGATGAAGATATGCTTGTAGATATGTCATTAAAATGTATTGTATGAGATGTTTTGTGTTAGGTGAATTGAGATGCTGATAAATTTTTCATGAAATTCATGAAGTGAGGGGTGATTAAACTTTCAAATAATCATATTGTGGTTACTGGTCAGTAAGATTTGGCTTTTTTAAAGTGTGCGTTGAATCGTCTAACAGTGCTAGATGATTTAATTCGCAAACAGGGGTTTTTGTGAAATAGACTTTTAGTGAATGACGTCCTATTTTGAAAAAAATAAGAGTATTTTCTGAATCCTAGAATATCCTATAAAATGAATGTTCCAATCACATTTATAGCCCATTATAATGCCTTTCAGAGAGCTCGGATTGTAATGAATTAGATCTTAACCCACGCTAGACTGTGATCCAGGCTTCTGATGATAAAAAAATGCCTTTTTCCAATTACAGAACCTTCAAATTGAAGATTCACAAAGGCATCCGAAATTTTATTTATATTTCTCCCCACATGTAAAATTTCATAATCATTGTGACTCATCATTTTTCCATCGAAATTCCGTTTACTTTTACTTTGAAACTTCATATTAATTTATTCAAAAATTTAAATGCACAATTTTAATGTAATTAAAATTCATTATTATAAAATAAAGAAATAAAAAAAAAAATCAGAATCATTCAACATGAAAATACAGAAAAAAAATAATAATAAAAAGTTATCACATAGAATAGGAAATAAAACAAAAGAAAAGAAAAGAACATAAATGACAATAATATTCAAGTACAATGGCCTTCTCTTTCTCTTGATATGATACTTTCTTAAGTTGAGTGAGCATTTGAATGTTATTTTTTTTCCCTTTTTTCATTTATATTATTTTATTCATTATTCAAAAGAAAAAAAACACACATAATATAAATAATAACAACAAGTGTATTATTTAAAATAAAAAAAAAACATAACTTTGCAAATATTCAACACATTTACTATCATGACTTTGAATATTTCTAACGAGTTCAATTCAGTGCATGTGAACATACAGATCTGAAAACGTGTTAAAATATCATATGTTATGTGTATTCATACGACTGCTAGATACACTGAGCATTGTGTTGTAACTTTTGTAATGAATGTATGGACATCAACATACAATAAATGGTTCGATGAACTTTTTAAAATATATGAATATAAAAATATTGAAAAAAAAACCACTGAGCTCTATCATTCTATTTGTATACAGAAATGTTGTGTGTATATGATTGGACTCAAACACATCACTAGTAGTAAAAAAAGCTCTTTTATACTTTTAATATCATCATCTTTTTCTTTACTTTGCTTGTATAATATGATGATCTACAAATGTCTGTTTTTGTTGTGTTTTACGAAGCAGAATAGAATTGATACAAAGAATACGAGAGAAAATAGAAAAAAAAAATCAAGTTAATGCTTGTCTTGTACCTTGTCTATTTCTTAAATGTTAACTTTTGATCACACTAATACCACTCAATTGAAAGATTTCTACATAAAAAAAATTAAACGTACAATGAACAAATAGCCAAGAATTACACAACTCAAATAAAATTCTTTAATAAAATTAAAAAAAAAACATTAATGAAGGTAAAAATGTTGATTCAGTACATTTATGTATAATTTTAACAAGCGCAAAGGAATCTCGTATATTAATTATAGCTTCCATTAAAGGTACATTTTATTATTATCATTAAAATCTGTATAAAATGAATAAAATAAGGAACTAGTTCCGATTAAAAGCGTGAGCATTAACGTTTTTATTATTACTCAGATTTTTTTTTTATTTTAATTCTCTTTCGTTGATTTATTTATTTTATCATGAGCTGATTATGTTCGTTCTGTATCATTAAGTGGATGAAAAATGAAATTAATAGGCGATTAGTTTGAAATAAGTTGGCGTGCACTGTAATTAATCGGATTTTTACTTATGATAAGTTGATTCCATTTAAACAAAAAATATTTTTAAGACTTTAACGTGAATTGGGTGATTATTTGAATTTGAATATAAAGAAAATGACTTTTATGACGGGGAAAATTTATAGGATCTTGACCCAAATTTTCCAACAAAACTGTGACCTGTATGTCACGTTTGAAGAATTGTATGCTAATTTTCCATTACAAAGCTCTCATTTTACATTGAATATGAGTCAATTCGACCATTTCCTGTCCATGAAATATTTCATTTAACTCCTAATATGAATAATTCTGATAAAATTTGATAAAACACCACAAAATTTCAATGAACAAAATTTAATAATTTACAAAACATTTCATGAGAACCCTTTCAGTTTTGATGTGAATTTGATATTCTTATCAGTTTATAGAGACGTCTACTCATTCCACCAACAACTGAACGTCAATATTTTTTTTTTTGTATTAATATTCATTGTTAAAATTGATAAGAATGAGAGAATGAACATATGTTCCATTGAGCGTCATCTCAACAAAAGAACAGAACAAAAATAAAATTTCAATACAAAAAAAAATTCACACATGATTCTTCTTCAATGAACGTTACATTGTCGCTTTTATTGTACTTTTTTTTTAATCTACTGAAATATGTCAAAAAATGAAATTCCATGTGTCAATACACAAAGAAAGAAGAATATTTTGAGAGATATCAGAAAAATTGCGTCAAGAAATATTTTATTAATATGACAGTGAACAAGTTTAGATGTGAGTTGTTTTTTTTTTGCACAGAAATTGTTATTATTAATAATTTACGCCTTCTATTTTTTTTTCTATTCATTTTTATGCTTGTGTTGGTGATTGAGTGTTATCATTTTGTATTTCTCCATTCATTTTTTTTTGCCTTGGATACCATTTCAGTACCCTATTCAATATTTTCAATTCTTATCGTAGTGCAAGAAATTTACTTATCGACATTTTCTTCCTTTTGAATTTGAATGACATGAAAAGATTAAAAAAACAATTGTTTTTTTTTGTATATTATGAAACTTTGATACTATTAGTACAAATTTTGTCACGTTTCTTTGGTGATTAGGACAAAAACAAAAGAAACTTTGATATAATCTCCTACATGATTTCAAATATTTTGATGATAACTAATCGTAACTTTTCCCAAATATATAAACACAAATTTTTGAACTGGTAATTTGGGTGCTAGAGAAAATCAATAAAAAATAAGGTTTTTTTTTGAGCAGTTTTGAGGAAAATGCCCTTTTGCAATGACTTTGCCTGTACGTCAATTTTCAATCATATCTGAAACAGATTAACTCATTAATCGCGAGCGTTGTATTTTTACAACGCCTCTTTGACGTCACTTTTCTCGTTCAAATCAAAAAATTTCTTTGGCAATCTTTTTAGAGTCTTAATTTAAGGTATTTTCTAGCAAACGGTTGAATCATTTTTGAATTTTAACCTTAAACTAAAAAATAATGAGCTAAACTTTTAAGAAAAGTCGCATTTTTTTCTCTCTCGTACAATGTTTCTGTATGTATTTGTGTAGGACTTATACGTATTTTGTTTTGGCTCTCCTGTAAAATTTTTATATGAAGCCTAATTTTTAATTCAATTTCTTATTCTTGACTGATACAACATAAGTCACGCAGTGTTAAAAAGCCAACTTACCAAAATCTTTCTATATGGGAATACATTTAGCGTTTTTTCGTTCATTCTCATAATAGGACTAAATTGAATCACAACTAGCAACACAAAATATTTCTTATTTTCTGTCCTTCCAATTTAATTAATGATTCTACCTACATAATACTGCACAACGAGCTCAACATAAATCAAATTGACGTTAATTGAAACTTTTCTTTCATTTTGCTGGCAAACGCACACACACATTTATATCCATATTTATTATTACATTATTCCTATTTCTGGACATAACATGAATCAATGAATGGATTTTATTTTATTTCATTCAATCCAATTTGTTTATAATGTATGCATGAGTATGTTTGTATGTTTATTATACGTATAAAAAACATCTAATAAAATATAATCTAATAAAACATCTGTTTGAATGGATTTATAACTTTCCATCAACAAGTGGATGTTGTTGTATCATTATATTTTTCATAAGAGAGAATCAAATTAAATATCTTCAATTGAAATATAGAAAAAAAAAGTTCTATTCAAATACTCCACTTCATATTAATGGGAAAATTCAAGTTAAAACGGAAATTAAACAACATCTGTCAATTTCATCTCCTAATTTTTTTCCTTATCGATTTTATTGAAAACTAACTGATATGATAAATGAAAAAAAAATCAATTTTTTCATATTAGTATCAATTCAACTGATAAAGATTATAAAATTGTGTCAACGATGTCGATTGGATTCAATATGTCGGTATGATAAGGCCAATTTGTATGCAAAGTTAATCCCAGGAAAGCAATTTAATCATTTTTATCCCGTTAAAATTGATTATTAAAGTGACTGTGACAGTTATGTCAATCTAATGTCAAATTTTGTTCCTAACATATGGCGATTGAATGTCACTTAAATTGAAAGGTTTTTTTTTTGAAATTTCATGTCCAGTGGTTTAAAGACAAATAAAATTGAATTGAAAATTTTCTTTCCTTTCAATTGTAGAGTACTGTCAAATTTCATACGTCAAAAATTGATTGGAAGCAAATCAAAGAAACGTCAAAATTTTGTATTAAAAATATGAAATGTCAAATTAAATTTAAGTTTTTTGACTTTACTTCCTTAAAAAGAGTTCAGTTAAGCTATAAATTTCACAAGTTTTTGACATTTGAAGCTACTGTCAAATTACATGTCAAATATTCAGTCAAAATGTATGTACGAGCAGTTAATGCCTTTAAGTTGATCAATTTTTCTTGTCTTCTTTTAATTAAATTGGATTTTGATCATGTCGAATGTCTCTTAAGATTGATTGAATTCCAAAATTCTTAGAATAAAGTGTCTCAATTTTGTTTATCAATCATCATTAAGTTTTACTTTCAATACACAGGACCTTCATTCGCAAGAATAAAAACATTTTATTATGTGTATTTTTTTCACATCAAAAATTTATATGACTATGACGTATTTTTGGGCGTATTTTATTATATCTTTTTTTCTTTTTTAATATAATAGCAACATAACAAGTGTGTTACAAAATGTATCTTTTAGTTTAATTTTTTATGTTACTTTTACTAAAAATTTTTGTACATTACTTTATGTCTTGTATTGTATTGCATACCAAGAAATATGACTGTAAGACCATAAAAGTGGATGAATGTTATTTTATTTTTTAGTGCATTTCGTAAGAAAAAAAGCACTATTACAGACGGTTTGTCCGCCGTCCGTTTGTCTGATACATCCATAACTCCGAAATGGTCCATCGGAGCGAGGTCGGGTTTTTTTATTAGACAGAGGAGGTCTTAAGGATGATTTTAAACTCATTTAGTTTTAAGATTGGGCTCATGGATTGGGCTCCAGAGTCTCCGAAGCCTGAAAACCCGTTAAAAACGATTAAAATTTTAAAAATATTTATAATTTGTTTTGTTGGGTGGAGAAGTTCACTACAACGAATTTTAACTTGATGGCTCTGAGATTCGGCTCAGAAGTTGGGCTCAAGAATTAGGCTCCAGAGCCTGAAAATGTTCAAAAGTCCAAAATGTCCGATTTTTTCAAATATTTTTTTTTAAATTTTCAAAATGGTGAGAGTTTTTCAAAATGTCGGAAAATTTTTAAAATGGCCGTTATTTTCAAAATGACCGTTATTTTCAAAATGACCGTTATTTTACAAAATGATCATTTTTTTCAAAATGGCAGAATAATTATTTAAATTAAAACTTCATTATATTCAATGAAACGAGTCCCATCAAAATGCACTTTTCTAAACCGCCCAGTGGTTAGAATTTCCCATTTTTTATCTTTTTTTGTTCTTTTTTTACTACTACGAGTATGTAATAAAACCAAATTTATTTGTCTAGTAGTCTTACTCCTCTTATCTTTGAGATTTTTCTTATTATATTTGATACGATTTTGGTTTTTACTATGAAATGACATTAAATTGCGATAAGAATACGAAGTGGGATGAATAAAAAATGTAACCTGAGTTAAAATACAATGAAAATTTTTTTATAACAACAGAAAATATTTTGTCGAACAAAATAAAAATTATATTAAATTTACTTTTAGTATGAAAATTAGACGGATTCTAAGAAATTTTAATGTGAAAGTACATCGTTTTAAAATAAAAATATATGAGTCATTGTATTGAAATGTATCCTAATTTTAACTCCTCAAATTTTGCTTAAAGCTAGACAAATTTTATGAAATCAAAAAAAAAAACATCAAGACAAAAACCAGCAATAAAAAGAAAGTGTGGCATTTTTAAAAACAAAGCAAATTCTGTTTACTTTCCTTGAGCTGTGCTTTTATACACTTAAACAATGATAAATAATTCTCTTATTTTCGTTTTGTTTATTTTTTTTCTTGTGTATCTAAATTCCAAAACCTCTTTTTTCCATACAAATATTCAGAGCAAATAAGCAATGTAATCAAATAGAAGAATAACGTGATAGAATGATAAATTTTGCAAAGTGTAGAAACATAAATAAAAATAATAATAATAATAAAAAGGGTCACGAAACAATGTAATATACCAAAAATAAAAGAACAATATTAAAGTAAAATGTATAATTTGTGTTACATGTTTAAGTGAAAAATTTGGTGGAAAAAAATTAATTCCAAATATTGTAAGAAGGAAAAAAATCAAGAATTTCTTGTGAATTTTTGGTGTAACATTGACCTTAAAAAAGTTTTTGATGACTTTGATTTTTGTGGAGATTTAATGTGAAATTTTTGAAGTATTCGATGGACCTTGCATGGCCCTTGTGAGAGGAATTTCAATTATGAGAACTCTCAAATCTGATTTCTGATCGACTCGGACAAGAAATTAGTCTGTATTCAACCTGAAATTGTTCGATAAATAAAAATTGAATTTCAAGGATCTTATTCATAAAAAAAATTAATTAAAAACGCCATAGGGTGGTATGACACCAAATTTCGGGTACCTTTTGGGCCCTCCCCTCGTAAGGCTGTCATACATATGAGACTAGACTTCAAAAGTCTTACTTCAATCATCCTTTGTCTGCCTGAATAAAATTCCTATAAAATACAGTAAATATAACACATTTAATGTTTCCTTTTTCAATTTAAAGGATATCATCATGCAACGCCAATCTCAAATGAAATGACACATGTAATTGATAACAAAAAAAAACTTGTTACAAAACATTTATTGTTAGTATAATTTAGTTTCATACTTCAATTCAAAGTTTGTTACTATTCATTTATTTATAACTATTTTTTTTTAATATTTAAACAATTACCATGAAATGGACAAGGAAAAACTTTAAAATTGCTCATTTACTATAAACATCCTACAAATTATCACTATCACTGCAAATTTTCCTTGCATCGTATTCCTACACGGTTAGTAGAAAATGTGCCGCTTTAGTGCCGCATTTAGTGCCGCTAGCGGCACTAAAGTGCCGGAATACGGCACTCAACGGCACGTTTTGCGGCACTATTTTTTCGCACTTTTGATCTATTAAAATTACATCATTTTTCATTTGGAGATGCTTAAAACTCAAAATTTAACAAATTTTGTTTAAATTCGGTGAGAAAAAATTATTAATAAAATTATATAAAATTATTTGAAATAAGAAAAAAAATACTTATCGGGGTAAAAGGGTATCGACTTCCATTGGATATGAAACTTGTTAATAAAACTTGTTGATAAAACTTAATCTTAGATACTTTTATCGGGTGTTATAATTTGATGTGTCACATTCTGAATGAGGAACTACAGAAAAGTTCATCCGGGAATCTCTCACGTAAAAGTTTCGCTTTCCAGGTCAGGAAACGGAAATTTAATGAGATGATTATTGTTAGTTTTCTGAACTTGAAGTGATATATTATAATGGTGGTCGGTCACTGATTTCAAAATTGCTCATCTCACTAAATTTTTGAAATTAATTCTTAATGCTGGCTGTTCACAAACATATTTTATCATCGAGTGTGCAATTTGACGATTCTGATCGCATTTCTTCATTATTTGGATTTTTTTAAATAATTTTTAAATGCATATTTGATGAAGGCTACCTCAATAAAACATCCAACTGAAGTGAATTTGAGAGGAAAGGATATTCCTTCATAATTAAGGAAGATTCATAATTAGTTGTTAAGAGACAAATGAAAATATCTCAGAAACAACGTTCAACGTCAAATGTCAAAAGCTGATTTTATCAAGACCGGTAACTCAAAACCAGAAAAAATTGAGATTAAGTGACATTAATTGTAAAAAATGATGATTTTATGTGTGAGGAAATTGATTTTAAAGTTTTGTCAAAATGAGCGCCAATCAACTCAGGTTTCACTGAATATTCCATTAAATACCGAACGCTTACACGAAGCTGATGTCACTGATATGACACTTGATGAAAAGTACACAATTCAAGTCAATTCTGTGAGTCATGGAGTTGAAAGTTCATTTCCATTTTATGTCGATCAGACGATTTCTCCGAATGCTGTTGAAAAAATTACGCCAATCATTGATTCAAATAACATCACATAGTGGCATTGACATGAAGGGAGAATTGAAAAATATTTGTTGATGTGGTGGCCGACGAATCAACCTGAGCAGATTACAATGAAGTTTGTTTCTGAAATGAGAATTGGTGAGTTGACTCGAATTCGATGAAATTTCATTTTAATTTAAATTTTCCTTTCACAGAACCCCCAGAATTGGACGGCACGAGTGAAGAATATGAGCGTACGATTGTGAGAATCCTCATTGATGATCTTCTGTCAGGAGTTGAATACAGCTTTAAAATCCAAATAATTTCATATGACTTGATAAGGGACACCACTGTTTTAAATGAGCGCACACGTCCATTGATCCAGTCTTCGCTCACCATCATCAATACGGTAAATTAGCTTGAATCTCTTACTTTCATCTACACTCCAACACCAACGCTTTTCATTGGGAGATCCATCGATTCCAGACAAGGAAAACTCGCAAATGACAAGGACTAGAAAATCACGACTTGATTCCTGGACGTTTGTACAACATTTCAATGTGGACTGTGAGTGGTGGATTCCTGAGTATTCCCATTTCATTGCATGATTGCATGTATCCTGATCCGATTATGCAGCTCAATGCCACAGTGGTGAACGATGTTGAGATCACCTTAAAATGGGATATCCACGGCCTTTGAAGTGCAATATCTGAAAAGTAACGAACATTTAGTGAAAAATACAACATCTGACAATCAAATTACAATCACAGACCTGAAACCACATCGAAATTACACATTTAAAGTTGTTGTCCTTTCAGGGACTGAATCGAGTGTGTTACGTGACAGCATTCCAGTTTCTGCCATCTTTCAATCACAAAAATCAGTTCCTGGACTAGTCGTGACATTCCAACCAACTGACGTCCAACCGAGTCAAATCTCGTTTGAGTGGTCGCTGCCCTCGAGTGAAGCTAATGATATTGTTAAAGAATATATTATCACATATCACCAGGAAGGACGTAAAGAAACACAAAAGAATTTCCACCCACGCAATATGAAGGAATTTTAACGAATCTCCTTCCCTGATTCTCCGTTTTATTCATCATCAATTGTGCACATCAAATTGTCGTGAGTAATTTTCACCAACTCGACTTTGGTTTAGAGAGGAATAAATATTGAATTGTTTTGTTTTAATGTTCAATAAAAGAGGTGTTAAATGGCTTTTCTGCATGAAATTACAATGTTAAAAAATATTAAATAAAAATTGCGTTGAAAAAATTTATCAAATATAAATAAAAATTAAAAGAAATCTTATTTTACTAGATAAAATAAAAAGACGATAACAATTATAAGATGTTTTTAATTTAATATAATTATAATTATAACAGATTAAAACTTTAGAGTAAAAATCTTTGATTAAACTTATCATTTTCGAGTTTATTTTCTCAATTTATACATCAAAAGTATGAAATTATAGTGCCGCAAACTAGTGCCGCTGAATGCCGCTGTGTGCCGCACTCCGGCACTTTTAGTGCCGCTAGCGGCACTATTTGCGGCACGTTTTCTTCTAACCGTGTATGAATTTTCTCCTTTTTTTTTAATTTAATTTTATATTATTTTATGTATGCTAATAATGTAAAAGTTTTAACTACTACGATAATAATTTTACATTTTAATGAAAATTTCATGATGATACTGCTGAATGTTTCATTTCATATTTTATACAGTAAAAATTAGATCCCATGTTGATTTTCATAATCATACATCATGATGGAGATGAGTTGATGATAGAAAATACTAAAATTATGCAATATAAAATATTTTGCTCGTTGTATAAAGTTATATATGTGTGTGTGTGTGTGTGTTTGTGTGTGTGTGTATTTAAATTTATATTGTTTTTCTATACAACTTTAAATAAATATTCCTGATAAATATCAAATATCCAAAGGAATGAAACAGTATTTTAAATATGCATTTTGTACAGAAACGGGAATTCCTATGAATATATATGTTTATCGTGGTCATGATGGTGTGCACTTACAACATAGGAATAATGTAATTTTGTGGTCGTTTTACAGTGAAGTTTTTTGTGGTTTTATGAAATTCTAACTAACGTGAATTTACCCGTGTAATGTTAAAACAAGTTATTTTTTTATATGTTTAACTTTTATATGTATACAATTTGGTTAAGAGTTAAAATTCATTAAGAATATAAAAGAAAATAAGTTAAGATAACTGTTATTCAAATTCATTCAATTCACTTAAATAAAAAAGAGCAAATACACGCAACCATAAAAAAATTATTGAGAAAAGGAAATTTTCATAATTTTTTTTTCCATGTAAAATTGTTTCAAATAATATATATTTTTTTAATATTAATTAACAAAATTCAATGAAATTACTATTAAAGTCCCATTTCAATGTAATGTCTTTCTTTTTCAATGGCACTGTTCATTAATGTACCGTAATTACTTTACTTGTTATTTAATTAAAGTTGATTTCTGTTTTGAAGCTGTGCACCATCGTTAATTGTGTGTCATTATCACACTTAAGCGCAAAAGCAATAATCATAATTAATTTATGATAGAAATTTACTTCAATGAGACAAAATTACTTTTAATGTATAATGTACAAAATGTGTCCTATAAAGGAATTGAATATCAAGGGAAAAATATATTGAAATGCTTTGTAATTTTAGTATATAACGATTATCGTGATCATGATTATTATTACGATTGTGAGTAAAAAAAAATTGGATATATGCTGGTTGTACCGCAGTTAATTGATGTACATAGAAATTTAATTGTGGATTGTTATTATTCTTGTAATCGTCGTAAATATACATTGAATATACTGTAAGGAAAAAGAATTGATGGAATTGAAAAGTAGGTTAATAGAAATGCAATGAAAATTTAGAAATGGAGAAATTGTGACTTTCATTTTTCACTAAGTCTCTATTTACGGAGTCTCTCATTTTCACTTACTCTCAATATTCAGTGACTCTCATTTTTCACTTAATCTCATTGTTCAGTGACTCTCATTTTTCACTTACTCTTTATCTTCAGTGACTCTCATTATTCACTTACTCTCAATTTACAGGGTCTCTCATGTTCACTTACTCTCAATGTTCAGTGACTCTCATTTTTCACTTACTCTCAATAATCAGTGACTCTCATTTACACTTACTCTCAATATTCAGTGACTCTGATTTAAACTTATTCTCAATATTCAGTGACTCTCAGTTTTCACTTACTCTCAATATTTGGGGTCACTCAATTATCATTTACGGTCAATATTCAGTGACTCTCATTTTTCACTTGCTCGCAATTTTCTGGCTCTCTCATTTACACTTACTCTCAATATTCAGTGACTCCATTTTTCAGGGTCACTCATTTTTCACTAATTCTCATTTCTCTTTCAAATTTAAATACATCACGACAAGGACCATAAGTCAACTTTCAAAAATTCTATCAAGATACTAAATTATGGTCCCAATTTTATTAATTTCCATTAATTTTCAATTAAATTTCAAAGATCTTAAATTAAATTTTGTTAAATTTTATAGTAATTTTCTTCATTGAAAATTTATGCAAATATACTTTTAAACCATAAATTTTTGCTTAAAATAGTATCATCTCTATTTTTATTTGCATAATACAATTAAAACGCATCTCCTCACATTAAAATAAATTTTATATTTAATTCCCATAAATGCCATTGCGAGTCAACATAAAATTTGTCATAGAAACAACAACAAAAATAACTGTTATGTACATAATTGCAAAAATTCTGCTAGACAGACGGATTTGAATATGTGTGTGTGTGTGGGAGTGTGTGTTTAATTTCAGCAGTGCATTCACTATTATTATTATTATTGTTATTACGCCTCTTTAAATTAATATTTACGAAAATATTTGTTATTATATTAGTGTATATTTTGTGTTGTCTAAATGTTTAACTAAATAATAATCTACATATAAATATTTTTTTTGTCTCTTCTAGTCCTATGCTTATTTAAATAAATAAATTATGTTAAAATAATAATTATATATATATATATAAACAATTATAATTATTCACATAAACTAAACAAAAATGAGAATAAACATGTTGTTACGTTATATAAATAAAAAACACTTATATTGAGCTGTGATATTATAAAATATATATATATTATTATTTTTGGTTCATCACATACACACAATAAACACTTTTCGTTTTAATATTATAAGTATATAATAAACATATAAATAAATGTAAAGTGTATAAACTAAAATTATAATAATTCATCATCATAATACTAATTATTATAATTATTTGACGACTTCGACCAAAATTATAATATAAAATAAAAACTTTAATCGTCGTCAAAAACAAAAAAAAAACTAAACTTTATTACAAAAAAAACTTATCAAAGTGTATGTAAAAATGGTCGTTCTTGAAACTACAAGCATGAAGAATAATTTGTTGGGGACACCATATACCCAAGCAAATCCGGCTCTTAAATTGGTGCCGAAACGTTATCTGGGAGTTCATCAATGGCTTAGTCCTGTATATACTAAAGAAATTAAAGAGCAAATTGTAAGTTTATGTTCATATTTATATATATAAATTATGTATATTAATAAACTTTATTTCTATATAAAGTTAAAATCCCTGTAAAAAATAAATTTGAAAAGAAGCATATGAACATATACTCAAACAGCAAACGTATGTATGCTAAATGAGCTAATGTTTTCTTTGCTCATCCGGCAAATGAATGTTTGCCAAATTGGCTACTCTTGAATAAATGGATAGTATACATTTTCTTTTTGAAATGTTATATTTTGAGAAATATTTGTCGTAGAAAAAATTCAAAAAGTGTTTTGGAAACGACAGAAAAATATCTTTTAGAATCTTATACAATATTTTAATATTTGTAAATACGATTGAATTATGGAGCGAAAATTTTTATTTTTTCATAAAAATTTGCAGAATTTGATTCAAACCGATATGAAAAAAAATGAAATATATGTCATAGAAAAAATCTAAAATATGTTTTGGAAACAACAGAAAAATATCTTTTAGAATCTTTTACAACATTTTAATATTTGTAAATAAAATTGAATTTTAGAACGAAAATTGTAAATTTTTCATACAAATAATGAGAAATTGATGCAAACCAAACAAAATGGTCGAATACTCATGTTTTTGCTGATTCATACAGGTGCCTTGCATTACTCAAGTATTTGGTACGCATTAAATTTTATTTATATTTTTATGAAAGTATAAAAAAATTACAATTTTCGTTCTAAAAATCATAATCATTTACAAATATTAAAATATTGTATAAGATTCTAAAAGATATTTTTCTGTCGTTTCCAAAACACATTTAGAATTTTTTCTACGACAAATATTTCTCAAAATATAACATTTCAAAAGAAAATGTATAAGCCAATTTGGCAAACATTGATTAGCCGGATGAGCAATAGACATTAGCTCATTTGGCATACATACGTTTGCTCGTTCAGCGTATATACATTTGCTTGTACGGCATACGTACATTTGCTGTTTGAGTATATGTTTATATGCTTCTTTTAAAATTTATTATTTACAGGGATGTTTACTAATATCATTAAAATACTTTTAAATTTCAATACTTATACCAAACTTTGTCTAGTTAAATTTTGATGTTAATAAAGTTGTCTTTTAAAATGATTTTTTTTATAACATCATGACACGAAAAAATAATAGTAATAGTTATAATTGAATGTAAATTTAATGTAATTATGTATTAATCATATTATAATTAATGAAATTTTCATCAAATTTTACACTTGACATGTGTTTTCATCTTAATTTATTTCATCAGTCTTGAATGAAAACTTTAAATAATAAAAAAGGTTTAATTAGTGATTGAAATTTAAATCATTTAAATTTAAACAGAAATTTTACATTTCGTTTATATTAAAGGTATAACCTTAGCTGCAATAATCGTAAAAATAGTATATTATAACCTCACTCACACACAAAAACCATATTCTAATTTATAATAATAAAAAATAATGTTTTACCACATGATTCAAATATACACAAAATTATCTCTCTCACTCTCCTACATTTTTAGGTATCCCGCATAATTTTATCACCACGATTATTATAACAACTATCATTATTATTATTTTTATTGAGTTGTGTTCCTTATTTCTTACAATATTCGTGATTTTCTCTCTGTGTTTCTTTTCAATTTTAATCTTTTATGTGAACACCGGTGATTACATGCTCTTGTGATTCTATTTGCTATTATGTTCTTTTTATGTACCTAGAAATGAAGTTAGAAACACGTACATTTATAATAAATAACATGTGGCTTTTAATTTTTCGTAGAGGTGGGAAATGAATTGTGATTTTAGGGCTGTATCGGTTCTTGAACCGGTTTTCAAAATTGTGAGCTCTTAAATTTAAATCACCTTTTCCATGGAGATTCTTATGGCAAATGACCTTTATAGGTATATTGCCATTAATTTTCAAGCACACTAAATTCAAGACAATGCTTTGGCAAGAAAATCATACGCCGAACCGGTTACTCAAATGTTCACATGGCATCCCTATTTCTCATTTCAAGATCAAATAAAACCGAATGATACTGGATTTTGGTTTTATCTTCATGAAAATAAGTAATACGAATTCCGTAGAAAAATAATAATAATAATAAAAATAATCATTATAATGAGGAAAAGTTACCTTTTAAATATGTTAACATGAAGCCATTTCATATCTTTATCATATATATACATTTGTGAACGATATGTTATGTTTAAATTTTTTTTTGAATAAAATCATTTTAACATGTTTCCTTGACTTCTTATCATTAAAAATAAAATCCCAACACAAATGAGTGACATCTTAAAATGGAATTCCTGTTATTTTCCATGATGTTAAGAATTTCTCTGTAAAAAAATACTCAATAAATGATTTTGTAAGATATTGATTTTGTAATATTTTCAATACGAAAAAAAAAAGAAGATGAAGAACTTATTTAAACTCTCTTGATTGTTCTTGATTAGATTTCGTGTTCATGATAATTAGGAAGTTGAATATACTTCGATTCACATACATTAATAGACCTTGTAATGTACAAAGTTCATTCACTGTATGATGATGTTTACGGTCTGTGAACTGTAAATGTATCATCATCATCTTTATTAGAAGTTTTACTATGATTATTGTTTTTTTTTTGTGTGTGTGTATTTAGATTCATATGTGTTTAGTACATTAAAGACAAGAAGACAACACTTGTATTTTATATGCTTTTATTATAGTTTATTAAGATGTTGATGAAATTTCAGTGATATTGTGGAAGTTAATAAGTGATGATTATTTTGTCAATTGTTTACAATTCAACCTAAAATTTAAAAGTTGAAACTTTGGAAACCATGAAAAATTTGAATTTTCTGATAGCTTAAATGGAACCTTTAACAATGTTAATTGTAAATTCTTGCCAATTTGGCACAAAGCTGCACCTGTAATTTATTCTGAAAATGCAGTTCTTAAAAAATCCCACCCAAGTGGGTGTGATGGGTAATGCCATCATAACAACCTAACAGCGGATTGGCCTTACAAGCAAAGCGTAAATTTTAAAGAAATTCATACAGAATGCCAAGGCGGTTAATAATTTTCAATCCGCCCCTAAGAAGCTGAAAATATCAACTAAACCATTCTTTAGTGACTCAACGTTAAAGTTTAAAATTAATCAGATTATCCATCTTAAGTTTGCCAGTGATCCAATCATATTTTATTTATCGTTATAGTGATATAATTTACACCTTTCATCCAAATAAAATGACAACAAAAATACCAAATTTCATGCCCTTTTCTTTGCACATTTCAACCATCACCATACAAATTCTTGATTAACATGACAGTATTTTCCGAGATAATTGATAACATTTCAAAATATTTTCCTAGGATGTAAAACTCTGTCATTGTATTTCTCTTTAACTTTAAAATTTTTGAAACTTGAAACTGTAAATATTATTCTTTCATCTTTTAATATATTCATCATTCTATGTTTAGAGTTATAACAAAACTGAAAATATGCCTTGATACTTATCACGATATCACATCTTTGTGTAAATTGTTAACATAAATTTTAAATGAATTTTTAGTATGGTACAGTCTTTATTTGGTTTTCTGTAATCTGCTTTTCTGTCTCTAATCTGAACACACATTTAAAGAGACAAAAATAACATAGGCACAAACAAGGGAATTAAACTTTTTACTATTTATGTTCCTTTACATTTTATATGTCATATTAGTTTCTATTGAAATTTAACTTTAATACATAAACTTTGAAAATAAGTTACAAGGGCATCAAATGATTGTTATTAGTATTGAATCCATGAAGTTTATGATAAAACTAAATGTAAAAGATGATAAAAAATGTGTTTGTTGTTTTTTAAGAAGATTATTTTCATTTTCATTAACATAATTCATATTGTTGTTGACATTTAATCACATAAAAGTATATTGTAAGAATTTGAGATTAAAATTAAAATCTAGGTCTTTGGTTCATTTTGTTTACAAGACTGTATCGCTTTTACTTTATAATACTTTAAATTGAATTTGGCGTGGTTTATTCAAATTTAATGCCGTGGAAGTTAATTTGATAACTGACTTTGGTAATACTATTTCCTTATTATTAGTAGGGTTGTGGAATGGCTTAACGTACCGTGCATGTATGTTATGCGCTTTTTTGGTAAAATAAATCATATTTTTTTATAATTTGTAATTTTAAAGTCAAATCCGATTATTTTTATTTGAAAAAAAAAAATCAAATTAAGATGGAAAAAAATAATTAGAACTAATAAACTTTTCAATAGGAATCTTCTGGGTCACGGTTCATAGTGACTGCAACTTAATAATTTTGTTATTCTTGCACCTTTAAGATTAGAAACATTTTGATTTAAAAATATGAAATGAGATTTTATAATTTGATTTACTTTACGATCATTTTCTAGTGGAAAATTGATGAGAAATTGCTTTGTTTTTGTTTATAACTTTTCTTTGAGAAAAAAAAAATGGAAGTTAATTATGACTTCATTTATAAAAAAAATTAATAAAGTTAAAAGACATCATAAATAAATTAAAAATTTTCTCTTTGACATCATTTCATCAACTAAAAGGTTGATTGTGAAGATGAACAGAAAAATCAATATTGTTTTTGCTTTTTACAGGGGGTTCAACTTTTTTTAACTCACATGATTATTTTCAAAGGTTTCCATCTTATCTTCATAAATTTGGATCTTACTTCGTAGTGAAATCAAGCTCATTCAATCGTTTTGAAATTTAAATCAAAACACATCTAAATATTCATTGTATTAACTTCCAGTTCAATTTAAACAATACACACTGTATCGTAACTTTTTCAGAATCTCATTGAAAATTTTCTTATTTTAAACGAAAACAAAAAAAAGTAAAGAGTTAAAATTACTTTTCTCAACTTTTTTTTTAAAATAAAATAGTACAAGTCACCTTAATGAAGCGTAAATAATTGAACTTTGTCCTTTTAAAACATTTAAATTCTTGGAATAAATATAAATTCAAGCAAAATTGTATTATAAAATGACAAAAAAAAAAGAGTAACTCGTACATTTATTATTCAAAGTACCTGAACACCTTTTATATATCCGTTCAATATACATTTTATTAAATATTTATAAGAGGAAAATGGAATTCAGAATACAAAAAATAGGGAATTTTTTTTAAGTTGAACAAATATTTTTCTTATATTTTGATCTCATTCGATTTGAATTGAAGTCAGATTCGAAAATAACGATTTTTGCATTTCATGGCTCATGACTGATATTAAAATCAAATTTAAATGCACTCATAAAATTTATTGGAGATTACGTTTCAACTACTTTTTTTGTAACCAAAAATAAAATTATCATTCCTCGAATGATTATATCCTGAATTTATTTTATTTATCGTATGAATCAATTTTCTACTCCCTTTAATCCATTAAAAAATGTTTTTCTTGTATAATTTTTATATATCTCAATACACACAAAGATTGGAAGCCCCAATTCAAAAATTATATTAAGAAGGCAATGAAAAAAAAAAATGTTTTTCCTGTATTGATCAATAATATTTCAAGTGAAAAATTTGTTATTTTTTTCACTGTATCATTTTTCATTTTATTAAGATATCGGAAAATCATTTTTCTTTACAAAAGCAAGAAGAAAAAAAAATAAAAATAAACTTTTGTGGCAAAGAAAATTTCACGTGTTTATGACATAACATTTTTTAAAATATGGTTTATATGAGATAAAGTACAAATAATTTATTGCAAAATAAAAATAAAAAAATGTTTTATTGGTAAATAAATTGGAATGAAATTGAAATTGAAGTGAATTGAAAAACAAACTTGCAATTTAAGTTTTTTTACGTTTTAATGCCCTTTTAAATAAATAGGTAAATAAATTCTTAGAATACGGGTGACTTAATGTAAGTAAATATAAGAAAATTGATCCGTTGATGTAAATTATGACTGTGATATCTTTATTGATTCGAATCAGCCAAAGGGTATAATGGGAGATAAAAAATTCTATGAAAACACACACAAACATCAAAAAATGAGATAAATCTTACATACTTAAAATACAAAGTTGTTTTTCCTGAAATCATTTACCTGACTATTGATGTGAAAGTTAAATTTTCTCCTATACTACCATCAAAAAAAAAAATAACCTGGCAAGGTATGATTTTTTTTTTTTTAATAAAAAGTACACAAAATCAAGTGTATTTTTTCGTAATCCATCGTTACCAATGTTTAAAACACACACACATACGTCAAATATACTCAAAAATTTATCGATAAATTTTCCCTCTTGGCATGAAATAACAAACAAAAAAATAATGTTTGAGTACCTTAGAATCATACAACTATGTGAAATAAACTGATGGAAAATGTTTGATCGGATGATGGTGATATGATATGATAAAAAATATTGAGATATGAAATGAAATAGAACACATAAAAATACCTGAGTACGTGAATGATATTTAAAAAGAAACAGGATTATTTTGAATTGAATTTGAACGAGTTTTAGTACGAAGACTTTTAATTGAAACCCTTAATATCGATGATTGAAGTCTTTTTTAATGACTGGATAATAAAAATAAAAAAAATAAAATTGATTTGAAATAAGTGATTAAATTTTTAAATACTAACTCGTTCAAAGCCTTTTGAATGGTAGATTTAAAAATATTCAATCCTTTCCCAGAACTGTCCTAGTCAAAGCATTTTCCTTGTAAAATGAGGACATCAAAGGAAAACTTGATATTAAAATGATATAAAATAACGCAATTCTATCGTAAAAATGTCAATAAAATCTCGTTTTCATTGCATTTAAACTGAAATATAGATTATTTTTAACTAAAAGCCTTCCTTTTACCATGATGCCAGATGCTACGAAGCATAAAATCCTCAATCAACGTGCGTGTCTTTTATATTATCTCTCTGTATCTGTATGCCATCCCATGTAGATACAAAATGCAAAGCAGCCATCTAAAAACCATTTATTTATAACAAAAACAATAAAAAAAAACACTCACATAGAAACGTAAAGAAGAAAAAAATTACAGAAATTTAACTAGAAAGCGTATTTATCATATCTATGCTTGAACGTGTATACAATTTTCAATCTGGAACGTGCAGTATAAGTGTTTTATGGCCGTGACATGTGAAATAAGAATGTTTACTCCACGAAAGACGAACAAAAAAAAGAGGTTATTGCTTTCTTTTATGAATAAATCTTTCATAATCTCACTCATAATAAAAATATAATACAAGAAAAAAATGTATAATAACATTAATAATAAAAATATAAATATAAATCTTCATCATTATACGATTATATGAACATTTTATTTCTACATCACTTGTATTGTTTTACTTTCGTAAGTGACCATGCTTGCTCAAGTATGACCAGTCCAAATCCGAATCAAAATCCAAAGAAAAAAAAAATAATATTAAATTGAAATAATGCGTAAGTACAGGTTCAAACATAAATTATTACACTTAATTTTAATTTATGCTCATTAAATATTTGTGTGTTTGATGAGTATGAAGAGAAGTTGAAGTTGTTTGACTTGCCAATGTTAATAAACTCTGGCCTACAGTTACTGATGCGAATGAACGATTAATCTGGATAAGAAAAAAAAGAGAAGAAAGCATTAAGGTGCTTAAATTCAATTTATAATAATAAAAATAGTTCATAAAGTTACCTTGAGCGTGTGTTATCTGACCTTCAAGTTAAAAATTTCCAGTAAATGACGTTATTTTCCATTCACGTTTTGATGATTAGTGCTCTTTTACTTGCAACACCTGTTCAAACGATCTATTTTGTAACTTTTCATGCCTATCATAAAATTTCCCCTTCATCTGCAGAAAATTCTTTTATTTTTCACATCATTATCTCGTTAAAATATTTTTTTACGCTGAAAATGATAATAAAAAAAATAGTACAGCACATCAAGGGGGTCAAATACTTACCATTGGACCATTAAAAGCTTATTAGCTTTATTAAAAACAAAAAAAAATGTACATTTACACACATTTATACAGTAATTTTATGTCATGCCACAAGCATTGTTGCTTCATCCGTGACATTTCTCGTTGTTATTCTTCTTCTTTTCCCATTTCTTCCGATTGACTTGAATTTTTTCCATCTTTTTATTACTATACATTCATTCTATGTTACATGATGTCTTTTAACATCCATAACATTTTGTTGTCAGTTTCTTATAATTTTTTTGTTCTATTTCTGTCGATTTGTTTTTTTTCTCTCTCCTATCCATAAATTTCCTAAAAAAAGATCAATACTAAAGTTGTTGCTTTTTTTATGGATACATTTATATTTCTTTCTTATTATTATAGTAGTTGATACCCTTTTTGTGTCATCTGCGATTGAATTGATGCGAAAATAACCGATTACAGAAAAATCAGTGTTCAATAATGAGAGAAAAAACAAATTTTTGAATATTTTTTTTTGAATTTCAACTATTTTCTAATAATAAATTAATGAAATTTTGTTGAAATTTTAAATTTTATCTCCTGTTCTTTGTTTTCGAAACAGAATATTTTATGATGCATTCATGTACACACATATCTGAGGTTTTCATATTAAAATTATAAAAAGCCTAATATCAGAAAATGCGGATAGGACAAAATTTTAATTTATAGCAAACAAAAGAGTTGCAATACATGGACAAAAGACAGAAAGGATGAAAAGCAAGCAATAAACCATTAAAATTGAAAGCAATATTACTCTGATATTAAATGTGTTGAAAAGGGAAAATGCATTTGGATTTTAGCTAGTGTAATGGCAAATCACAATCAGCCACGTGATATCCTTTTAATACATGAAATGAGATTTCAAATTGTGACCCATTACAATTTTTAATATTGATGTGAAACCAATTTCATAGTAAGAATGAAAGCTAATCTACCATGTAAATGATTTCGGATTTTTTTTTCATTCAATGTATGTCTAAAATGAGGGAAAAAAAGAGTATTGATCCCATGAAAATGTATTCGGAAATTTGTTGGTCATAATAAATTCATCAATATTCTTGTTGCATTTCTGATTTTTACTTAAGGCTTTGTTGAATAGAAATACTTGTGTTAACTTCAATGTATTTGTATGAATGATGAATTGGATGAAAAATTATCGATTAGTGGTATGTTGTCATGTCTTAGTAAGAAAAAAAACATGTTGAAGAAAAAAGTAGATTATGATGTGATGGTAAATGCTAAGTCGATTGCGAAGTTATCGACACTTTCATGGTAATTTCTCCGGATCCGAGAGGAGGCAAATCGATTTTTCACGTTGAAGCAATTTCATGTCTTAGAGAGTTAGAAAGCGAAATGTGGCGCCAGATGTTTTCAATTTAATTCAGTTAAAAATGTAGCTTTGCCGTAAATTTAATCATAGTTTGTTCGAAAAATTGCCTACAACTTTCCCATACATCATTTGAGTGACTTTTCTTTCTTTGACCATTTAAGACCATGTGCATCTTAATCACTGCGATTCAACAATTGTAATCACGTTCTCAATATTAATTCAAAATCTGACACCATTTAAATCCCTTTTTCAATTCAAACTTCTGTAATAACATGACCACAAGACATTGCCACAACATTTAAAAAAAAAAACAAAAATGGATGCAAAACTATGTCACAATTTTTGCACCATATGTTGCTATTTTCCCATTATACATTATCCCATTGAAGTATCGCTTTATTAAGCCACAATTTAAACACAAATTGCTTGGTTTATATCTTAGATGTTTTTGTATCTTTTTTCCCATCTTTTTACAGTTTATGATTTATTTTTAACTTGACATTATATCTTCATATGTGGTGTATCTTTAACTTAAAACGATGGAAGACATCGATATGTGTACATTTTACATTGTTTGTTCTAAAAACTTTCCACTTATTGTTATACCAATTTTCCTTTTTTTTTTGCCTTATGCCACAATGCGATTTTGTGTCTGCTTTTAATAATAACATCAGATTCCACTTGAGTTGTAGTGGTCGTTAGAGATGATTTCATTTCAACGAACAATGTATGTATAATAAAAATAAATAAAATTTTTCGATACATCTTATTTCGATAAATTTTTCTTTTTATGCTCTCCCATTCTCTCTGTCTCCTTTTAGAAGGAAATGATATTACATTTATATCACGCAACAAAACAAGAGATATCCCAGTATAAATATCATTGAATGTTTATTTGAAATCGAAATCTGATACTTATCGTAAATATCAGTAAATGTGTTGTGTTATTATGTTCCTTTGCGTGCCTAATGTCCTTTTGCAAATAAGCCACATAAAAAATGTATGGACACACACATGCGTGCGGATTGTATTGTCGTCATTTTTGTTGATATTACTAAATTTATTTGATTTTTGCTCTTTATTCTCATAAAAATGGATATTTGTTTTGCCCTCAAGGCCTGCCTGGTTATAACTAAGAACGAAATTGATATTTTGTGTCCTTTTCAACATATCCACATGTCTTAATATAATATTAGCCTCTGATACCTTCATTTACTCTTATTGTTTTAACTTGATATTTGAGACATTTTCTGTATTTATTTACTTTTTCTTGTTTAGTCTTCAGTTTTTTTTTGTGTGTGTGTGCTGTTTGTATGTCAAGTAAATAAAAAGATATAAATTCGCCTGAAAAAGGGTTAATTTTCGTTTTTGTGTTAAATTAGCAAAATTGTACCTAATTTCTTTCATTCTAAGTGAAATACATATTTATTTTTGTGTGGGAGGGTTGATTGCATAGCAAACAGAATTTATTTCAATTATTATGATTATCATAAGTATTATTCAATTCAATTTGGGTGTTTTTCTTTAAAAAAAAAAAAATTGGTTGAATCAGCATTTTTACTGACAACAAAAATTACGATGAATTTTCAAGGTTTTATTTTTTGAATTGAACTCTGATTTTCGGTTACTAATGACATTAAAAAATGTGGTTTCAGCGAAATGTCAATATTTTTCGGGCAAATTCAGTGAAATGATGTATGGAAACGTTGTTTTGTGTTGTACAATCTACTTACTGTCAAATTTTCAATAAAATTAGCTTCAATTGAAAGAGATGTGATAAAAAATCCAAAATAAAGTTAAATTGAGTTATAGTTTACTCCAAAAAGTTACCTACAACTTTCCCATACATCACTTAAATGTTTTTTTTGGGGTATTTTTGAATATCATTCTGTTCCTTGATAAAATACAAAAGAACATAAATGAAATCCCTGAACTCATCCTCTTCTGAACTAACTGTGCATATTTTATCATCGTAATTTGCTTAATTCTATCAACGTCAATCAAAATTCAGCCTTTCTCGACATCACATAAGTTAACTGTATTAATTACTGTTAAATTTCTACCATCCTCCATACAATCACTGTCTCATATCAGCATTGAAATATTGTTTCATGTCAAATCCTCCTTCTTTAACCAACTTTGAATAAATTTGAATTAAAAATAAACATGATACACTTGTTTAAGGACAATAATGCAATAAATATTCTAGAAAATATCATATTTTATACATGTGATGCTCAACTTAACTCATTTGATTTATACTAAGGAAATATTTATAGAATTGTATGAATGAGTATGTGTTGCGCTTATTTCATTCAACACATTAGGGTGGGACAATAAGATGATATTGAGAGAAAATTTTAATAACCTTAAAAATTTGTTGCATATTTATCTTGAATTTAATAAAAATCTAGACCATCGTCGTCGTTTTGTTTCATTCTTTATATAATGGAAGTAATCCAGCTTGTACATTAAAATTTTTATTTTTTTATAATTATTGTTTGTTTTATATTATACATGGTAATTAATCCTGAAATTGTGTTTGCTTGTTGATATTTTATGCCGTTTTTCCCACTCATATTGTGATCCATGCATTTTATATGCTCTGGGCAACATTGCGCAATTTTATTACAATGTCCTTTTTTTATTTATTTTTATACATTTCACTTTATTTATGAATGCCACATAATAAATTTTATTAACTACATAAATAAATGAAGTGAGGCTTTTAATTGAATAGTAGATGCTGGTTCTACATCTGTTGCCACTAAAGAAGATTTAGGGGAAATTTTAATTTGTTGCTAAGTTGCTGTGAGCAATAACCAAAATAATTCTCTGATGTTAAATTAAGTTTTGTTGTAATTTTTTTTATTACTGAGTGAAATTTTATTTCCATGACATTCATTTAAGGTTGAAATGATTTTTTTGTATTATTTAAAGTGGACTTAAATGATTTTAGAATAAAACGAATAAACATTTGCTTTGATTCTCTTCAATTACATTAAAAGCTATTTATTTAAAATAATTTTATACTAATTTAATTTTTTTTCTTCTATTTTTAGGTAAGTTCATATCAAATTGCATTACTTCATTCTTTGGTGGAACGAAAAAATATAAATTCAAGTTTAACGTAAGTTTCAATGAGTTCTAAACTAATAAAACTTCAAGATCCATCCAATTTAATTTAATAAATTAAAATGCAAATATTTGCATAAAAATCGTATTGAATTGAGAACGTTCAATGATTTTCCATTATAATAATAATAATTTTGCAACTCAAGTCAAATATTATCATATGATAACACACTAATGAATTTAAAGTGCATTGTTCTCCCTTTTGCATAGTAGCAAATTCTGTTATGAGATAATAATATTTTGCCTCTAAGATTTGTGTCACATGTGTGCATCTTTTGAAATGAATGACAATCATGATAAAATGTTTACTTTATAGTCTTATTAATAATGAAGTAGGTAAACAAATATTTTTATTTTATTATCAATTTAATGCAATAAAATAATTTGCGCATCAAATTATAATATTTTGATTATCATGAATATTGATTGTGAATTTCAGTCAATGAGGAAGAATTTATTTACAAAATTATATTCTGGAATAAAATTAAATTGTTGTAATGACTGTAATGATAATTTATTGGTAGGTTCGTTGCACTTATGATGATTGAAATGCAGAAATTGATAAGACAAATTGTGTTTTGAGAGCATTGTCTTCCGGATGTCTGGTTTATGAAATTATTCAAGCATCAATGAGTGTTTTAAGGTTGATTAACTTTATTATTGTAAACAATGTTTACTAAACATGTCCCTTTAATTAATTCTTTAAAATGCCAGGCGTCTCCATCGATTGAATTTAATTTAATGGTAACTGTCAGTTAAAAGCGATTTTTCTGGGATCCTTTTATTTTCGTGATGGACTGAAAAATCTTCATACTCTCTCTCTCTCTTTTAACCCTCCATTAAAACTCTCTCTATTTCTCTAGGCTCTCATTCTCTCACTTTTTAAACTATAATTTTAAATTTCTTTAATTAACAATTTTTCATCTTAATCGGTACATTTTTTTATCATCTAGTTCAAGTTTCGTTAAATTTTTAAAAATATTTCTTCTCATTTCAACTTCTGCTTAACAGTCATCTATTCATATCCAATCAATTCAATGTCACAATCAGACCATCTTTCATCCAAATTGCATCCACATTCAAAACTTTTCAAATATTACAACAAAAAAAATCCGATAGATAAAATGACATTTTCATCATCGTGTTATGTTTCTTTAAAAGCCTATGCCAAGATCTCAAGTGCAACAAGATTTTTTTTTTCAATATTGATTCAAATCAAATTTAATCTTAATACAGAGAAAAAAAAATTGTCTTACACAAGCTTCGTAACATCGCTCATGTATAACTGTGACTACTGAGTTTGATATGAATTTGCTTTATTTTATTTTATTTTATGTAAGATAAAGTGCATGTTTTACTACTCTAGTTCGCTTTATATAAGGGTGAGATACAGCTTTACAAAAAAATGTGGTTAACCAAACTAAAAGTAATGTTACGCTAATGCACGTACTAGATGTAACATTATCTTGTATTTTGTTGTTTTTTTTCTGTTATTATATATTTAAATTTAAAATAAAAAAAAAAGATTGTGTCTAACACAGGTAATGCACCAATGAATCTATTTGAGTGTTGTTTTTGCAAAACGATGTATATATAATTTGAAATCGGAGAATTTTTATTTTAAATAAGAAAAAAAGTCGTAATATTATTTGCATAATAGTTGTGGTGTAATAGGAAAAGGTGTAATGAATTTTAATTTTCTATTAAAAAGTTTTTTTTTTAATTTAATTTTTTCTTGCTTTTAATATGAATAAATTTCATTTATAAACAGATTAAGAACAAATCACGACTATGAGTGTTCTTTCCTATTCATTTTAATCAAACCGTAAAATTATTTTCAAGCAGGTGTATTATTAACGTTCCTTTTAGAATCGCTTAACCATAGAGTAATTTTTAATACAATAGTAAAACAAATGTTAAAAAACACACAATATAAGTCAAGATGGCATGATTTTTTAACACTCAATTTCAGACGATTGGACCAAAACTAGAAAAAAAAATTATTTTTATTATAATTTTCATAATAATTACAAACAATTGTTGAACAAAAAAAAAAAACTTTTATTTTTTTATTACTATTATTTTCAAACATAAGCAAGTAAAGTCACATATATTATAATTGATATGATTGTGTGGAATGTGATGGAAATAAGTGGAAAAAACTCATAAAAAATAGTTTTAATACAGTGATTGTGTGTATGTGTCTCGACAATCAATGGTTGGAACAGTGAAATAACATTGAAATAACAAAAACGGAAAATCAAAGCCAAGTTTTATCATGGACAAGGATTCGAAAGCACATTTGACTCTCACTTCGAATCTTACTCGCTTAGAAATTTTATGAGTCCTCAAAATTTCTCACTTTTTAGTGAAAAACCATCAGTCAAGCTCAAGATCGATGGATAGAAGGACAAGCAATCAAATCGCCCCCACAAGAGCATTTTTCATTGAAATCCACTCAAAGACAATACAATTTAATTCTGTTATTATGTGGAAAATAATCCAAATGAATTAACTATATAATTTCTAATTTCACACATAAAAACTTTGTCTTTTTCTTGCTCTCACTAAAAACTATCTTTTGTTCTTGCACTTGTGTACGTTAATATTTGACATAATTGTATTTGCTCATGTGTAAGATAAGCAATATACTGAAATTTTTTCTTCTATTTTTTTGTTTTAACTCAACTTTTATTAAGTGCGTTCTAAATACTTTCCCAATTCCTTTGCAAACTTGAAATCTCTTTCATTTCTCTCATTTAAATTGCTCACCATTCTTTTATAATTGTTGTTGTTTGCAACAAACTTCCAAAAGAAAACAAAAAAAAAAAAGTATTTTATATTGCAGAAAGTTTCTCTTTCATTTTAGCCTGGTAATTTCTAATATTTGCCTTTTGTCGTACAATGCAAAATCTTTTTTTGAAATTAGTTAGTTATTTGCTGTAGGATGTTTAAAATAAATAAAAAGAAAAATAAAATTTAAAGTCCTTAGAAAATGATTAAAGTTAAATTTATTTGTCTGATTCAATTTCGACAAGAACCTGAATTGAATGAAATTCTTCGAAAAAAATTAAGTTTGAAATTTGATTTAAACCATAAGCAAAATGCTTATTAACTTTAATGAGAGTTTTAACAACCATCATGATGAAAATAGATGATTATAATTTTATAATAATTATTCCATCTTCAATTAATTTTTTCTTCTTCTTCTCCATATCATGCACAAACCATTTAAAATATTTGCTCTGTTAATTCACACACTCTGTTAATTATCGTAAAACAAGACAATAATAAGCATGCAAACGTTAACTTCTACAATTAATAACGCATCGCATCAGTAGCTCTATTTATGTCTATGTTGTAGAAAGTAAATAAACACCTCAAGGCTTTTAAAACATTTAAAACTGGGACAAGTAAATCGATATGGTTTCAAGTTAATTTACAATACAAAACAGCATTCAAATAAAAAGCAAAAATAAAAGCAAAAAATTATAATTGAGGTAAAATAACGGGCTACTGTTAAAAATTAAATTATTGTATAGTGATTTCTAAAATGTAAAATTAAAACAAAAAATAAATTATAATAATATAAGTTACAATTGTAATTAAAGCGTTGATATGAACATGAAATTTTTCGGGAAAATTATAAGATAGAAATTGCTCACTTTCAAATTCAATTGAAGCGTAATTTTGAAGTTAAATGAATCAATGATGCTTGTTAATTCAAAATAATGAGTTTGAATTGAAATTTTCTCTGTTCAAAAAAAAATGTTGCATTTCAAACCGTTTTGATTAAAAAAAATTAAAAACACTTTATTGAAATTTTACTGATTTATCTATGACTTTTTACTGCCAATACGTGCTGATATTTCAATTACATCAAAAAATTTTCCTTCAATATTAAAGTTTTCCATTTACTTATAGTGTGTGTGTGTGTGATACATTTTTAAATTACTTTCTTGTCTGGCATGTAAAACTTTCAAGCAAAGATATAACTTTAAAAGTCATGAAGTGAAGCGAAAAAAAACTAATAAGCACACTTTTTTTCTTCATCTTGTTTAAGAACAGAACATAAAAAAACTAGATATACCGCCTTGACTTTTATTATCTCGTTCTGTCTGATATAACACATAAAATACTTTCATTTTATGGTATCATGTTCATTGTTAAATGTGTTAAAAAAAAAATGCATAATGAAAAATGTGTTTCTATTTCTCATGAAACCATGATGCTCATCCTTTTAACATTTTTTTTTATCTCTTTATTATTAAATGGATGTTTTCTGAATACATTGCATATAAATATATGAAAATTCCTATGTGTATGAAAGTATATAATTTTAATAAAAAATTCTTTACACATTTTTACTGTGACTTGAAGATCAGCATATAAATTTAATCATGTTGGACACAAACGAGAGAAAATCCATCGTATCGTCATACTCAAGGCAACTTGTAATTTTTACAGTGTTGAAATTTCCAACGAATTTTTGAGGCGATGTTTTATAAAAAAAACTCTTTTCTTTGATTTGGATGCCTTTCCGTTCATTGATGCATGTAAAATTTGTTGTATCGATTCAAGACGAAAAAGCTCTCGAGATATAACGATTTTCTAGCTACAAATCAAAATAAAAATGAAAATAATACAACGCAACGCCTTAAAAATTTCATAGGAGCATTTTCAATTCCTAGGAAATTTCAATACAGTTTCTTTGTTTCCAAGTTTTATTTTAAATGAGATTTATTCTTTTTTCCTTCTAACACAAATAAATAAACTTTCAAAGACTTTACCATAAAATTTTAATTATTATTATTACAACGATTAAATTTTTTCTTGCCTTATTTCCTTATTTGTATGATTAGGAAAATAATTTTTTTATAACCCCTTCAATTTCTTGTAATTTATATACAAGATTGTAACAATTTAAAAATTTAATTGCATAAAATTATGTAACGTCTATTCTTCGTCATGACATTTTGCGTCACATTGCAAACCTCCCATTTCAGTGTTTGATAAGAAATTTGAATGTAAATTACGAACATTTGACGAAAATGACGATGATTATGATGATGATAAGAAGAAGAAATTCTGAAATATCCTGCTGCTATGGTGCAACCATTGTGCTATGGTAATGTAATTAAAGTAATTTACTTTGCAAGAACTTTAAACAATTTATTTAAAACAATTTTTTTTCTTATTTTAATTTTCATTGAAATTCATCGAGATTAAAGATACTTTTATGGGAAAAGTTTTACTTTTCATACTTTGACTGCATTAAAGTCCATTTTTATCTTAACCTAAAATGGACGGTTAGCAGATTTGGGTTCAAATTTCAAGTCAAATTAATTATTTGCAAGAAATTGTGATTCAAACCACGAAATCTGAGAAAAAATTTGTCTACTTGTCCTGTAAATCGAGTCAGCGGCCATTTTGGGTTAAATTACCATACCCATGCACTTCATCATCATCTCAGTCTATGACATTTTTAGTCTCACATTTCTTTTTCATTTTCTATCCAATTAATGGTAATAAATGTTTCATTAAAATACATGCCAGTCATTTTGCAAATGGGTATTAAAAACACTCATATAACATAGTAATTAGTGTTGTTAATCACCATGATAATAACACATCATTGAACTTGATGTCGGTCGCTTTAATAATAATTGGTATAAAATTTGATGACAAATATTTATGAAAAAAAAAGATATCCCAAAGCCATAATGAGAGCCCAAAATAAAATTCAGAAGAATCAGGTGTCAAATTGGTTTGTTCCAAAAAAAATGTGTATAAATGTGCTCTAAGGGATTTGATGGTAAATGTGTTGAAAATTGAATTGATAAGATGAACTCGAATATACACCATAAGTGTATCATAAATTTCAGTTTACTATCACTTGAAGGGAATATTTATTCATATTATGCACGCCTTATTTGCTTTATTCAACATGCGATGATATGCAATTAATTAACAAACTTCAAATTCAATTAACAATATTGAACTCGATCCAATAAAAATATATATGAAATAAGAATTAGGTGTGTCATCACATTTACTTGGCTAATAATCATGTGGGTTTTGTCATTTTATCTACATACATATGAGTGAATGTAATACTGTTTGCTCGTGACATGACATGTGTGTATCGCTTTTACTCATCATCCATCGAAGCAAAATTATGTTTTATGTTACTTTATCACAGAATTACATTAATATTATGAGAATTCATCCAATCACATGGTTATTGGATATGTGATTTTACTTAATTAAGCTTGTTCATTATTAGTTTTGTTTGTTTATTCATTTGATTGTGTTTGGTTTTTCTTTTGGTTTATTTAATTTTTACACACATAATAAGCTAGTCTTAAATTATCTGATGTGTACTAAAAAAAATGTATCATCATCATCAACATTAATTTTATGACATTTTAATGATCTATCATTGCAAATATTTGCTTCATTTATATTTAGCAAAAAAAAAAACAAATAATAGTTAAATAACATGAAATTAAGTTAAATTAATCGTGAAAGTGATGAATGAGCAATAAATCAACATTCAATGCAATATTTGAGTGATAAAGCTGTTGAAAGGTGAATTGAGACTTAATTTCAGTCTCTTTCGACATCTAAATCATTTTCAAATCAAATGCTCCGAATTTCAATGAAATTAAATCTCAAAAGATGCAGTGGTCAGTGGTTTTTTCTTCAAATTACTCTTTTACTGCAAATATTAATGTTTGACCTTTAACTCAAACCACAAACAAGCATCTGGAAACCTCTTCAAAACGATAAATTTGCAATTAAAAGCAAATAAACATTAAAAGTGGTTGCAATTTCATAGAAATAATAATAACAATAATAATAATATAACACATTAGTAGAAATTTAATTGTATAATTTCCACCCACCTTTTAAACAATGAGAAAGAGAGAGCCGTTAAATTTTGTATACTGCCAAAAATGTGTGTTATAGATAAAATTGTGTTAGAATTTGCAGTGAAATGTGGGAAAAATTTGTTCGAGTTGGATGTATTCCTTTTAACTTTTAAAAACAATTTCATTTCACATATAGTTGTTTTTATTATGGTGAAATGTGACCTCTAACGAATTCTTTAATATTTCATTTTGAGCTAAATTTGAGGGTTTTCAAGGAAAAATGCGCTTTTGAGTGCACTTTGACTGTTTGTCTCATTTAAAAGGCTTATATCGAAGAGTTCAGAGAGAGATAGAGAGAGAGCGAGAGTAAGAGATAGAGAAAAAATCAGAGAGAGAGAGTTTTAGATCTAGAGATAGAGAGAGTATCAGAGATAGAACGAGAAAGAGTGAAAGATTCTGATAAAGAATTAAAGAGAGAGTGGCTTAAAAAGAAAAGTGAGAGAGAGAGAAGGAAAAGGGATAGAAAAAGAGAACGAGAGATTTTAAATGAAAGTCAAATGATGAGAACTTCCAACCATTTATAATCTCAATGCACTTAAATTCATCATTCAATCAATAAAGTTTCCCAATTTTTACTTCAGTCCATGTAAAAGAATAAGAAAAAGAGAAGAGAGTGTGTTATGTAATATCATAATAACCAAAAGTACTAAGGTTAGTAATAAATATCGTTACGTCAGTAACATAAAATATAGTAGACCCAAAAATTTAATGCAATTTAGAGCACGTGTTATACTAAAGTTAACCCAAATTCTAATGTTTATTATCGTCCTAGCGCAAAATTCATAGTGAAAATTGAAACTTATCCTGAAAAAACTTCTGATTCAAAGCAAATTTCAATTCATTTAAAAATTTTCATTCAACGTCATTTTACAACCATCCAACGTTGTACATATGGATTTATTCATGTTTAATGCCACGAAAAAAAAAACCAAAATATAACAGTGAATGTTTGTACTCAACACCCGCGTTTTTATGACTTTGTTGACAGAATCAATTTTCAAATACTGGTAAAAAATCAATAGTTTTTAATAGGAATATTTGAATGTTGATGCAGAACAGAGTAAATAAAGCGTACTTTGTTGAATTTTAAATTTACTTAAATTTTTTAGAAAGTATAAATTAGATTTTGTTTGTATAATGTCTGTGTGCTTTATATAAAGTACATTTTTTGTTAAAATAAAATCTGAGTCTAAGAGTTTATTTAAATGAAAAAAAATATGATTATGTAAACATTTTATCCGGAATCGATAGTAAATTCAAAGTGTGGATATGAAAAAGAGAAAAAAATTGTGTAGGTAAATTTGTGTACTTAATAAAAATGTTCATAATTTTGAAGAAAAATTAATGGACTTCCACTGGAATGGCAAATTTAAGTGTATTTTCATCTCATCAACCATCGAATATGTTCTCTCATTATCTGAGAGATCAAAGCTAATTTTCAAAATTTTCATGGAAAACATATCTAACGAATTTGAGACTCATTTCAGTGTAAATATGATTGAGAGACATTACAATTGGTCTTGAACGCGCATTTTACTACAATTTACTTGTAAATTCATCAAAATTTTATATAAACGAGTTACAGAATTTTCAATGATTTTATTATTGCCTTGGAAATGTTAACTTGGAAATATTTTTATTTATTTATATATTCATACAAAAATGACACGTGTAATTCAGTTAAATTTATGTTCAAAAATCAAATAAATTAAAAAAAAAATTAACTGAACTTCAATGATATGAAAATTCAATATTATTTTTTTTATATTTCCAAGAAATTTATGATTCAAATCATTTCATAATTACAATTCAATTGAATTTCAACTCTTTTGATGGGTTTTTGAATAAATTTCGTTAAATTAATCTCATTGTCTATGCACAAAATGGAACTAAAGGTGTCCGGTTATATGTCATTAACACACATTTATTTATTTCATTTTGCACTGTTATTTTTTTCACAGTTCATTTTAATTACCGTTAAAAAGTCAATCAACATGTGCAAATAATTATTATATTGTTATTTTTTCTTTTTTAAACGTAATCCGTGAAAGTCATTTAAAATAAAATAAATTAGACTTTGGCAAAGAAAGTGCTGTCAAACCTTTTTTCCATTTCAAATGTGAGCTGATATTGTGAAGATACATTTAAAATAAAGTCAATTCATCACATTTTCCATTTTTATCAGCATACAAATTTTAACCATAGTCGAAAATTTAAACACTCAACATAATTTGAAGTTCTCATAAAATTATATGAAAATCGAACAACAGGTAGCATGGAGATTAAAATGAAATGAAATGAAAAAACGTAACGTTAAATAACAATTAAGTGCATTTCCGTAACAAAATCTTGAAATTTGTGTCTATTTGTGTGGCATAGAGAGGGGTCAATATCATTATTTTACATTATTTTCAAATTATTTATGAAATTCATGTTCAATGTAAAGCCAAAAAGTAAAATGAAAATATTATTTTTAAATTATTACAGTCGAATACACACACACACATACACAGAAATGTGAGATTAGTTTGGAAAGTAAATTTTTCATGTCAGTGTCAACACACAAATCTGTTTTAGATTAGTTTTAAATTTTGTTTAATGTTTTTCTAAAGAGGAAACATCTCGATCTGTCATAACTTGTTATATTGCATTTCTTTTTAATTTAATTTCAAATTTTACATTCCACATTGATAAGTTTATTTTATTTTACAAATATGATGCATCATATTTTGAATATTTTTATGATTAAAATTCTGTCTGCATATCAAAAAAAAAAAAAATTAGAAAAAAAAATACAAATAGATAGATTTTCATAAATAAATAATCTATTTGAACGAAAAAAAAATAATGTATGAAAATGTATCACTTTGTTTATTTTCTATTGAAATTCATACACACATTGCAGGGAAAATAAATTTAAATAGTAGCATTTTCATTTTATATTTTTATCATGATAAATTTGTATAAATTATCATGTTGATCGGGCAAATATACAATGTTAAATGTGAACACACAGACCTATAAAAATGCAAATTATGAAAAATCGAATGAATTTAAACGAATGCTAATGACAAATATGATCATCATTCGATTATGACAGTACAGCATGGGTTTCATATCCTGGTAATCCTAGGACATTGATTGTGTTACGTGATATTTTGATGATACCCTGAAATGTAACGATTCTGTTTGAATTTGAATTGATATGGAAATTTAATTGTTGATACTGTTTTTTTTTCAGCCTCAATCCTGGATGGAAAATCCAAAGTCTGTTTCGTCTCTTAACATCCTATCAAGGAATCATAGGCGTGAGATCAAATTTTGTTGAAAAATTGAATTTTCGGTTTCTAATCTAATTTTTTTTAAATTTTTTAATTACAAATGCAAACTGAAATAAGTTTTTTTTTTTATATTTTTTATTAATTTTCATCGAAAAAAAATTATCATAATCCCTAAGTTCGGTAGAAAAAATTCAAGCGAGAGTGAAAAAGATACAGAAACTGATGTTAAATCATGAATAAATAAATATTATGCTGAATGTCATTAATATTCTAGTATAAAGTTCAACATTCAACAGCCCAAAGAACACATTGAATATTATTTTTTATTATGCTTTTCAGTTGAAAGTAAATTGTATGCATGTTCTATGGCGTATATTGAGTGGAAAATACACGATTATTGTGTCGCCAATCTACTGGCACGTATCTTATAATAATGAAATAATACTAAAAAAATGATTCTTAAGGCGAAATAACTTGGAAAAGTGCATTCATAGGGAATTTAAGCAATTTTCAATGATTTCACTCTTTTCAGAGAATTTTTCTCCTTTAACTGTACTTTACTTTTTCTCTTTCTATCAATCTCTTGCTCTTTCTCTCACTCTCTCTCTCTCTCTCTGTCTCTCATTTTTTTCCTCTTTAGACTCAATTTTAAACGATAAATCAACCAGCTCTGATCCTGTACAATCTTGAACCTCAATGTTCAAGTGTTACTTGAATGGAATCCTCGCTTTTTGGGCACCCTTCCATATTTCTTTCAATTTTAGCTTATGATCCCTGTCTAAGTTGGATTACATTTAATTTCGTCAGACTCGGACAATACCAGTCAAAATTGTCTCAAAAGTGCACTTTAACTTGAAATCCACTCAATACAATTTGATTTATTTGTAGTCTAATCAGTCAAACAAAACAGGACTTGAATAATCTAAAAACAAATTTTTTTTTTTTCATTCAAGTAAATTTATTCTTCTTTTATTCATTATATCATTAAGATAGATTGTTGTTCAAGTTCATTCAAAATTATAAAAAATTTATAGTATAAATTTAAATTATTTCTCTGATTAAATGAACCAAGATAAAAATAACTGTGAAACATAGCCTAGGGAGTAATTTAAAGTAGTAAATAATCATGATTCAATGACCTCCTGCTTTGAAGTTTAAAAGAAAACCACAAAATGTTTTTTTAATCTTTTTAAATTGTGATTTCTTTGGAAACATATGCGCATTATCGAGATTTAATTTCAATGTTTTAACCCACAACTAAATTCGACTTGAAAACTTTTGCTAACCCACACAAAAAAAGAAAAAGATTATAAAACTTAACTTTGTGGCATTATAAAGAATGTAGCGTAGAAAATCTTTCAAACATCAGTTATTATCGTTAACTTTAATGCTCTAAATTTGTGTATACATACACACATACGAACACACACATGTTCAGTGTGTGCTTTTTTGTATAATTTTACATTTGAATTTTTTAGCATTATTACCTTCTTTGTTTTTTCTTTCATATAAAAATACAACAATTGAAATAAAGGAAAAAGAACAACATGCTAATGTTTGAAATTTCTTCTTTATTTATAAATATTTACTTTTTTTTACCTTCAATACACTTTATTTATTTTATGTATGTATGTTTAGTATATCGATAACATAATAATAATAAGAATAAGGCATTTTAATATGTGTGTACATCACTTTTTGAATTCCGTTATATTGACCGAATTTGTAACGGTATAAAAATATAATTCCAGTTTACTTTGCACGATTTCTTTTTTTGTTGTTGTGTGTATATACAACTTACTTTAACACTTTTCATACACATTATTATTTAATATTATTTTTATATTACTACACACTTTTCTTATTTACCTTTTGTGTTTATTCTTAAGTGTGTGACTTTTTGTATGTCTTTTCATTTCATGCTAAATACACACTCTTTCAGTGAAAGATTAAGAATATTTGCGTATACATTCATAAAGAAGAAAAGAAATAAAACAGATAAAAAATGTATGTATATAAACAAAATTTCATGGAATGAGAATGGAAAAAAATTGTAATTAGGTCATCATCAGTGGACGTATGTACTTGAAATTTTTTGTGGTTCCCTTTTTTTTATTTCATTTTAATTTTTTTAAGGGTTTTGAATGTGAATCAAAATTTCTCTTCAAATACATACATTTTGTATGCATGAAAGTAACGTTTCATAGGTAGAATTTTCATGAAATGATTTAAATACTTGAAATCCTTTTTTGTGATTTTCTTTGCAACATATCCTTTAATAAATAAAGGAAATTTTCTTCTTTTATGAAATGAAAATGAAAAAATTCTTTTACTTTTTCATTTTTATTTGTGTGTGTGTGTGAATAAATACCATGCCATTGTTGCATACAATCACAATATGGCACCAGAGAAAGAAAAAAAAAACGAACTTGAAAGAATTTCTTGATGAAGACTTAGAATAAAAAAAAAAGTTATTTTAAAATTTATTTTTCAATTGCTGTGTTTCAAGTACAAACATGAATTTTATATAAAAGAAAGCACACATAAAATTTGAACTAAAACTTTCATGAGAATAAAATGAATTGAATTGAAAAAAAGAAAGAAAATAAATATGCTTGAAAGAAGCCAAACATCAGATCCATCAGAACAAGTTCACATTTTATTTATGTGTGCATGATTGCATATAAAATTGATGATTTTAAGTTTTTGTTTTGATTGCAAGCAAATATTTTGATAGAGTTTTATTTCATTTGATTCAACTCATTTTAACTTGAAACAAATTGGATCTTAAATTTTACATCCATTTATTTTGTTGCATGGGCATATTGAGAGATTTTTTATTAAAAATTTTTCATTGCATATGTCCTGGATATGAAAAATAATAATATTTTTATATTATTATCAACCTTATTATTCTTAAATCATTTTTATTTGAGCAAAAAATTGCAAAAACGTTTTTTCTTTGTTATGAATTTCATAATTTCATTTAATTTTTTTTTAATTTTTTTATATAATATGAAATATTCCCTAAAGAGAGATTTCAATCTATTCAATTTCAATTTTTCAAATAAAATTCATGCAAAATTTTTTTCACACTTTTTTTTGTGTAACTCTGTTTGTTGAAAATGTCCCGCAAACCACCTGCATAACAACACGCCACCGTACAAGTGACTACAATTCACAAATGCATTTCATTCAAAATTATCAAAATATTTCTCTTTAAAATTCAATTCAATCCGATTTCTGATTCAAATCCTTATTTTTTCTGTTATTAAGTACTCTCCATATCCGTATATAAAAGTACTTAAATACATAAGAACAAGAAGCAGAAACAAAATAATAAGTTACATTTTGATAAATGAAGATTTCCGCCTTGTTCTATTTAAGTTTCATTTCAAGAGTGTGAGTGTATTATGATAAAAAAGTACTTTAAAGTACACATAAAATAAAAATAAAAGACACAAAATGAGAGAAAGAGCGAGAGAGAGATAAATAAATAAAAAAATGAAAATTGACGGATGTGACACGGGAATTTATCAACACATAATTCGTATACTTGTTGGACTTATTATTTTCAAAACCTAACATGATACGGTGCAGAATTTAGTACTTTAAAGAGGATTATCTTATTAAATTAGATTTAAAAAAGATTTATTTTATTTTATCTTCTTTTTTTTGCTTTGCCTCCTTTCAAATCATATAAATGAAATTTCAAACTCATCCCAAATAAGGGTAAAATTTAATTTCATTTCTTATCGCTCTCATATCATATTTAATTTGATTTATGCAATGTAATTATTTCAGAGCATGAACAATTGAGAGACACACAGTTGTAATGCAGCATTAGAGGCACACAATAAAAATTAATAAGATTTTAAATATGTATAAATATAAATCAAAAGATGTGTCAAGGGAATAAAAGTGATTAAGAAACTGAGTAAATTAAGATGATAAGAACTTTGATTTTGACTTACATTCATTTTAATCTGAATTGGCAGAAAATTCAGATTGGTTGAACTTTAATTTTTGACATTTTCATGTAAAGGTGTGACTTTAACATCACTTGCGTCCAATTAGGGTTAAAATTCAAGATTTTATCTTTAATCTGATTTTATTCAAGGTCGTTAATTTGATTTAAATATAAATTTGAATCGTAAAACCTATTTTTGCTCTGGTAATTTAATTTCAAAGCAAGCCCATGTCAATATTTTATATTTCTTGAACTTATCACATAAATCTTAGTTGAAAAATACACACACACACACACGCATCAAAAGTTATTGGGTGGTAATCAAAAATTTATTCTAACAGTAAATCTTCTCTAAGTTTCTTCTATTCTTCCTTCTCTATTCTTATTTCGTATGCCCATGATTTCAATATTAACGTAAAATATTAACAATAAAGGTTTAATGCCATAACTTTGTTTTTTTTTTACCTTTTTCCATGTAACGTTTCATTTCATATTTCAACCTCATCTAACTGTATCAACATGAATAAACAAAAAAAAAACATAAAACTTTGATATAAAATATTCATTTTTAACGTGATAGATTTAAGCATTAAACCACACGGTCAATTTCTATTTAAAAAAACTTATTGAATGATATATGAATGAATGACTATTAAAAAAAATCAAATCAAATGGATTAAATAAAAAAAAAAAAATTTTATTCATATTCGTTTATTTAAATATTTACGTGTCTATCAATGAATTTACATAAATACAAACACATGAACGGGAAAATTTAATTAATTTACTGCTATATGAATGTATGACAAATATACGAAAAGTAACAGAAAAAAGGCCAATGAACGTAGAATTGAACTTGAATTTTTTATTTTTTTTGATGTTGTCATTTATTTATTTATTTTTATATTCAATCAGAGAACAATTTTTTTTAGTTAAACTTGTATTTTTTTGTATTTGATATTTATTTATAGGGGACTTATTTAATTTAATTTTATATTGATTGATACAAAAATAAGCCAGTATTGAACTTTTTATTTGAGGACATAGATCAAAAATATGATTGATGTGACTTTGAAATAATATTTTATTTGAGATTATGCGAATTTGATGTTTTTTGATTCAATTGAAACTCTCATGTGAATTGTGAAAAAATAAGGGCATTGAATTTTTATGGGAAAGTGTAGTCATGAAATGGAGAATGAAAGTGCATTTGAGTGCAAAATATACAGACCGATGTATTTTCATTCACAGTCACCTGCTTTACATGATCAATGTATGGGGAAGTGCATCGTTGAATACGTTGAAGCCATTGCAAGTTTTGCAAAGCCGAACGTTGAAGTTGATACATGGCTCGCCAAATCTCACTGGTACTTTTGAACTATATGATCAGCATACCAAAGGTATTTTACCCATCAAGGGCCTTTTTGAACTGAATGAATGTGCTGAAATATGTCAGACAATGTTTGAACGGAGAAATCACTTGCCATGTGAACTTTGAATTCAATCGCGGGATATCAGGACTTAGGAAAAACTTCAAACTAGTTCTAAGCAATGTCGTGATTTTGGCAGGTTCACGCCCTAGGACCTTCTCTTTTCAACCAATTGCCGATGGAGATGAGGAGATTCAAGCATACTCGACCTTTTGTCAGAAAGTTGAAAGAATTTTTGTTGAAACCCGAGAATCTCAGTAGAGTAATCATGGGGAATGAAAGCGCATTTGACTACAAAAGTGACAGACTGATGTATTCTCATTTATTCACAGTCACCTGCTTTACATGATCAATGTATGGAGAACTGCATCGTTGAATATTTTGAAGCCATTGCAAGTTTTGCAAAGCCGAGCGTTGAAGTTGATACATGGCTCGCCAAATCTCACTGGTACTTTTGAACTATATGATCAGCATACCAAAGGTATTTTACCCATCAAGGGCCTTTTTGAACTGAATGAATGTGCTGAAATATGTTAGACAATGTTTGAACGGAGAAATCACTTGTCATGTGTATTTCGAATTCAATCGCGGGATATCATTACTTAGGAAAAACTTCAAACTAGTTTTAAGCAATGTCGTGATTTTGGCAGGTTCACGCCCTAGGACCTTCTCTTTTCAACCAATTGGCGATAGAGATGAAGAGAGTGAAGGATACTCGACCTTTTGTCAGAAAGTTGAAAGAATTTTTGTTGAAACCTGAGAATCTCAGTAGAGTAATTATTTAACTTTGTACTCTTCAAAGGAGGCACTGCTGAGTTAGCCTCTGTATGCCGGATTTAAAATTTAATTAAATTAAAATTTGATCAAAATAGTATGGTTGACTCTTTTAAAGACTTTTAGACACTGGAGTAACTAATGATAAAAAAAAATTGTTCTTGCTTATGAAAAAAGAATAAATCAAAATGAAATTGAACTTCCCAAAATCGCATTTTTCTTGAAAAGACACTAAAAATCAAATAATCCACATTTATTTTTTAATATCAGTTTTTGATATCTTATTGATTTTTTTTTCAATTTTTTTACTTTTAATCTCCTGATTTTTTTCAAATTAAATTAAAATTCCTGTAAAAAAAATCCCAAAGCTTATGATCATAAAATTAATTCCTTAAGATGATTTGAAATAGATCAAAAACAAATTCACATGAAATGTCACAGACTAATTTCCATTTTTTGATTCAATAGCTCGCTGAATAGCAATAAAAAAAGTTAACGAGGAAAAAACGATTAATTTAAACAAAAATCGACAAAAAACTGTTAAAATGGATATTAAATTTTCAATGTATATTTTAACTGTTTTTAAAACGTGATGAAATGATACCGTTTTATTTATTATTTCACTCTTTTTTTTGCAATGTCGTATTGTCCCGGTATCAATGAATATTGAATACAATTAAAATGAATAAGAATAAACCTGATTAAAATAAATTTTTATTTTTTTTCACTGAAAATGTTTGTATTAAAAAAAAAACATTAATAATTACCACCCTTGACTCAACGACTTGTTGGCGCATGCTGATGATGTGATAATTAAACTTGGCACACATAAGTTGATTGAACCATATACATTTCGAATTGTCAATTCCTCATCAAAAAACTGTCATTTTCTCATAAATTGCCCGATGATCATTCAGAAACTTAAAATGAAAATTTATTATTGTCACATCAAAATAAAATAAAATTGAAAATTTACGTGAAATTTTAAAATGTAAAAATAAAATAATAATTCAAATTTTATATAAATTAAATTTAAATTTAACTCTCTTCTATAACTGTGTCATAATTTATGTTTTATGTTTGTAGTTAATACAGATGGACAGACGACAGCGTAAATCTTTTTTAATATAATTTAATTTAAAAATGATGAGTGTTGTCTCACTTACTACGACTAGTGTGAGATGTGATGAAAATGAATGAAAAAAAGATGTTAATTTGATTAATAGGATAGTGTCTTCTCTAATTAAATGTATAATTTTCTTCTGATTATTATTTTTCGCATGCACTGATACCTTTAAAAAGATTCGTTCTGACTGGAAATTAAATTAATTTTAATTTTATATAAAAGTAACATGTGATGAAATGTTTATTAATTACTTTTGTAATTGATATGAAATTTTATTTTTGTTCACAAAGAACCGATTGCTCAGTAAATGTAGTTCAAAGGATAAATTTCTGTTACAATTTAATCACTAGATCAATTCAATACAGATAATCTGTAATCTAAGTCTCTTTCTCTTATTTATCATGCATTTAAGTACATTTAATACTTTATGTTTTTGCTTTTGAAATTGCAATTTGAATTTTATCTCATTGATTATTATCTCAAATGCATCAAGAACAGAATCTAAAACTAAATTTTACATACAAACACTTAAATTGAGCACACAAACGTAAGAATCTGAGAAATTAAATTAATTCAAATAATAAAAAAGGAAAATTTTAAGCAGTGCACGTAAAATAATATAAATTTTATCTTTTCTATAATGACAATTTATAATATTACGCTTTCTCAATTATAAACTTAAATTAGTAAAATGACATCAACAACGATATTCATTTATATTTTGTATGAAAGGAACATGTTTGTTATTCCATATGATTATCTTTAAAAAGATAAAAATCGGTCGATATTCCATGCAGAGAGAGATGAGGGAAAAAAATGCATTGAAAGAGAAATTTGGGAAAATGTGTCCATAAAATAGAAGAAGAAAGTGCATTTTGGTGAAATTGAATGCGTTTCAAGAGTTTAACCCTAATTTTCACACCCTCAAGCCAAAACCAGTGGGGCATCAGTGGGAACACGGTTTCCCACTGGTTTTGGGTTGAGCGTGCAGGGACACATTTCCGAGGGTTGAACTCAGCTCCTCTAATTTTACGTATTAGTGATGCCCCTGTCCTCAGAAGAAAGTTGAATGCGTCTCTGCTTATTTTAATTTTTTCAGTTTTTTTCACTCTCATTTCAATATTCAGGTTAGAAATTTGTCCGACTTTGAATCTTTTGTGTTTCGCATCTCATCATAATATCTCGCATCATTGGTCTCGTGATACGTCTCTTTAAATTAAAAACCATCACCGTAGGACCTCTATCTTCTAATTATTCATGGATAAGCTTTCTATGTTTCAATGATATTTCCTGTAAGTTGACAACGCAGTTTTGTTGATTTTCTTCGCAGACGAGGTCCGCAAGTCTTCTAGCACTATCACAGCTTTTAAGACGTAATATTTGAAGCAAATATTTTTTTTAGGGTTTTAAATTAAATTCAGGCACTTTAGCAACTCTCAACATCTGTGTGCAAAATTGCGATTGAGTTGTAGAACTTTTTCAACTCACATACACAGGCAGACCCCAAAATCGCATTTAATTTCAAAATTAATCCAAGTTTTATAATAAAAAATTTATAGAAGAAAATCAGTTCACGTCTACACTTAACCTAATTGTGTGAGATACATACTAATAAAATCAAATTAAGATTAAAGTTAATTTTCATTGTCATACACATACACAGCCACACACACACATATAAATAAATGATTAGTAAACTACTTATATACTGTCATTTAATGGAGTAGGTTCAACATGTACAATTATAATGACAATAAAAAAAAAGCAACAAAAAAAACACACCGTAATTGATACTCATTTGTATTGTGTTTGACTTTTTCTCTTTCAATCCAAACCACAAGGAAAAAAAAGTTTCATTATCACATTGAAATTTCACACAAAAAAACAACTTCTATAAAATCAACAAGAATTTCAATTAAGAGTATTCAAAAGCAATAATAAATAAAGAAAAGACTCAATTCAAGCAAAAATCCCTATTGTGCCTTCATTGTGTACTTAAAATTAATAAGATATCACTGTATTGTGTGTGAGTTCATTGTAATGATAATAAATTTTAATATTGAATCTCGAAATTTGAACTAGTTGCATGAATTTTTCAGTGTATTGTTATTTAAATTGACGATTAGATTTCAGGTTTGGTAATATTAGAATTTAAAATTGTTATATTATAAAATTTCAGTATTTGATTTTGATGAGATTTTTTTTTGTATCATGTTCCTATTACGAGAAAATCAAATAATCAGTTCATAGGTGATTGAGATGATTACTCAATTATATTATTCAAATTTCAACAAATGACTGATTTTTATCTGTGCATATGAGCAAAATTATTTGGTTTGTAGTAAATTTGATCTTAAATTGAGATAACCTACTGATTCATTTGAATTTTGATCATATTATGATAACGATATTTATCTTTGCATGAATATCAATGAATTGTATCAAATTTAAATCTGGAGTAAATTTACATAGATTACTTTTTGATGTTGTTGTGTGTTGTTACATTTGAGAATGGTTGTAAAAATAGTTGTAGAATAAAAGAGTTTACAAATAATAATTTGTTGTATAAGACTCTTAAAGATATCGTTCTGCTTTTTCCAAAATAGAGATAGCCCAGCGGGAATTCCCGGCGAGAATTCACGCCGGGAATAAGCTCATTCCCGTTCGCGATTTCCCGCTTTTTCTGTTTTATTCCCGGGAACGGGAAAGAAAAATATAGCTTCTTTAATATACGAAGATTAATCTTTTAAAATACCGTTAAAAAAATATAACTTTTAGCTCAAAGCTTTTCTGTTAATGAATTTCTGAGTATCCAATTTCTTCTTTGTAACTTTCAAACCGATCGTATATTTAAGAGTCAGAAAGGATTTTAACGTCAATTATTTGCTCAATTGTATCGTTCGACTGTAGGTTATTTCGATTTTGCTTCATGTCGATTTCTGCCGATCTGGATCAGAGAACTCACTGTTTACTTTTTTGTTATTCAGTATTATAGTAAATATTTGAAATTATTTTTCGTTTATTAAATTAAGCATTTTAATGAACAAAACAACATTTCAGGTGTATGTTTCAAAGACATGTTCTTTGGGATTTTTTTCCAATTTTATATTTTTTAACAATTAAATTTTTATTATTAAAAATTTATAAAAGTGTGAAAAATAAAAAAAAATAGTGTGAGAAAATTAAAATATGGTGTGAATTTTAATTTAATTTTAAGAGTGAAAATTTTAAAAATAAGTGTGTTTTACATAAAAGTTAAGTGTGAGAAAATAAAAATTAGGTGTGATTTTTAATTTAATTTTAAGGGTGAAATTTGAAAAAATAAGTGTGTTTTGCTTAATAGTTAAGTGTGAAAAAATTCAAACTAGGTGTGATTTTTCATTTAATTTTTAGGTGTGAAAGTATGAAAAATAAGTGTGAAAGATATAAATTTTAGGTGAACATTTTTAATTATTTTTAGGGGTGATTTTCAAAATTGATAGGTGTGAAAGTATAAAAAATAAGTGTGAAAGGTATAAAATAAGGATGCAAATGTTAAAGTTAGGTGTGAAAAACTTAAAAGTTAAGCGTGAGATGTGAATTTTTAGGAGTGAGCCATTAATGTTTAGGTGTGAGGTTTTTTTAAATTAGGTGTGCATGTGTTAAAATTAGGTGTGCAAAATTTAAAATAAGGTGTGCAAAAAACTTATTCCGAAATTTTATAGCTTAAAGGCACTTAAAGTTCACTAAGCGTTAATCAATCACTCATCACTTGCACGAAGAAATCAAAACTTATTTAATGAAAGTTTTCTTTTTGATTCTTGTTATTCTTAGCAGTTAATTTCATCTTATGGATTATAATAAGATTGAAGCTTAACATTATTAACAACATGTTCATTTTGTTATTCTTATAAGTCGAGTTGAGTTTTTATTACATGTAACTTCTGGATTTTAGTAACAACAAGATATAAAAAAATATATATTAAAAAAGTTTTTCTTCTCAGATTCTTTTCTTTTTCATTATATTAATAAGACATTTAATTTGAATCAAATATTAAAGTACGAAATGAAATAAAACAACTAATTTTCTACCCCAAAAATATACACAGACAAATTTCCCTTGATCAATTTTGCGAGTTCATTTTGAATAAATTAAAAAAAAATTAGGTTTGTATTTCAGTATCAATTTTTTTTTATTTTTCAATGTCTATTAAACACAACAGAATATTTTCGCTTGATTAACTTCTTAAAAAAGAAGCACACACACAAAAAAAACAATGAAGAAAGTTCGTTCAAAGATGTTTTGATATCATTGAATATCCTTTAAATTTTAGTTTTGTGTGGAAAATGAAAATTTACCGTACTTCATTAACGAATGTCATGCTGCGACAAAAAAAAATTGAAAAAGAACAGACCTATCAAAATCATTGATCCTTGACCTTAATTTTAGCTAACGATAAGTATGTATCAGAATAATTTTCCCTTTTTTGTGTGTGTACGTTTCACGTAATTTTTGTTTCAACCAAAATAATGTCAATTATTTAGGGACGTGAATTTTTTGTCATTAGTTGACTTATTTTATGTTAATATGTAAAATTTTTTTCTTTACCTAAAAATGGGTGATTTTCCTGATTTTACTCGTTTTATTCTCCATCAATTTAATGCAAAAAATTACCTCCTGCTGTGAAAAGCTAATATAATATCATTAAAATATAAAAATAACTAACTATATATTGAAAAATAATAATAATAATAATAAAAGGCATGGTGTTAATGTATCAAATAACATAGGATAGAGGCCAGCAAGAAAAATAACATTGAATAGCATGACAGGAAGTAGATGAAAATATGGTGACTAGGTGTGCTTGTGTGGGTGTGTGTGTGTCTGTGTAAATAAAATATCAAATGTCTTCGTATTTGTTTTTGGAAAATATGACAAATAACATTTTTCCAACCTGACAACTAACGACCGAGTAAAATAACGTTCATATGATGATTAACATTTTATTGTGGTCATTTCAATGGCATTAGGTTGAAAAAAATAAACCGTGTGGTAACTGAGTGGCGACATCAAATTCAATAAAATAAAATAAGAGACCACCACAGTGAACATAATAAACAGCCAATTAATTATAGAGAAAATTATTTCATAATGAATTGATGTGTTTTATTACCGATTCGCCTTTTTTTGAGGAAATTTTTTCACTTTTTTGATACATTGCGAGTGACAGATTTACAAGGGGATAGGGGTGAGGGTCTCTGTTGCGGGGTTTCTACTCACGTGTCATGACACCCGTTATGTCACGCAGCAGTGTTACACCCGTGACCCGTTTCATATCTCGAGTCATGACTTGATTTAGTTCTTTGCCATGACTCGTTCCCTAATATCCCTCGAAATGTCTCGCAACATCCCCCTCCCCTTTTATTTATTGCACCCAGGGCTCGGAAAAAGCTTGGCTTTGGCTTTTGACTATTGGCTTTTTTGGCTTTTGCTACAGCCAAAGCAAAGCCAAAGCCGAAAAAGCCAAAGCAAATAAAATTTTGGCTTTTTGTAATTAAAACTTAAAAAAATGGTTCTTAAGTTAATTTTTTTCGATTTTTCAAATTTTTAATTTTTTTGACAATTTTCTTAAAGAATGTTAAATAGGAATTTTGTCTAAACCCATTTTTTACCCATAGCCGTAAAATGTACGATTTTAGAAAAAAAGTCTTCGTGTTTCACTTTGCACAGAACTAAAAATTATGAGGAAGGATTTTATAAAAATAAGGCGTTTTAGAAAACTGAAAGACTCCGATTTTTTATTGTCTACATTAAACAAAAATGACGCAAATTTCATCACAAAACTCGCTTAAATAACATAAAGGTATTAAAATAAAAAACCTCTCGAGCAAATTTTTCTTAATTTTTGCAAAGAAAAATATCATAAAAGAGAAACTCATGAAATTTGAATAAATTGACTTGTAGCTGCCCTGATTAATTTGCATACATTTTTTAAGGAAAAAAATAAATGTCACAAAAAACGTCCTGACTTTACTGAAAAAAGTTGTCATACTCAGCTTTAATCAATTAAAAAACGGAAAATACTTTTTTAATAAAAAAATGTACAAAATAACGGTTTTTTAATTTAAAAAAAAAAATAAAAAATTAAAAAAGCTAAAATTATGTTGTATGACAAAATTTATATATAAAAATTTAAATTACTAAATCCAAAAGCCAAAGATTTTTTGGCTTTGGCTGAAACAAAAGCAAAATGAAAAAATTATTTTTGAAATTTGAACATGTTGCCCATAAAATAAATAGTCGATTCAAAATCAATGCATAATAAACCTAAAAATCCCTTTACAAAAAAGTTTAATATTCAAAATGTAAAACTAATAACTTTCCTTAATTGCAAATAAATAAACATGGATTTTCGATTCATATACGGATATGAGGAGGAAATTACAATATTTCAAAATGTTTACACGATCTTATGTTTGAGTTGTACACTAAAATCATGATACATGTAAATCTCAATGTTACACATCAGATTGAGAATGTTAACCTTAGAGCTCTCGAAAAAGTATGTATTTTGACTAAATTTACTTCATCCTTATAAATGTTAACTTTATTTTGTTTTTCGATTTGTTTTTATTGTTATGGGTTATTAATGAAACACATGTGTGATGTTTGTGGGTGTGTGTCATATATATTATATGAAAGTTTTAGTGTTTTGTTTTCTTAGACATGAGAACAACTCTTCATATCATAATAATGATGATTTTGTTGTTGTGAAGAAAGGGCAATCAGGTATGTGTGTTATTTTTTTACGAATTTTAAGGTACATTGAACCTTTTCTAATGTTCGGTTTTCTTTCCTTCTTTTTTATTATTATTTTTAGTCTATTAATGTATTTCAATTGAAAAAAAAACTCTTTTTCCGAGAGTCTTAGTCAGAGAGTCAGGGCTTACTCAGAATGAAAGTGAGGGGAGTAGAAACTGTTAAAGGAAATCTCTCGATCAATTAAATTTCAAAAAATTGTAATTTCATTTGAGCCTTCAGTAGTCTAAGGGTAGAGAATTTCCAAAATGCACTTCCAGTTTACAATGAACAGTCAAAGTTTCCCTTGTTTTCATAAAAATGTCTCCAATTTCGTTGACAAGCTTCGTTACCAAGAGTACACACACACACATACCAGATTCAAACATTTATCCTTTTTCTGTTGATTTTATTTTTTTTTTACATTTTATTTTATATCATATTTGTACAGTATTACATTATTTTTTATTTTCACATATCTTTAGATCAAAACCTTTCGCTTACCAGAAGACAAACAACTCGTTTTTAGCTTTTTCCTCTCAAAACATTTGCTCTTTTATTTGGATTTGAAAAAATATTGTTGTACTCTTTGTGGATGTGTTTGTTGTATTGTTTGTTGAAGGTTATTTACGTAAAAATAAATAAAATTAAATTAAATTAAATAAGGTTTCTGCTGACCTACAAAAAATGTTTTTGTAAGGTTCTTTTGAGAAGAAGTGTAAATGAAATCATGCTCGAAAAGCATGACTCATATTATGCCTTGTATTGTAACACATTTTGACGGACGTCAACGATCATTTGTCCTTTAAAGCGCTATCTTGTGGTTATTTGGTTCAACTGTCCCAAAATTTATTTTTTCTTTAATTCCTACTTTTTCATAGGGTCCATGACAATTATTTTAAAAGCAATTTCATACTGAATTTAATTGTTTTAAATTAAAATTAAATGAGAAACAAGAGTTTAAGAACAATTTTAATTAAAATTCTTTTTCATTCAAATAAAATATGCCAAAATTCTGCACGAATTCGTGAATATTTCATTTTCACAGGTTATGTGCCATGATTATTTTCTAATGATTTCGCTCATTTTCAAAATATAATAAAAATAATAATAAAGTCATTTGCATACTTTTTGTCAATTATAAAATTTTAAGAGTTAGATAAATGTTCTTACAACTATTTTAATTAATCAGACAAATTACGTTGCATTTTCATTTATTTGATAGTTTCTTGAAAAATTTCAATGTGTGTGTTTGTGAGCAAAGTCAAAAAATATAAAATTTATGTTATTTTTCATCTTCTTCTTATAAATGAATGCCATCTGCTCAATTACGAGAAAAACCACTTGATGCAGATATTTTATTAACTGTCGAATAACTGTAAAATGTTTTCAATGTTTCATAAAACAAGTTCACACCAAACCTTTTTCAAATGCGTTTAATAATAAATAAATAAATGTAATACATTTGCTACTTTTATATGAAATTATCTTTTGTACGTTTAATTTCATTTTTTTTCTTATTATTATTATTAGTATTATTTTAACGTAATTTTATAGCTAATAATAAAAATAAATAAAAAATATAATAAAAAGAAGAGTACACAACAAATAATGCAAGAAACCGGTTAAATTCTGTACTGTAAACACTCACAAACACAGTTTATGGGCTTGTATGTATGTAAATATGAAATAAAAAAATGTAATGTTGCTTGACACACTTTCAAGAGTTGTAAAAAAGACAACAAAATACCAATATGATGAATGCGTTTGATGTGATGAATAACGAACTTGAATCTAATGGTAAAACGGTAAATTTATCTCTCAAAACATGATTTTACGATTATTTTTTCTCGTTATTTTTATTTTTTATATATTTTGTTTTTTAAAGCAAATAGAAATTTTACCAGTTTTCATATGATGAAGTTTAAGTGGAACATTTAAAGTTGAAAAAAATAAAAAAATAAAAATAAATTGAGATAATTGAATTCATAATGGTAAAAGTTAACCGAGCACAACAAAATAAGGATAAATTTTCCTATATAACAGGAGCAAATATAGGAAATCTTGATTTTTTTTTGTTTGTATGTTTACAAACAAGTTTTATGATTTCTTTTCATTCAAGGAATTTTTTTTTTCCTTTTTTTTTGGATAATAACAATGAAATTTAATGAAGCTGAAACAAAAAATGCGATAATTGGGTTCTGGTATTTTTTTTTTCTAAACATTTTATATGACGACACAGCGAGAGTGGAACTACAATTTTTGAGAGTCATGAAAAGAGAAAGAGAGAGAAATTCTCAGAAAGAGATGAGAGAGATAAGAAATTGAAAATAAAACCATTTCTAGGTCTTTTAAGTATTTGGAATGCCAGGAGATCAGAAAGTGATCACACACCGAAAATACATTTCTCGTCGCGGTTTTTACGATGGGAATTTGCCACGGGATGCGACGGGAATTTTCAAAAGAAAAAAATAGTGACCCGAAGCAAAGTTGTAGAGAATTTTTCAGGCTTGTTTTAATCACCAAGTCATGGCAACGGGAATTTACGATGGGAAGCCGCAACGGGAATTTACGACGGGAAGCCGCGACGGGAAAAGTATTTAGAGTGCAGTTCATGTAAAATCAAACTCGTAGTGCATAGTTTCTTATTCTGAATGTGAGGAGTGACTGCAGAACTTTTAAAGTGTTTTTTTGGCTGGTATTGAAATAAATACGAATATTGTGGTCTCCCGTGCGGTCTGAGTGTAGCTTTGCGTGTGGTATACGGGACATTTTAAACCTACAGGGCAAGAATCGTTTATAATCTTCTCGTATCAAAGCCATTGCTAGTTCAATCAAACTGGATGTTTAAAGTGAGAGAAAATATTTCATGAAAATTAAATTCCATTCAACTCCACCTTTAAATTTGACGTCGTCATTTTCATCTAGCCTTCACTTAATTTTCAGTTTATTTTTAGTATCTCACCTTCATTAATATTCATTTATCATGAATGGTCGCGACCGGTGTCTTCTAATATATAAATAATTTCAAAATTAAATCCTTCTTCTCTATATTGCAATGTCTAAATTTAACTTACACTTTTACAGGTAAAGCAATCACAATATTTATCCTTTCATATAGTAAATTTTTAGTGTCCTTTTCCCAGTAAACCACCTTAAATACATATTTATGAGTTTATTGAGTTTTAGTTTTAATAAAGTTTTAGTTTGTTATGTTATTGTTCGAAAAATTGTACAATAAACCACAACATTTTAGAAATATTCTCGAGAATACAGATGAAAATTTCATAGTTTATGGTAAATAATTCTGCTCTTTCTCTCTGTGTCTATGACCCTTGAAAATATTTTTGCTTATTTTGTATTGTAATAATTGTAATGAATTGAAAATTACCATGAAAATGTTGTTTTAACCTACGTAATTTGAAGTTATGGGTATGGTCTTGTACTCATAATATTTTATGGAATTAAAAATATGAGTTTTTTTTTGTAATATAATGCCATTTTAAGTACCTTCGCTGAACTGGACACACCTATTTTTTTTCCTTTAAATTTATTATTACTCTGACTCGTCCTTTAGCTATGTTGCAGCACTTTATTACTTTATACCACTGAATTCTAGGAAAAAAATGCTAAATTGCTTAGTGTTGTGTATAATAAACACGCCAAGCCTTATCATATACAATGTATATTTTTTTTACATTATTAGCAATTTAATTTGAAGCAGTCATCGTCTAAATGAGATCATCAAATTTTCCATTCATTATTTTAGCCGTGGTATCGTCAAACATGGAACTTTAGTGTCTTTGTGATGCGTCATGTGTTGATTGGAAAAAAAATTGCATCCTTTTGAAGGTCCTCACGATTGATTTCATGTAAAATGATAAGATTTTAACGAAATATGGTCATTTTTTCGTCTACCATGATTTAGATTGTGACTCACACTCAAATTTTAACACCACTGATAAAAAAATACTTCGATATTTCATTCAAGACAATACCTATTCAATTTTTTTTTTTTGTTATCCTTAAAAAATCGCATGCAATGAATAGAATCTCAACTTGACATTTAATATCTTAATAAATTAGTATAATAAGGTTGGGTTGGTGTCTAATTCAAACAAAAATAAAGGTGAAATATTAATTTTCCTCATCATTTTCATCAAATTTCGTTAAATCACACGATTCGTACAATGAAAAAAAATCGGTATCTTTATTATTATTAACTTCATCATCATCATCATCATAGGGATCGGCTTTCGATATCAATCTAAATAAAAAAAAAATACCTTAATAATTTAAAAGAAAAGGAAATCACCAAAATAATATTAAGATACTGTTGACTTACATTAGATTTTATTAAAAAAAAAATCAATTTATTTTCCGAAGACTTGAAATAAAATGAAAAAAAAAACAATTAATTTTAACAACTAACTTGGACACTGAAAATGATTGTATGAAAATAAAATTGATAATAATAAAAAAAGGCTTTTTTTAACACACTTGGGGGTTGCACGCCATTTTTCATTTACAATATTTTCATCCGCATTATAAATATAATCATACATTATACATTGAAATAACTTTATGAATCTTGAAAGAAAAAAAAATGAAATAGACGATGACGTTTCCTGAAAATATTGATTTTATTTTTTTTATATCAGGCAAGTTTCAGTCTGGTGTGATAATAGTTAAAGTAATAATGATCATATTTTTTTTATTAAATGCACACAAAATATTGTAAAAGTAGAAAAAAAAGAGAAAAAATTTTTGAGGCGGTAATTGATAGACACATTTAAATATGTAAGGGATAAGAATATGAAAAAGTGAAGTGAATTAGCGCTAGCAAGTCAAATTCAATTGCTTGTTAAATGATTTTTTCTACGTTTTTCAAAAATTTTAACGAATTTTTACGATTTTTTGATTTGAAGTGATTTTAATTCGAAATAATTTAACATTCCTTGGACTTTGATTCAAAACAATGCTAAATTGTGGAGTCTTGATGCAAATAACAGTAAAATTCGTTAAAGTTCGTTGAAAGTTTGAACGACCAACTCAAATTTTCGTCCTAAATCATTCAAAGCCCGTATCCATAAATTTTTGTAGGAAGCATTCAGAGAGTGAATCCTATATTTTATGCTTATTCGCACAGTATGATTTTATGATAAAATGTTAAAAAAAAATTACGGATGGAAATAATTGGGTTGAGGTAATAATCCCAATATTTACGATTTTAAAAATGAGTTATTCTGATTTTACATGTTCATAAAACGAAAAAATTTCACAAAGTACAAACAAGAATAAAAAATTTCATTAAAAAAAATCAAATCAAATCAAATTCATTCATTCACACCTCATGTGAAATTACGTTCAAAGTGCCTCATTTTCTTCAATCTGTCCCCTTCCTCATTTAAAGGATTCAAATTTAAAATGAAGCATTTAGAAGGATAAGAGAAAATTTGTTTTACAAATAAAATTCTCATGAAAACATCCACTAAGGGACTACTTTTGAATCGTTTAATGTCATATTTTATTATATTACGAAAAAAAAAAGTAAAAATCATGCTTTTATAATAAATGAAAGAAAAATTACAAGAAATCTCTTCTTTTATATTAAACATTTTTCAAGTATCATTTTTATAACAATTAAAATTGTATTTTTATTTAATTTTTTTTTGTATTGTGCTTTTCCTGGCCTCAGGGAAAAATGTGATGAAAAAAAACCACAAAATAAAAAGTTTTTCTTTGCAGCAAAATATAAAAAAAAAATAACTAAAAGAATAATAGAATCATGATCAAATAAAATTAAATTGTTAAAGTGCGAGACATTCTTCAATGGCGTGTAATAAATTACTTAAAAAGTAATAAAAATAGCGTTTTAATGTTTTATTATTGTTCTGTTTTGTTTTTTTTTGTTTTTTTGGGTTTGTGTGTGAGTATTTTTTTATGATGATGATGATTATTGAGGTATCAGATTTTTTTTAAGGATTTTTGTTTTTATTTTTTGATGAATCATGATTAGGATGACGATATAATTGAGAATTTTCAATTAAAACGCATGTGTGCACATTTCACGTTTATGAGCTTTAATCGTCCTTTGAACTCTTCAGAGAATTATTTAAGAGGAAAATAAATAAAATTATGTGATTTAATGTTTTAATGCTTGTGTAAATTTTATTTATATTTCATGCGATTTTCCACCAAAGATAATTTCCACAATTTGTATTTTTATTTGCTGATGATTAATTTTATTTATTTTTTTCTCTTTATAGCAATTATTCCGATCACAGAATCCAACACTTGCTGCACCGAATCAAGCTGCTCCAAATGGTGCTCCTCCAATGCCACAAGCATTGCCATTGGCAGCCCAACAACAATTTTTGGCACAAGCACAAGCTGGAGCTGCCTATGCTGCACAACAAGCTGCTCCTTACGTGATAAATCCCGGACAAGAAGGTCCATATGTTGGTCTAATTCCTGGTTACGCGTATGGCATGGCTCCCTGGGGTATGTATCCTGCTAATTTGATACCACAACAAGGTGCACAACCACGTCGACCATTGACACCAAATCAACAGACAGCAGCTGCAGCTACAATGACACGTAAGTTGATTCTATTTGATTTATTGAAAGACATTTATTATTTTTAATGTAAAATTTTTAGCTGCAGTCCAAGGAACTGAACAACAGCCTTATCAGATGATGGCATTCTATGATCAAAATGGTTCATTTGTTATGGGTCCACGTACAGGCACACCAATGCGTTTGGTTAGTCCTGCACCACAAGTATTAGTACCGCCTGGTGCTCCAAGAGCTCCTCAAGCACCTCCAGCTATTTATCCACCACAACAAGCACAACAAAATCCAATGAACCAATCACAAAATGGATATAATGTTTCAGGTATGTCATGATATGAAATTAAAAGTGAAAAAAAAATACAATTTGATTTTTGTTATTATTTTAGGAGGAAGTCTCTTTGCACCCCAAACAGTTGGTGGTGGCTTAGGAACGTTGGGAAGCCCAGCCCAATCAGGTCTTGCCTTAAACACATCGTCAATAACTGGACGTCGTGATTCCTTTGATCGCAATACATCAGCCTTCAGTCCTTCACTAGACTATTCATCGGGTCGTGTTAACAATCCCGGTTTGAAATGGCCAGTTAACAATTATGGAGGACTAACAACCACAGCTGCCTCAGCCAGTCCACTTGGAACTCCTTTAACACCACCACCTCCATCATCAGGACTTGGCTCTCTTGTAACAAGTCGTGCACCTGGTGCCGAGACAAAATATCGCAACATTAATCAACTAACAGCTGGTGGCTTGCCTTCAGCTAACGGTATGTTTGGAAATCCTGGAATGGCTGTTGCAAATCCAGCACAATCTCTCTTCCCAAAAATGACAGCAAATCCAATGGGGGTTTCAAGACCAAATGCAGTTGCACCAGCACAAGTTGCTGCCGCAGCAGTAGCAGGTGGTGACAATAAGGCACCCGGTCGTTCACGTTTACTAGAAGACTTTAGGAATCAACGATATCCCAACTTGCAATTACGTGATCTAACAAACCACATTGTAGAATTTAGTCAAGATCAGCATGGTTCACGATTCATTCAACAAAAACTCGAACGTGCAACTGCCGCTGAAAAACAATTAGTATTCAATGAGATTTTAAGCTCGGCATATAGCTTAATGACTGATGTTTTTGGTAATTATGTGATACAAAAGTTCTTTGAATTCGGTACACCAGAACAAAAAGCAACTTTAGCCTCACAAATTAAGGGACACGTACTACCATTGGCCTTACAAATGTACGGATGTCGTGTCATTCAAAAAGCCCTTGAAAGCATTTCAGCTGAACAACAACAAGAAATTGTCCGTGAACTCGATGGACATATACTCAAATGTGTCAAAGACCAAAATGGTAATCACGTTGTTCAAAAGTGCATTGAATGTGTTGAACCTGTTGCATTGCAATTTGTTATCAATGCATTCCAAGGACAAATTTATTCATTGAGCACTCATCCGTATGGATGTAGAGTGATTCAACGCATCTTGGAACATTGCACGGCCGAACAAACAGCACCAATTTTGGCTGAACTTCATTCAAACACAGAACAACTCATTCAAGATCAATATGGCAACTATGTTATTCAACATGTGTTAGGTAAATTATAATTTTAATGGAAATTTTATTCTAATAACGATTAAATAACGATTTTTTTTAATATTTTTGTAGAACATGGCAAACCGGAAGACAAGTCCACTTTAATTAATCATGTACGTGGCAAAGTGTTAGTATTGTCTCAGCATAAATTTGCATCAAATGTTGTAGAGAAATGTGTAACACATGCCACACGTTCCGAACGTCAATTCCTCATTGAAGAAGTCTGTACATTTAACGAAGCGTAAGTAAAATGAAAAAAAATATTTATTTTTCTATTTTTACACTTTGCCATCCTTATTAAAACATGCAATCTAGTTACTGTTTTAATGTAATTAAAAATTGTCGTTAAAATTCAAATGAATATCCGCCTTATTTAAATAAAATTGAAGCACTTTTTAAAAAAAGTTTAATATTTCACTCTAAAAACATAAAATAATAATCAATTTACCTTAACTGTGTCTTAACTGTAACACAATCCATGTCAAAATTAGAATGAAAAATATTAAAACAATAAATAAATAAATTTTAAGGATTGTGTGCACCTTTTAGTCACGTCCCATCAATTTAAAATGTTTATTTATTGACTCTTTTCATACAACACAAAAAAAATAAAAGTTTATTAAGCACAACGGTACCCTTAACGAAATTTTACCGAGAAAACGAGCTGTTGATTAACTTTAATTTAAGATAAATTTTTCATGTGGTTTTAACATACCTGACACGTTTCTTTACCTTATTTATTTATTCAAATTAAATATTAAAGTAAAATTTACATTTTATTCACACAGTGTAAGATAAATTTTCGTGTTTTCTTGGCTAATAAAAAATTAAGCATCATTAAATTTTATGGCTCATTATTGCTTAATGATTCTTGATAATTTTTATTTGTCACATGTACATTCAAATATCAGAATGAAAATGTAAATAAATCATCTTACGATTAATGATTTATCTTAAATTAAATTAATGTTATTTTTGACGTTAAATTCCCTTCAAATCTAATTTAACTACAATTTTATTGGATGAATTATGTAGTAAAAGGAAAGTTTCATGTAATAAGTTTTATGGAAATTAAAATAATTTCATGTTTAGTCTGTTTTAAAATTCATTAGAAAGTTTAGTTGAAAAAATCTTTCAAGCATGATAATCAATTTTAATGAGCCCACTTGAAAAAAAATGCAACTTACTTAAAAAAGTGTATGACCAAATCCAAATATAGTAAAGTTTTGACAATTTTTTTTTAAATGTTTAAATTTTAAACCTGTTTAACCATGTTTATTAATGTGAAAAAAAATTGAGTGGATTGTTACATTTCACTAATTTTATTGGTACTTTTAAAGGTACTTTAAAGTACTTTGTGTCATTGACTTCAAAATTTTATTTGAAATTGAAAAAATGAAGTTTAAGAAGTAATTAACTTGTTTAGAGTGTAGGTATCTGTGAAAGTTTTGTAAAAATTATTTTAAAAGGGTCTCGTGTTTTGAAGCAGTTTTTTTTTACCTGAATGCAACTGTGATATTTAATCAAACTTATTAAAGGCATTTGCAGTAAGTTTAAGATGAATATAAAGAAATGAAAAAAAATACAAATAGCCAGGCGCTTCCACTATAAAAATAAAATATTTATAAAGGACCAAGCGTTTCCACGTTAAAAAAAAACAACTTGTAAAAATTACCAGGCGTTTCCATTATTCATAAAAAAAAAATGTAAATGACCAGGCGTCTCCATTATAAAACTAAACATTGCTCATCAAAGACCAGTCGCTTCCATTCAACTAATTTTTTTCTCGTTTTCATTGCAGTGGCTTACAAGTAATGATGAAAGATCAATTCGCTAATTATGTAATTCAAAAGATGATTGATGTCTCAGAACCAACACAACGTAAACAGCTGCTTCATAAAATTCGACCACACCTAAATACACTTCGCAAGTATACATATGGCAAGCATATCATTGCCAAATTAGACAAATTCTCAATGAAATCATCAAATCCACTTGGATCAACGGTAACAAGTGCAGCTGCTGCTACAGCAATTGCTCAAGCAGTTCAAGCAGCCGCCGCCGCATCCTCCGCCACATCTACAGCAACATCAGCATTAACAACAACCACCAGTAACTCAAATACAGAAACAACAACAACAAATAGTAACGGTAGCACAACATCGACAACAGGAACTACAGTTAATACAACAACAACTACATCGTCACTTGGCCCAATTGGACCACCAACAACAAATGGAGTGATCTAAAAAGTTAAAAACAAGAAATTTCAAATAATAGGAGTAAGTCTCCATGAATAATATTCCTCTTATTTTATATATGATTTATTTACATTGAACTCGACAACAATAATTATTACAATTTTTTGCTGAAAATATTGTTTATTACCTATGATTAAGTGTAAAATTTAAAACAAACACACAAAAAAACTTTAATATTAATTGTAAATTGTATAAAAAAAATATCAAGTTCATTTAACGTCACTCTGATAAAAACAAAAACATATACAAAAAAATCGTGGGTGCGCTGAGATTATTAAATTAGATGAAATTCTTTCCTTAAGCATTGAATACGGCATTAAATATTTTTTTCTTTTAAATTGTATTAAATTAAATTAAATGTAGGAGATTCAGCTGAAAAAAACACACAAAAAATAAGCATGAAAATATCTGACGATTAAAGATTAATTTAATTCAATGCTTTTTTTTTATTAATATTAGTGCATGTTTGTATAAGATATTAAGATAAAGAAAAAAAAGATTCCGATTCAATTTTTAACAGAAACAAAAAAACACAGGACCTTTAAATCTCTTTAAATTTTTTATCATGTTTATCAGAATTGTAACCTAAATCACTTAATGAAACCGATTTTATATTTTTTTTGTAATGTATTTTTTTTTTGTATAATTTTATTGATTTTTTGATAAAAAAAAATGTTTGAGTTGAAGAAATAAAATGTGTTTAATTGGTCATGAATTGATCACGAATTGTATAAAATTTGATGCATTTCAAGTGTTGCGTTATTGAAATTTTATCATATTTCAAATTCAATTTGACAGTAATATCCTGAATAAAATTGTCTGTTTATAATTTGTGTAACGAATAAAAATGGAATTTAACATCAAGTAAACATGTTTCACAGTAACACACACGTAATCTTGAGTTAGATGAATGATAAACAAAATGGATCACAGTTTTTATTATTTTATCCCTTTACGGACGAAATTTCAATTTAAATGAAATTTTTGTTTCCATTCATTCATTGATTTTGATTAATTTTTGAATGCACGGAACAAAAAAGTTTTAATTTTATTCGGAAAATTAAATTTTTCGTTCAATTCAAGTCTGAATGAATGAAAAACCCACAGTGACAGGTCAGTAAAGGGATAATTTTTCTCAATATATTTAAATAACTTGTAAAAGATGCATTCACATCAGAATATTTATCTTCCTGTCTAACAATTTTTACTATCAATATGTTCGTTTCTACAGGACGTGAATTGATTGCAAATCAAATTGCATTTTTTTCTCTCTAAATAAAATGAACATTCATAGAGCAACACAGAATTATAGCATGTAGTAAATGTTTTCCAGTTTAAGGACATTAAATCAGAATGAGATGCAAAAAAAAAGTTAAAGAGTAAACGAACAAATTGAAAATCGATGCATATGAAATGAGATCCAAAAATAAATAGATTTGAATTTTGTTTGAACAACAACTTTTGAACTGAAATACAAACATTAATGATTGATATGCTCAGATCGAATTTCGTTTGAATTTTATTCAATTGTGAAAATCTAAAAAAAAATTTAAAGTTTTTTGTTTAATTTTTAATTTTGATTCGTTTTTTTTTTATTGATTTGAAAAGAGATGGAAAAGAGTGTGACTAATTAAAATGAATTTTAATAAAATGATTAATTAATAACAAAATTTTATTTCCGCAAAAAATCTTTTAATGATGAGTCCGTGCGTGATAAAATGGAATCAAACTTATTATTTCAATCACATAAATTAATACAAATTTTTTTTTTTGGGATTTAATTTGATTGTGAAAGCTTTAATTATATAAAAAGCTGATCCAAATTGAACGAATTTTTCGGATCACATGAAATTTTGTCTCGGTCTTTGACAGAGACGTGAAATTTCTAACCTCAATGACACAGTTTTTGGCTATCTCAATTGTCTCATATTAATTGAGATTTTGTCTTGATTTGACAGGAGGCTTAAATTTGGCTCTCACATCACGATAAAATCATAAAAAAACAAATTCAATCGTCCTTAATTTCATAATAAATTAATGAATGCATTCATTTATTAAAAACGAATGATAATTAAAATGTTTAAATTTAATTTGTGGTTTCACTACAAGAATAATTTTGTGGTATCATTTAAATGGAGCCGTCTGGTTATTAACGGCAAATAAATTTCATTTTGTGTGATCATCAAATCCCAACTAACAATAAAAGAATTTTAACAACCAAATTAAATTGCAGTTAAAGAATTTTCAAATTGCACTGCATTTTTGAAAACAATACCGCAAATAAAAATTTATTATGAAACTTAAAAATTATTATAATAAAATACATCATTAAAATTTTTTTTGAAAGTCATTTAAATTTTTTATGAGTATCATAAAAGAAAAAGAAAACAAGGAAAGAAAGAATTTTTGGTCAGAAATAGCTTTTTTATCTAAATTTTCCTTATTTATTTTGATTTTCATAAAAGATACGGTGAACCAATTACATGAATCATCATATTAAATTTTCATGATAATTTGTCACACATTTATATACAATCATTGAAATTATATTGATGAAAGTCGTCTGCTAATAATAATTTATTTTCATTACACAAAAAAAAAACAAATAATAATAATAATAATTGTCGCCTTAATTAAAATACTTACTGCAGTCTCACTTATTTTCAAATACAAATACAAAGGGAACGTCATCACTAAAATTATTAATAATTTTTCTTTTTATTTTTTTTTATACTATATACAAATATATATGTTGAAATAATAATAATAAAAATAATAATATTATTATAGAAGATAATTAACTAGTTGAATATTAAATTATTATTGTTATTTCAATAAAAATAGGTCACTTTCAGGTGTGAATAATTATGTTTTAATAATTTAATATGTGAAATGCATCAAAATATTGTTTATTATTACTATATGTATATAAAATATTATGATGATGACGGTGAAAATGATACATAAAATGTGTATTTCATCATTTTTGTCATATTTTTATAAACAGATGCAAATTTTTTTTCGATTGAAATCTTGAAGCACACTGCCAACAATTCAATATCATTTCAATTTCATCTAATTAAAATGTTTTGTTTCATTTTTATTTAAAATTCCTTTTCTTATATTTTTTTTTTTAAATATTATTTAAATTAAAATTACAATAAATTATTAAACAAAAACGAAGTAAATATAATCAAAACTGTAAGCGATGTGTTAAAATGATAAAATAAAAAAAAAATATAAATTATAACTTTTATATGTATGTGAAAAGATTGTTATACATATATTTTTGGTACACACACACATGAATATGAATGTTTTGATTATAATATGATAATTAATATACATGTATAAATATAATAATAATTAAAATGTGTTTCATTTGTACAATATAAATGTATATGTTATACATTACAATTGATGGCGTTTAAAAGTTATTACAGGATACAAAAAAAAACATATATGTTGAATGTCATTCGTTGTATATGTTGTTTCATTTTGATATGATAAAAAAATATAATTATATGGAGTATGTGTGTATCAAAATAAACATATAAATAAAACTATTCAAAATGTTCTTTCATGTATAAAAAAATTTCTTTTCATGGTCCTGTTGTTGTCTCTTCTAAATGGAATAAGGAATATAATAAAAAAAATCTTGTTTATTTTCGAATTGTGTTTATTATTATTTTAATTATAATATATAATGAGTAACATTAATAATATATTATAATGATAATAATAATAATAACACAATGAATTTGAACACCCGCATATAGCATACATAAAGGCGCGAATTTTTAGTAACTTTTTTGTAATGTGTATTAACTTAATAATACAACATGCATTATAAAATACAACTACATTAATATAATAATAATAAAACATAATAAACATTAATAATAATGTTATAAATATAAATTAAATGGCTCTTCTACGTTATAAATAGTAATGTTTCAAAAAAAAATAAAAATAATAATAATAAAATATTAATGAAATTTAAAAATAATAAAAATATATGTTTTTTCCTGCATTATATGAATAATAATGATAAAATAGTTATAATTATAAAAAATAATGAATAGAAATGATAACATTAAATAAGAACAAGAGAATTTTTTTTTCTACTTGAAATGAATATTTTTGTGTATTTTATGTAATAATAATAACTTTAATAATGATGTATCGGTATTGAATATATATATTATATTATACAAACATAAATAAATATGAAAATTTAAACAAAAATTAAATGAAATTCAATTAAATTAAATATACATTTTTTTTAGATATAATTTTAATTTTTTTTCTTTTAAAAAACATTAATTAAATTCAAGTTTAATTATAATATTAATAATGATTATAATAATTTAGTTATAATTTATACAATTCTTTTAATTTTAATTTTAAACATGAATAAAATAAAATACAAAAAAAAAACATTTGAATAAAAAATTTTGAGTAAATAATTTTGATTATACATATTTATTATTATTATATTTAACATTAAATTTATATTTCAATATGAAAATTATATAAATGTACACATAAATGTATCAATATATAAATAATATTAATAATAATTACATAAATTTAACATTTTAATAATGATCTATGAAAATTTAAAATAATAATAAGTTTAAATGAAAATGCAAGAAAAGTCTTAAACTTAAATTAAAGTTTAAGGATAATATTTATGCATATAAATTCTACTAAAATTGAAAAAATTATTTATTACATGACTCAACCCATTGCAGTTTCCTGAATGATGAAATTGAAAAGATTTCAGTCACGACATGATTTATGTATAAAATTTGTGATTAAAGCAAAAAATTAATTCAAGTTCACAAAAGTCATAAAATTTCTTATAAAATCATAGAAAAAAAAACTTATCCAATCAAAATTTGTTCATTTTCCGAGAAAATGGAAATAAAATTCACATTAACTCATAATTTTCGATAACGAATTCTCTTCAGAAAAGTTTTCCATCACAAATGACATCCAAATTATATTACAACAAAAAAAATATAACATTTTATTACACACACACACACACACACATAAAAATAAAAATCTATAAATATTAATACAAATATAAATTTAATGGTCAATACATTCGAAAATGTTGCATTAATAGGTTTTTATTGTTAGTTGTCGTCATATAAAAAATCATGTTTAACTGTAATATCCATTTATACAAATAAATATGTATTTGATAATAATCATCATCATTTATCATTCAGGAAACTATGAAAAAAATATACATTAAAAAAACTATATCAAAAAAATTAATATGATTATGATAAATGTTGTTATATTTTTGGATGGCGATAATGAATGTAAACGAATATGAATAATATTAAATATGAAATAAAGGCAGAAATTAAACGATTGCATGTGGTTAAAACATATTACAAATTCAAAGTATGACCAAATTCATTATGTATTTAATGTGCTTAGAACTGGATTTTAGTGGAGTCATGGATTATTGATCAAAGGAGGTTAAATGCATGACGTTTCCGATAACCAATTTGCATGAAATTGTATACAGTTGGAAATAAAAATGAGATTGAGGTACAATTTTATCAACATTTATTTTAATATTTATGAACTTTTGTTTGATTATTAAATATGGACATTTAAGAAAATCTTTTGAGGGGTGAACTGGCCGAAAACCGGGATTTTCAATTGACAAATTGAGAAAAATCGAAATCCTGAACTTTTCATCTGTTAATAGCAGAGGTTTACCTATTGGGCTGCCAATAAGATGGCCTGTCGGGGTTGCTTTTCGACCCTCGCTGTGCCAAAGACGCCAGACTCGTCTTCAGTGTTCCTTGCGGTAACACTATCGAGTGATGATTTTCTCAGAATTGGTCTTTATTCATTTCCTGTCACATCACTGATTAGATCATGGAACTCCTGTCCCAAAATTTCACCTGACTTATACCGCCATTGCTCATTCTAAACCGTACCCAACTTTAATAATTTTCTTACCTGATACCGACTCTTCCTGTATTGAAAATCGTTTCAATACCGTACGTATTTCTCTCTCTTGTTCATTCGGATTCTATCTCCGAATATCCTTTTTGCGGAGTAGTCATAGCGTAGTGGTGAACGTATCGCATTCCATCTTATAAGTTCCGAGCTTCATCCTAGTAACTGCTAAAATTATTTCTATCCAAATGTGTGTTTTTCGAGTCTTATAGTTGTTATATTGATTTATAATAATTATTCTGACAGGATAAAATCTAAGGTCCAATAGTGGTGGTTTGGCGTATGCTGTTAGATACTTCGTGTCTGGCAGTATAGCCCACAAAAAGTCCAACATAAGTGGCTGTGGTGGGTAATGCCATCGTATAATCATCATCATCATCCTTTTTGCATTCTGTATGTAATGGAAGTCCTGATTGAAGTCACCGGTTCCTTTTAGAAACACACAGGTTTTTATTATATTTCAAATCTTTATTAAATTTCTTTGATTTAAGGGACAATACGTCCGTCTTTCATGAAGGTTTACAAAAAAGAGGAAGAGATAGTTGACGTTTATCCCTTACCTCAGATTCCTTCCCAGCTTACCAAACTGTTAGGTGAAGCCAACTTACAATACTCAAAAAACCAGAATATGGTCTGAATTAAGCTTCATGAAATTTATTTTGAAAAAAAAAAATATTTCGACTTGTCAATTGAAGGGAAATTGAGGAACCGGATCGCTTTAAAGCAAAATTAAAAAATATTGTATTGATATCTGATTCCTGTTTCACGATTGATAGAAATCGAAATCACCTTCTTCATTTTTCCGGTAAACGGCAATCCCCAATCAAATCACATTTCATGCTCATGCAAACACGCATCAATGTGCGTGATTTTTGTATTTGCAAATAAATTCAATGTGAAAATCATAAATAAAAAAATTAACTAATCAAAACAAAAAACAAAGGTGACATTTCAAATACATACACACACACACACACATTTATACATACAAGTTTACGTAAAATAAGTCCGATCCTCATCACAAATTCATTTGTAGAAAGCAAGCGCCAACTCACGACACAAATTCTACGTGTATTGAAAAAAAATGTAATAAATTATACAAATAGGTTAAAATACGATACGTTTTACTCAAATCAAATAATTTTTTACAATTTTTTTTTTGATTGATTAAAGAACTCAAATCAAATGTAAATGTTGTTTCATATAATTTCCATTGTACAGTCACCTCAAAATTTCAATTCTTACAATGAATCACTTTTTTAAACCAAAATTTTTTAACACAAAAATAAAATCAAAAAAACAATAAAAATGTAAATTAAATTAAATTTAATAATAATAAAAGAAAGCCCAGTAAAAAATAAAACAAAAAATGTATAAATTTGTATAATTTTTGTATAGTTATCTTGTGCGATAAGTTTTTAATTATTATAAAAAAATAATATCATAATTTTTTTATTCGAATCAAAACAGTGAATTCTGGAAAAGGACTTCTCGAAAAATGTATTTTTTTAAAATGAAAATGAAAAAAAAAACTTAAGACTGTCAAATTCGATTAAAATTGAATCAAATTAAATCGTTTCATGTAAATATCCATAAAAAAACATTTTTATATACATAAATTTATATTACACACAAACAAAGCACATTCAAAAAAAAAGTAAGTTTAAAAGGTCATCAATGTACAAAATCTTTTCTGGAATTAAGATTAAATGATAAAAAAATTTTCTCAACGAAATTGTTCATTGCAATGAAAAGAAATTGTAATTTAAAAAAAATTAATTGTACAAAAAAAAAAAAATAGAAATTTAAAAAAACAAAATAAAGATAATTTGCTGTAAAAATTGAAATGAAAAAAAATGTAAAATTCAACAAAAATTGCGTGATGTGTGTAATTGTGATGATTCTTGTTTTGAAAGTTAATTTTTTAAAGTTAAAATGTATAAATATTATCCTTAAACATTAAAATTATAAACAAAAGAAAATTTACATTGATCTTTAAAATTAATTAAATGACATTTATTGAAATGGGCTTTAAATGTTTCACAAAAAAAACAACTTGATTAATGATATTCAAACTCGACACTCATTGAAAAAAATCCCATAAAATGTTAAACATTGAATGAAGTTAAAATGAACATCCTTCATGTAATAAAATTTATTATGAATATAAATTGTATATGTATATTTACAAAAAAAAATATTGTATATCTTGTTCTTTGTACATTTTCTTCATCATCCAAACATTCATTTTAAATTCATAAATCTTCATAAATTCCATTCAAGTTCATTTATTTTAGTTCATGTCAAAAAAAAATTATATAAACATATAAAAAAAATAGTGTTTTTCTTAATAATTCTTACTGATCTCATTAAAATTATAATTGAATAAAAGAAAAATATTATTTTATGTATAATAAGGAACATTTTCATGTAAAATTTATACAAATTTATGTATCAATTACATTTTTATTATCCTTTAAATAAAAAATATGAAAAAAATTCATTCCCTACATTTTTTACTTTTTGTAAAATTGAGTTGTAAAATTTGTTTATGTAAATCATGTAATATTATCAAAAAAAAAAAACATTTTAACATTAAAAATGTATATTTCATATTTTGTATAACATTTGTATGATAAAAAAAACACATTGATCAATGTTAACATTACATGAATAGAAGACACTTTTCTTGCATTTTCATTTAAACATGTATTAAAATTATATTATTATAATAAAAATTAAATTTTGGTCAGTTTTAAACATTATATTTAACTTAAACACTCTTACTTAGTTGCTTTCATATTATAAAAGTCATTTTAATCCTTTAATTTTTGATTGAAATTAATATTATTATTATTAATTAAACATCTCCCATCATTAATTATATGTATTATTTTAGATCATTATTATAGTGTTTGTAGAATTTTAAATAAACATATAAATATTATACATATTAGTGGACATTTTTTGAACAAATAATAATATTAATTAAAAAAAAACATAATTATTACTCAGTAAATATTAAAATTATATAAATATTATAAATATGTATAATCCCAACTATTATTAAAATTATTAATAAAATAATAAACATAATAAAATCACTGTTTCACATTCATTATATATTAAATATTAAACATTATAATAATAAAATTAATAATAAATAACAAACACAATGTGTATTTTGATTATAAACATTATTTATAAATAATAAAAAAAAAACATTGAATAAGATCCCTTTTTTAGTGCATTTTAGGAATATGTACGTTATTTTAATGTAACGTATATATAAACATATATAAAGTAAAAATTTGCTTTAATATTAAAAAAAAAACATTGTATTGGAAACCATAAGCTTCTAAATGAATAAAACACAAAAAAAAAAGTTTTTCAAGTATGCGTACACTTCATTAAAAAAAAGTACAGCGATATTTAAAGTTAAACATTATAATGAAAATAAAAAAAAATAAAATAGTTTAGAGAATAAAATTGTGCAGTTGTATTAACAATTAATTTTTTTAAGATTAAAATGAATATAATATTAAAATTAAAAAAAAAAATACATAGAACATTTTTTTAGATGAAAATCAAATAATAATAAATAATAATAAAAAAAACATATTAAACTTAATCAATTTAATGTTTACAATGAGTTTACAGTAAAATTAAAAATGCTTATGCTTTCATTCCTCTAGTTCTTAAGAACACTTGAAAGCTGATTAAATTTACACACACATAATAAAATGAAAAAAAGGAGATCTTTAAATCTGAAAATATGGACATTATTAAATTACATTAAATTATAATCTATATACATATAAAAAAAAACATTAATTTTATGATTATATTAAATATTAAAATATTATGTAAAAGTATCATAGTTATTATTATTATTTAGCACCTTATCTGTATTGTAATAATGGACAAAAAATATTAAAAAGCATGATATCTTAAAAAAATGTCAAAATTATGTGTTTTTTTCAATTCAAATTATATTCAAGTAGAAGTAATACAAAGGTGAGTAATTTGGTTCTTACTTTGTCGTTGCTTTTTGTGAATGAGCTGTCAAGTCTACACGATCATTATTTCTTGGTGTCTAGATGGACAGTATATTATCACTTAATAAATATTTCCTAATGGTGATATATCGTATCACCTATAGCTAGACATCCTTAAAAATTGTGGATTATATATTTAAGGTATATCATGAGATTCATGCGTGAAATTAAAACAAAGCTCAAATATGACGAATAATCAATGAATTTTAACCTATCAAATTATCTACAATCAAAAACAATAAAAATTGTTACCAGACATCTCTGTCATGACGTCCAAATTCGAATCACCCGTTCCATCCGTGGAAAATAACAGCACTTATCTGTTTATGTTTTATCAAATTTCGCATTTGATCATGTAAACATGTTTACTATCGACACAATAACAATATATGCGAATCTACACGTTCAAACCTTATGTTTTGATTTCGCGATGGTATATTCGTAGCATGTAGAATACTCTACCGCATTCGATAAGAAGTTGTCGGGCATTCCACAACAATATAGTAACAATGTCATACACCATGTGATAGGTATATACATGATGTAGACATACAGACATAATGTCACATAATTTTAAATTTTGTTTACATTCTTAATTAAAGACGATATGGGTACAGAAACTGTCGTACAGAATTGATGATGCAATAGAAACAAGATTTACGTAGTGGTATTTGTGAAATCGTATATAAAAGAAATGCCGGTGTCTTCCCTCATTTAGTATCAAGAAGTTAGTTGAGCTGATAGGAATTTAAAATAGAGGGATATTTTTAAATTTCAACCGGAATTTAAAATTTAAATAAAGTTTTAAAAAAGTCTAACTTTAAATAAAATAATAAACAAAATTGTCACAATACAAAAGTAAGTAAATTGACATTGGCCTTAATATGTTTATAAATAAATTTTAGTTATTCAGTTGAGTTAAATTGAACGCCGCGACGTGGCAAAGAATATCGTTTCAGTTAAAAGTTCAAACAAATTAAGATTTTGTTCTAATAAAATTTTTTCTTTTTAAATTTATTTTACAGATTCATCAATTTACACACATTGAAACGTGTGCCTGGTTAAATTACAATCAATTTACAAACAAAAATCTTATCAGTGAAAGTGCAACATTGCAGTAATTTGTCACGAGTGTGTAATCAATTAAAATTAATCACAAAATAATTGGAAGTGTAATATACATAACATATATAAAGATTCCAATTGAGACTGTTATTATTCGCTTAATAACTACAGAAGCAAGATATATATCTTACATTAAGATAAATTAAATTGAAGCAAAAATGTGTGGAATTTTCGGATTAATTTGCAAGAACTGTGAAACAGTTAATCACAAGAATTTCCTTGACTCTGATGAGACATTTAGAGAAATCTGTTATCGTAGTTCCAAAAAGCAACGTCATCGTGGTCCTGATCACACTGGTATCCGAATTTATGAGAAAGAGGGTGTAGCGGTCATACAAGAAAGATTGGCGGTTATGGGAGGTAAAAAGGGTGATCAACCGTTCTTTAGTGATGATGGTGAAGTTGTTGTTATAGCTAATGGTGAAATCTACAACTACCATAATATTGCTGCTCAGTTAGCGATTACACGTACTTCGTACGAGCCTCGTAACGATTGTGATGTCATTCTTGGTTGTTATGAAGAATATGGAATGGATGTATTGAAACACATAAGTGGAATGTTTGCCTTCATGATTTATGATCGTAAAAAGAATTTTGTTATGATAGCTAGAGATCCAATTGGAATTATTCCATTGTACAAGGGATATGATAGAGATGGAAATTTATGGATTGCAAGTGAAATGAAATGTCTTGTTGAATTCTGTAAAGATATTGCTATATTTCCACCGGGATATGTCTATTTCGGATCTCCAAGTGATATGAAATTAGAAAAATATTGGAATCCTAAATGGGAATTTGAAGTACCAACAACTAAAGTCGATCTTAATTTATTGAGAAGTAAATTAGAATTTGCTGTAAGAACACATTTGGATTGTGATGCTCCATTTGCTGCCCTTTTGTCTGGTGGTGTTGACTCCAGTTTGATAGCTTCCATTGCAACGAAATTGATGCAAGAAAAGGATCCAAATTTCAGATTAAAAACCTTTAGTGTTGGACTGGAAGGGGCACCGGACTTTAAATACAGCAAAATGGTAGCTGATTACATTGGAAGTGATCATGAGGAAGTAATAATCACTGTGCAAGAAGGCATGGATTGTATTCGTGAACTGATAAGCAAATTAGAAACATATGACATAACAACTGTACGTTGTGGTATCTTGATGTATATTCTTGCCCGTGTTATTAAAGGCGAAGGTTATAAAATGATCTTATCCGGAGAAGGTGCAGATGAGCTATTTGGTGGTTACTTGTATTTCCATGCAGCACCTACACCAGCCGATTTTCATTTTGAAACTGTGAAAAGAGTGAAAAATCTCCATTTATCTGACTGTCAACGTGCAAATAAGTCTTCAATGGCCTGGGGTATTGAACCTCGTGTTCCCTTCCTTGATACAGAATTCCTTGAGCATGTCATGAACATTAGACCTGAAGATAGAATGCCGATCAAAGGTACAAAACAAAACATAGAAAAATATATATTGAGAGCTGCATTTGCCGATAACTACTTACCTGATGGTGTTTTGTGGCGACAAAAAGAACAGTTTTCCGATGGTGTTGGTTATGATTGGATTGATACAATAAGTGAATATGCAGCATCACGAATCTCAGATGAAGAATTTGCAAAAGCAGAGGAACTTTATCCATTTAACACACCACAAACAAAAGAAGCATTTTATTACAGGAAAGTTTATATGAAACTATTTCCACATGAATCTTGTGCTCAGACTGTCATGAAATGGATGCCAAGAACTGACTGGGGTTGTGCAGCTGATCCATCTGGTAGAGCTCAAAAAATGCATGTAGCTCACGAAGAAAAAGAAAGAAAATAACTTTAACTCATATTATTTAGCTTATTAATAAAAACAAATGATTTTAAACACAAAAAAAATATATTTTTATATTTTCATGTAAATTTTCTTATCAGGTTCATTTGAGAAATTAATTGAGTTATTTCAACGATTGAAAGTTAAAGTCGAAATCAAAGAAAATTGATGAACAGCGCCATCTATGAAATGCTTATGAAAAAACACTTTTACATTTCAAGTTTATGAAACTTGAATGTTTAATCAGGATAAACGTTCAAAAATCTAACATATTTTGATAGTTGACGTTCAGGTCTCATTTTTTCTCGAAAATTCCAAAACCCAAGGTCAAAGTTTCAAAGAAGACCAATGAGACCTATTAGAAATCTTAAATTTTTGGGTCAACGTAAAAATATTTCTCTCACCTCCACTTTTAGGTCATTTTGTTGTCCAAATTATGAAATTTTTTCTTATAAATGTCACGTTAAGCAGCAAAAAATACATTTTAAATCTAATAATAATACAATGAAAGTCATGTTTGATACGTTTTAAAATGAATTTTTTTACCTCATCATTTAATTTTTTACCGGTTTTTCTTTTGTCTTTTTCATAATAATTTTAATGTGCGCTTATTTGAACAAGTTTCTAATTTTTTGTTTTTCTTATTTTGCTTAAATCATGAATTTTTCTACAATTTTTTTTATTAAATGCCAAAAGCAAATATTTAATATTTGTTGAATATTTTTTATTTACCTTTTCATGTATGTTTCTCCTCATTTTACCTTTTTTACTACAAAAAAAAACTATTTTAACATAAAAATGAGATGTTTTTTCTCAAGCTTTAAATTTTTTGTTTAGTATGAATTATGACAAGAATGTGTTTTGCAGGTGTTTGCATGTGTCAAAAAAGCTATTTTTCGTTGTGTTTTTTTTGCTGTGCAGTTTTTTGAAGAAATTTTATCATAAAGTCATGAAAAATGTCCAAGTTTTGTGATTCAGAGAAATATTTTAGAGAGATTCCCTGTTTTTTCTTAAATTCATGGAAAATTTTACTCCATGAATGAAATCCAATCCAATTTCAAATTGAATTCATTTTAAAGTAATATTTCATTTTTGTGTAATATTTATACATAACTTGACACATTTCTAATATTGTAATTTAGTTCTTATGTTCACAACATGCCTAACAAATATGTCTAAAAAATTATTCACTTGTAAAATAAATAATAATTTTCTTATATGAAATACCTCATATGAAATAAAGCAATTTATTTTTCAGAAGTCTTATACAATATTTTTTTTTATTTATTATTGTTATTGCAAAAATGCAACATCGATGTCTTGTTCTTCATTGAAAGTGAATGTGTTTGTGTGTGTGTTTGTGTTGAAAGCTTCTGATAAATATAATAAAAATAATAAATACAACTGAATCAACATACATTTTCTTCTTTTTACATATTCACATGCACAAGATAAGAAATCGAACAAGAATAAGATGTAAAAAAAAATTGTACATGAAATATTCATTTTCTTTTTATGTTCGATGAATTTTATACCCCCATGATGGAAATAAGTTTTTCTTCAAGTCATATAACATACAACACATAAAAGGTCTAGAGAAATATTTGAGAAAAACTAACAACAACATGAACAAATAAGGAACGATAACGTAACAATAAGTGAACGACTTAACAATAAATAAAAGCAATTATTATATTTTGAATTGTTCGAAGTATTTTCTTCTTCTTCTTCTCCAACTTATGGATAACAAAATATTGTGGTTTCTTTTTGTACACACATACACAAATATGTGCACTGTATCAATTTTTCCAGTCGATTAGGGTGAAATGATTTTGGAACATCAAGAGTTTTATTTGCGGTGAATGAATTGACAAAAACTCTTGAATTCAGAATTACAGAACCATGAGGCTTTATTTTGACAAATTCTACAACGAATTCGGGACTCATTTTCTAAAGAAATGAAAAAAATAATCATGCAAATCATATCGCACATTATCGGGAGGATCTTGAACTCCACTGGTTCGCTGACGTTTTGGTTCTGAGGGTGATTCATTTGAAGGGCAATCGCGTTTAACAGTTTTTGCTTTTAACAAGGAATCGTTTAGATCCACGCCAACCATTTTCTTATTATTATTTCCAATCATGTTTGATATATTTACTTCAATCCAAGATTTTGATTTTGGACACCAACGTGAAACTTTGTCAGAACCAATCGGGCTAATAAAAGATGAAATCATGTGGAAAATATTATTATCATACCATTTGGCTACAGAAATATTCGTTGCAGCATCAGTGAATTAATCAAAAGCACCTCTTCCTTCTTTTTTCAAAGATTTGTCATCTTTGAGTTTGAGATTTGGGATTCAATTGGCTCGCACAGTTCCTGTACAGAGGATTCCCTTTTGTTTCAAGCCCCAAATGAGTTTATAAGAAGAGAGCCAATTGTAGGTATATCTTTCTAACGACAATATCGCCACTAATCCTTAATTCAGTTTTTTCTTTTCTTTTAAATTGTCGTTTCCAGTTTAAATTTTCAAAATCAATTAAGATTCCTGACCAAGTAAAGCGAGCAAATGATTTTATACCCCAGGGATGAGGCTTGTCCTTATTGTATTGTTTCAATACCGTTTTAGCCTTACAAGGGATTGAGATTTCGTCAATAGAACTATATTCCTCAGTTTCAATTTTTTAAAAATTTCTTTCGATGGCATCAGGTCTTACTTTGAATAATTTATCATAACTCGGATCGTTTCGTGGTTTTATATTGATATAAACATTCAAATGAAGATTCTTCTTTATCAAATCAAATCTCTTTAGAGTCATGATGTCTGCAATTTTGGGATAACGAGTTCCAGTATCCCAAAACATACGGTACGAAATTTAATTATTGAAGAGAGGATATTAATTCCCAGGAATTTTAGATTTCATCCTTGCTTGTATTTACTGAAGGTCCGTGTTGTTATACAGAGTACAAATTTGTCATACTGATAATATTTTCAATAATTTCGTAACCATAAACGTTCGGTGTAGAAAGGTGTAGGAATTTCGTTTGGAGGTGCAGAAAAAGTCACAATACATGCATAGTCAGGCATATTAATATCAATTTTTTCCCATTGGGGAACAACTCGTGACTCATCTAAATCTTCGATAATTACTGGTTGAATTTTTTCTTCACTTTTTGAACCGACCAAGCTATCAGATAAACTTATCTCAATTTTAACTTCATGCAATATTTCAATTCAAGAATCGTCGTTATAAAATATGTAAACTTGGTCATCAAAATTATCAAAACGAGCCATATTGTATTCTAAAAATCAATTATTAAAGAATTTTTTCATTATTTCAGTTCACAAGCACAAACTTTTAGACTTAAAAAATGTATACCATGAATGCCCTTTTGAGAGCTGTTGATTTCAATGTTAAGGCATGATAACTTGCCTTCCCTTCCACCTTTCCCTTAACAATAACTTAAACCAAAATTTTCAAATTTAATGTATTTAATACCATACGAAGCATAAAATTTTTTGGCCATCCTAATCCTTGAACACTTTCAACAATATTGAAATATAATTTTGGTCTATATCAAACGATGTTGTAGTAAGAAACCATTGCAAATATAATCGGTTCATGTTTTCATTTTCATCTTTTTTTTTTATTTCTCCATTTATACAAATAAAACCATATACAAATATATGCCAAATACATGTTTCAGAGAGAAAAACTAATGATTTATAGTGTTCGATTATTGTTACTATCGTTCACAGGTCAAAATTTTACAAAATTACAACTTACTTTTATCACAAAATACATACAATAATAAAATATTATTAATGTAGTTTTCTAGAATATTTTGTTCCTCTCTTTTCGATATTGCAAATATATTTCTGATCAATTTAATTCCCATAAGAGTCATGTAACAATTGTATGGTGTTAGATGTTTTGTGATGATTGTGTAGGTCATGAACATGATATTTCATTTAAAATTGTGGAATATTGGAAAATTTTGTTTATGTTTTGAATTTTATGTGAATTTGAATAACTTTAAATGAAATGGGAATTAAAATTTTAAATTGAAAAAAATTAAATGCATTTTAATATTCACTTTTAAGATGAAATTTACCAAAAAAAACTTTTTAATTGTACCTTTCATCCTAACATGATTAGTATTCAAATTAAATAAAATATGGAAATAAATAATTGCATCCTCTTATTTTAATTTTTTTATATATAAATTGGTTCTAAATTGAAGAGTTTGGTTACACAATAATTGTTCAATTTCAGTAGAGAATTTACAACATAAAATATAATAAATGGAAAACTTTCATTTAACCACTGTAAATCACCTTCACTAACCTATTTTACCATAACAAAGTTATAAAGTACAAAAAAAGAGAGAAGAAAAAACTCATTCAAACAATTTTAAATGGAAAACTTTTCTGATTAAAATCTAAACAAATATTTAAATGATAGTGCTTCCGTATTGTGTTCGAGCAACACAAAATGAGTATGATAATAAAATGGATGTTAAATGCACTTTTATAAAGTAAACAATAAAGAGGGCAATTTATTTAAGGCACTTAAGAGAAAAACAGCATCAACTCAAAAAGAAAAAAATTAAAATGAAAGCAAAAAAAGATAAACTAGTAATACATCATCTGTTTTCATTATTATCTCCTTTTAAAGTTTTCCTTTTCTTTCTTACACACAACTTTCATGTTCACTGTCCCCAAAAGAAATCTTTTATATTTTTATGCAATTGTTGGTACAAACTGTAATAGACGTAATGCATTCATTGCCAGTGTATAAATTTAAAGAGACTTTATCATCTTCTTTTCAGACGTGACTACGGCGATTTCTATTGTCATACCATAAAATGTGCTTCTGATAGTGCATTTTCTTAGGTGTTAAGAGGATTAAACATACAAATGCACTTGCAATGAAAATTTTGTTTAACCTTTTAAGTGAAAAATAATTTTTTCTTTCTTACTTTTTACCATAAAACCATAAAATAAATTAAAACATCAAATTGTGGAGAGTTTATCAAATGAATTCTTGTTACGGTTACTTGATCTTATAAATGAAATAGGGTGACAAGTCAAAGTAAAGATTTAAGATTATGTTTGTGAAACATTGAATTGTGTGAAATGTGTTTTGATTGCTTTCAATTTACTTGAAAATTTTGTATTTGTTAAATTTTTCAACGATTGACACCTTTTAAAATGAAGACCTAATATATAGTATAATTTTTCATACTGAAGATGACTTTTTTTGAAGTTAATCTTATAATTTTCTTTTTAAAAGTAAGACAAGTTTTTATGTAATTTCCGCTTTTCAAGTGCATTAAAGTAAATGCACTTTTTGTTATGCTCAATTTGTGCTTTTAAGGGACTTTCTTATTATAAATGTTATTCAATGAAAAAAAAAAATACTTTCACCCAAACATTATTGACTCGAAAAGTCATTTATCAGCCGAAATTCAAATCGTAACAGTCCGACTTGGACCTTTTCGGGAGTGAACAGCTTGCAATCGACTCTCCACTTATCAGCACTCGGTACCATCGGTGGAATAAGTGCTTTAAACTCTGGTGACCAATCTCTCCTATACCTCGCAATGACAATAGGTGTCATGTTGTAAACACCTGCCTTAACTGGACATTCATCGGGCAAATTTGGGGTATAAGTCATTTTAACACCATGCGCCATACCATTTTTGTCAAACCATGTGGAACACATTTTGTCTTTGAATCGCTTGAATAATGGATGCCAGCCACCACTGTCTTGTCGAGACACATCAACTTCTGAATACATATCATCTCCAATTGGCTGGTTTAAATACCATACACCTTTTATGACTTGATGCGTTTTATTGATACGTTTGATCTGAGAAGAAAGATTACCGTATGTCCAATTATTTGGAGTCCCAACATAAATCATAATGAGTTGGTCCGCTGGTTCCTATTTATAAATTGATTATATTCAATTAAATGAGTATTTAAGTTAAAAAAAAATCATTACCGCAGCTTTGATTATTGTCCAGAATAAATGACCTGCGAACACCAATAAAGCAAGCATCATAAGAGGTTTCATTTGCCGGATAAAATATGAATTTAATCAAATCTGTAACTGAAATTATTCTGTTCATTAAATAATGAAAATTCTAAATTTATACTCTGTGATTGCGTGTTATCAATTATTTTATTTAGATCTAAATGATGTTTGATAAGGAAAATTAATTGTTAATACATGTAGGAAGTTTTTAATTAACCACTAATTATCATATAAAAATCCAGATTTGATTATTAAATTTAAAACGAAAATGCAATTCCCACCGCAGTTTACCGTGCAAAATGAAATAAGCTTAAGATTGAATGAGTTGAGAATGCAAGGTTTAGAACAAGCTTAAAGAGGAACGAATTGAAAATGCGACAAGCTCAGAGTGGAATGAGTGGGAAATGAAACATGTGCAATGTGGAACGTGTTCAAAATAGAATAAGCTGGAAGTGGAACGAATGGAAAATGAAACACGTTCAAACGTATGGAAAATGGAACAAGCTCAAAGTAGAACGAATGGAAATGGATTGATTTGTAAATGGAACTCGCTCAAACAGTATCTTTCGTTATGTGTATTCATTCAAATGAAAACCTAAGGACTCTCATCCTTAGTCACAGTGAAAAATTTTCTTCTGTCTATTAAATTGCAGACAGTTACTCACCTTCTAACATAGAGATCCTTAATCAAAAATAACATAATCTTTTATAACTTTAACCAAGCTCGTTGTACAAACAAAAAAAACCGTAATGCATTAAAATGCTTTTTATGATTATACGATTCAATGGGTATTGCTAACTCTTGTCTTGTGTTTTAAACTTAATAGAATGAAAAAGAAAAAATGCACTTCATATTTTCAACAAGTTTGCAATTGAGGAATATGATGAAGTTGCTTGTATAAGATGAACATTTTAAAGTAAATAATTATTTTTTTGTTCTAATAAATAAAAAAAGTATTTCGTGGTAATCTTTTCTATTAGTTTTATGCTTTTAAGTGTTTTACCAGGTCATAAATTGAATTAAATGGATTCTTAGAAAATTATGAAAAAAGTAAATTTTGCTTAATGATATTCTGAAAAAATGAAAAGTTTTTTATTATAAAATTATATTTAATTTTTTAATCAATTTCTACACTGCATTAGACGACTGTCCTTCACGATTTTCTTGAATTTTCACATAAAATTGAAATATGACTTAATTTCATTTAAAAAAAAAAGATTTATTGAAGAAAATTTTATTGCATTCCATTTTGCATTGTCTTGAGAATTGCATTTAAGCTTCTCAATTATAAGTACATCAAACGAGCAAACAAAGCATTTCTTTTCAAATATAAAACTTTGTTTATTTTCATTAGATTTCAATAAAAGTTTTGTCTGCTCTCTGTTTTGATATAAAGTAGAAAATAGTTTAATTATCATAACGATATAATGATAAACATTCTCTTTTAATTTGTTCATTAAACGAGGAAAAATTTGCGATTTTGAGAGCTAGTTGCTTGGGTTGAAAGATGATGGTAAGCTAAATGTGACTAAAAAGCACTTTTATTACGAGTTAAAAGTTAAAGTTCGTAAACGAATTGCAAACATGAACAATGATAAGTCCGAACTTTAATGCAACTTAAAATAAGCATATTTTTGCTCTTGTTTTGTTTTAAATTGTTTGTTTTTCTTTCAATATTATTCTTTTTCTTGTGTAAAACAATAAAAACTTTTCATTTATTTTTATTTGTTTTCCTTTAAATCACTTTACTTAATTTTTCTATGCAATATTGATTTAATATGGAAACGCCTGGTTATTTTTATTTTATTTTTTAATGGAAACGCCTGGTTAATTTTAATTTAAATGCATTATACTTATAAATTATTTGAATTTTATTACTAAGCTATTATTGCAAAACTTTTGGGTTTTTTGCATTCATTTGCTTCTTTTCTTATATTTCTTATTCTTATTATAAATGTTTGTGTTAACTTTTTTAATAAAAAAATACAAATATCAAGAAATGAATAATTGGCTTTATTAAAATGCATATCATTGAATGAATAAGTTTATTTAAGTAAAAATTTTAATATTGATAAATATGAAGGATAAAAAAAATAATAATAATAAAAATAAATCGATCAGAAAGTTTTAATGAATTGAATTTGCGAGAATGAGAAAAGGAAACCCAAGAAAAACTTTCGATACTTCATAAAATAATTAAAATTTGATTTAAAAATTTCTAAAAGAATCTTTTCAATAATGTTATAACTATATAAAAATATTATTAGAAAAAGTTAAAGTTGATTCCGTAAAGCTGATCGAAGATGGCACTCATAGTAAAAGTTTGACATAACAATTGATTAAAGTATGATGTAATATGAAAAAAAACTTTTTACTTTAAGCTCGAGAGACAATTTATGGCTTGAAAGAAAAAAAAATGACAATGTTTCCTTATTTTCTGATAAAAAGTAAATAAAATCGAATGTCCTTAGACGTTTTTTATTATTTATTTTTTTTTCATGATACATGTCAGACATTTCAAATAATTTATTGTATTATTTGATTTATGTCTCATAAATTTTAGAAGCATATTTGAGGTTTCAGATTCCTTTTCCAGTTAAAATTAATAAATTATGAGCAACATCTCATATATATACTCATAAATATGTCAAAATTTATTGGAAAGGACAATATAAAATGCCTTTTAAATACATAAAAAAAAATTGAAAACGTGATCGTGAACGAAATACACGAGCGCATTTATATGTAAAGAATTCGACAATTTTATCAAAAAATTTAACACTGACCGAAAAGAAATCTTCAAATTTGAGTTTTATCTTTATTAAGGTCAAAAATATCGTTTTTGGATTTTTTTATAATGATTAGCTACATTTTTTTTAATGATTAATGATATTTTTTAATGATTGGCGACATTTTTAATGATTGGCGACATTTATTTAATAATTGACCGCGCACAATACGGGCATTTTCCAGAAATGTGCTAAAAATCTCAAATAATTTATTTAACAAATATTTTCACACCATTTTTACATGAAATTCTGTTTCGGGAGCCGATCAAAAAATATTAAGATTCACAAAATTAATGTGATTTATCATAAATGTTTCCTTGTTACTTGATTTTAATTGAACAAATTCACTAATTTCAAACTTAAACGTAAATAAAATGAAATTATAAAAGCAATGTCAAACAAATACAATTTCAAACTAACCACAAAACATCCGCCTTCTACCATCATCTTCTCAATATCATTCGATTTTGTGTGTGTGTGCATTTTCGGATATAAAACCTGAAGTGAATAACATAAAACGCACCATGGTGTGTTCTCCCAATCAGTATCGTATTATCATAAAATGCTAAAATAGTATCTCTGTGATAAATTAAACCACTAGAAATGGTGTTTGTTTGCGTTATGTTGCGGTCTTAGAATTTGATGCTTTTGTCACGAAAAGTTGTTTTTCTAAATGTTTAGATTTGTTTTTCAATGAAGAGAGAAACGAATCTGTATTTGATCAACTTAAATTTAACAGTAAATATCGTTTGATTAAACTGTTTTAACGGTTGAATTAGAGCAAAAAAAAATGAAAATTTATAGTCCAGTGGTGGACTTTTGATGTGTCAATGAAAAAAAAAATGAATTTATGTTTTAATTTTGAAACAGGGTTGCCACTTTTTAAAGTTTTCTGGAAATCTAGATAACTGAAATTTTTGAACATCTATTTTTTTTTTAATTCACCGCGGAGCGTAAAATTTTCATTGAGACTTAAAATTTATGCTTAAATTCTAGCAAAATTAAATAAAATGAACTCTTCCAATAAAATGTGATCAAAGGGAATTCAATTTAAGCCTTTAAGCTTCAAATGCATGTTACATTAATGTAAAATTTTTATTACAATATATGCCAAAATGTGAAAATTCTTATGAATATTAATAATTAAACGTCAAATTTTGGTATTTTGTCTGTGCAATTGGTACAAAATAATTCTTCAAACAAAAATGTTTAATTTGTTCAACTCACACCAATTTGATCAGACAATCATCAAATATCCATCATTTGAACTGTGAATAATAATAAAAACATGATGCCACACCACATGACATATTGGGCAGATGGTTTGCAAAATTTGAGAATATTTAACATTTTTAAATGTATAAGGTGGAGTGATGTATATGTCCAATTCGTTGAAATTTTTAAACAAAAAAAATGAATTGTCAACACAGTGGGATTAAAATCAAATTTTCCATTAAATGTGAATTTTAAAATAAATCTGAAAGTTTTATTTTAAACCAGGCGTTTCCATTAACTTTAAAGGATTTGTTTGAACTTTCATCTTAGTAACTAGGCGTTTCCATTATTTAATAAAATTACAAAATAACCAGACGTTTCCATTTATCTTAAATTTACATTTCATTTTAAAGATAAATTTGGTTTTCGGTTCGACTGTGACTAAAAATACTCATTCAATAGATATTTTCACGTACAAACCAGAACTCAAAGTTCAGAAATGCTTCTACAAACTAAATCGCATGCACACAATCACACATTGATGTTCTCGCAATTCAATAAACAAATATTTGAATTTACATTCGTGCATAATGAAAAATACATGACACAAATGCAGTTTTACGTGCAATTTCAATACGTGTCTAAACATTTTTTTAATGTATCTATTTTATTTGAACATAACATTTGGGTGGGACAATTCCGATTTTTGAAGTGAGTTTTGTATGTTTAAAAATATATGGTGAAACTGAAAATTTATTTAAATTAAACGTGCTATGGATGTTTAAGGAATTAAACCATAAAAAAATCGTTTACCGTGTGAATTCGTCGTAACGTTGATAATTCTTCAATTGAATCCCGATTTGTAAAACGTCGTGCCCTTTTTTTGCCTTCAAAATCCCTGGTATGTCCGTATATTTATTTTAAAACGACATAATGGAATAAAATGAAAAAAATAAAACAGGATTGCTATAATAGGAAGGAAACACATTTGGTATCGAAATGCATTTTTTTCTCTCATAATATTTCTCTATAAATCAGCAAAAAAAAATCACATCTGTGTTAATATACTTGTTGAAAAAAAAAATGCCACCGTGTCATGATGGTGCCTAAAATTAAAATAAAAGATAAAAATAAATTGAAAACTGGAAACTGTGAACAATTTTTTAATTGGATGACTACACCTATCCAAACATTTTATGGCTAGTTAAAGGCGCACAACT
>LN483410.1:262510-512747 GCA_900002565.1 Culicoides sonorensis
GTGTGACGAGGCCAATCAGGAAAATTTTTGCATTTTTTTCACCTTAAATTCATGAAGTGAACCATGATTAATTATTTTTCGAGTCTCTCTTTCAAAATGCAAAACTCAACTAAAATGACATAATCTAAGCATGCAATTTCTCATGAATCAGCATGAATTTTAAATACAGTTATGTGAGACAAAGTTTTGCTTTAAATTTTTCATTTAATTGTGTCTGTCACGCATTCCATGTCATTTTTCTTAGAAAAATGCATTTTGTTGAACACTAATCCAGAAAATTAAATGAAAATCAAATAATTGAATTAATATTAATGGAAAGACTTCACATACATTTAACATTTAATTTAATGCAAGTCAAATGAAGCACAAAAACTTTTTCTTATCTTTGCTACTGTATTTTTTTAATTCTATCAACATTAAATATTTTTTTTCTGTATGTGTGTATTTTTCTTGTATTTTATATATTAATGTCATCTCATGCTTCACTTCCTTTTTTTAAACATTTTCTCACACACACCGTAAGTTGAAAGCGGCCCGCAAATAACCTCGCATAGACTAAAAGAGTGCACATAATATTTGTAATTTTTACCCAAATTATAATTATAACAGAAAATGCGTCAAAAATTGAATTTATCAAACGCCGTGTAAATCAAAGATCTTCGACTGCCGACCAAATCAATTTGTATTGCGGGGCATTTTCAACTTATAGTGCACATAAATCTACAAAAACACATGATTATTTAAAAAAACTGAAGAAAAACTAACTGACTAAGCATTAAAAATTGTGATAACCGAATGATGTCATGTCACACCAGGAAAAAAAACTATTTTGCTATTTGTCTTCTCGTTTTTAAGCCAGTTTTTTTGTGTGTTATTCCATTCATTTTTCTCAGAATCTGCAACTAAATGACATCCACAACATGTGTATGTGAGTGACTTTTCTGTATGTGAAAAGCAGATTGTGGCTTTTTTTTAATGAAATTTTAATTTAAAAACAAAAAAAATACTAATGAATTTAATTGGAACAGAGCTGTCTAGACAAAACTTTATCTGTCCTGTGGTCATCCAATTTTGCATTTTCTCTTGATTTGATTTCATTTTATTTTATTTAAAAATGTACAATTATTATTAGTTTGACTATTATTAAATTTATTATTCATTATACTATGAATGTTAATTTGAATAGTTATATTTAAAATATTGCTGATATTAAATTTGGATGACTTTGAAATGAAATGAAACTCAGGTTCATCATTTTGAATATTAGAATTGAAATTAAATTGCAATAAATTTAAGCATTTAATGTTTATTTGCCTGTCACTTTCCAGCTAATCGCCCAGAATATTTTATCTTAAAAGATTAAAGAGAAAAGACAAAAAATTAATTAAAAACAAAATTTTTCTCACTTATAAATATAATTTGAAGTAAAAAAATAAATTGAGAATTTACACTGACAAAACAAACATTTTCTACATAAGCATTTAAAATAACAGTCGTGTCTGGATATTTGCGAAAATTTATTTAAAAAAGTATTTATTATCATTAAAACATTTTTCAATGTCTTAGTTTACGTTTTACTTTTTTATTGAAATCTAAGAAGTGCGTTTTAATGATCGATCTGATGATGATCTAAAAAATTAGACAATTCAAAAAAAAAAATCGCAATTTGACAAATTTCATTGAAATTCATTGAAAATTAAACTGAATCAAATTCTGGAAAATGCAGATACGAACACCATTTTATGATTACAGTTTTCCAATTTTTTTTAAATTAAATTTGTTTTTGGAATGAAGTGCGAAAGATTTTTTTTCATTTACGAAACTTCAACAGATAAAGAACACAACAATGACATCAACACATAAACTCTTTTGTTTAATTTTTTTCAATTTTTTTTCTTACAAATTTTTTCATTTGTTTAAAATATCATTAAAATATAAGATCAGTTTTGCATTTATTTTAAGTTTGCATTTAATTAAAATTCAAAAAAATTAAGTAAAAATGTCGTACATGATCGTGAACCAAAAACATAAGCGCATTTCGGTTATTTTAGAAAAATTGAGAAAAAATTAAAATTTTACATATAAAAAAATACCGCAGTTTAGAAATTTACGTGGCTAAGAAAAATCCTCAACTTTAAAAATTTCTGCGGTTTTCGATTTTCTTCTGGTTTTTGTCATTTTGTTAACACAAGCTGCCGGACGCACGGTGTAAGTGCCCAAAAATCTCGCATTGTTTTTATATCAACATTTAAAATAAATAATCCTTAAAATATTCACGATTTTTCTTCCATATGAATCTGTTTATTCAAAATGAGCTTAATTTAAAAAAAACTGTTATCCTAGTTGAGTTTTTCAAATATTTTGTAATGTTACTTTTAATAAAAAAAAATATTCATATATAAGCTTATTTTTACAAGTTTTATATTGCATTCACGCTACTAATTCCTTCGAGACCGCGTAGCGTCCGAACGGCTCATCTGAGACCCAAGACTAGACTTATGTTCGTATTCAGCGTGGGAGTGTTTATGGATCAAAAAAAATTAGGGTGTCCATACAAAAACATAGGGTGACCATGAAAAACTCGATTTTCCAAAAATTTTCCGAGAAAATGGAAAATTTTTTTAATGCGAAAATTTTTACCTTATCATTCTGAGCAACTTTGCCGAAGACACCCCATACCTAAATCAAACAGGAAAATTTTTTCTCATACAACACAAAAAAAAATTTTCATTCACATCACATTCACCTCTTAAAGGAATGTGCTTTATGTACTTGATTTTGAGTGTTAGAAAATCAACACTCAAAAATAATAAATAAAAATCATAATCAACTTCAAAAATTACAAGTTTTCGAAATGTGAACTCAAAAACGTAAAACAAGTGAAGAAAATTAAAATCTGAAACTTGTACAATTTGGAATTATGACAGTATCTTGTTGATAATTAATGAAAATTATGCTTTTGATCAGAACGAAAATTGTACAAGTTTCAGATTTTAATTTTCTTCACTTGTTTTACGTTTTTGAGTTCACATTTCGAAAACTTGTAATTTTTGAAGTTGATTTACTTCAGAAGAAGATAAAATTTCATTTGATTTTGGACTATGATTTTTTAAATTTTTATCATACAAACTACATGAATTATTTTAAAATTTTAGTGAATATCTCATTATAGAAACAATTTTTTTTCTCATTATGAATTTTAATAAAAAGTAGAACAAACGCCATTTAGGCCGCGACAAATGAAAATCGAAAGTTTTGTCCTAATCCAATAAAATGTTAGATGGGGGGGGCCAGAAAAAAAAAAAGTTTCACTTGCAAATTATGTTTTGAAGGCAATTTCTTTGAAATAATACAAATAACAGCCGTATAATTGCTTACATTTTTAATTAATTGCCTTTTGAAAATGTTATTGGCAACATTTTACAAAGAAATCATCAAATCGAACGATTCTGATTTTGGTCACACTCAGAAATTAGCAAAATCTACTTTAAAAAATTTGACCGTTAAAATTTTCGAATTGAAAATTTTGCAAAAGGAATTTCAATGGGATTTTTTTTGTTTATTTACATTATTTTTGACACAATAACGTGATTATTACGTAAAAATTGTTTAAAATTTCTAAAATAAACATGAATTTTCAATTAAATTTTTTTTTTTTTGCCCCACGTCTTTTTTGACTTTTCAGAAGGGGCATCGGACAAAACTTTTGAAATTCATTTGTCGCGGCCTTATTTATTTTTTATCCAACAAACTTTCACTTAAAACATTCCCATATAAAATAACAATAAAAACTGCAATTTCTGGATAAAATGTCATCTACATAACCCATGCAAATAAGGGAAAAAGCATGCAAATGAATCAACTAGCTATTTTTTTTATTTTATTTTTAATGATATATGTGATCATTTTAAATGGTTATTTTTTTATTTCTATAAAACAGATTCATGATTGCATTATGTATGTAAATTCTGCTCTTATTATTTCCTCTATGGAAATCTAACACTCTCAGAACAAACCATAATTACAGTAACAGTTATTTTTTGCTTTGAACAAGAACAATAACAAAATTTTATATTATTGTGTGTATGACCGTTTAATGTGTCGTTTACATATAATTATGTGCACTAATCTATGCTTGTTTGCAATGTTTTTAGTGAAAAATCCAGTGAAAATGTTTTAAATGATAGTAGTTAAAGTTTTTCAAGTTGAATTTACAAATTTACATGAAAAACAGACATTTTATTTAATTTTTTGCTTTTATTATGATGTTTGTTTAAAATATGATACGAAATTTTTTGTTTCTATATGAAATTGTTAGAATTTTATATTGCTATTTAAAAAGTTTTTTTTTTTTAATTCTAAATTTAATTTCTGTAAAAATTTAATATAAAATTTTAACTACAATTCATGGCAAACAATTTCAAAGAATTTATAACAAAAAATATTTCAATAAAATTGCATTATTCCCATACAAATCGAAGTTTGAATGAATGATAGCAAAGAAAAAAATAAAATCTTACAAATGAAATGCTTATTTAATTTCAAGAAAAATCATCTTGTTCTATTATCACATTTTTTTATTCAGCTAATGCAACAACAGCACAATGAATAGAAGACCGAGTAATAATAAGGAAAAAATTATATAAAATTGATAAAAAGATAAAAAAATATTTCATTTGATTCAATATTTTCTTCTAGTTCTTCTTGAAAAGTAAGTAAAAAAATGAGAAATTCTAACCAATGGGCGATTAAGAAGAGTGCATTTCAATGGGACTCGTTTGATTGAATAAAATTAAGTTTTATTTTTCATATAAATAAAATAAATGTGATATATAATAAAAAATATATAATGCGGAATTTTACAAAATGGCGAATTCTTCAAAAATTCCAAAAAAAAGATGGCAATTTTGATTTACTTTTAAAAATTTCGCCATTTTTAAATTTTTTGAAATATCCGCCATTTTGAATTTTTTGAACCGCCATTTGAAAAAATTTTCCATTTTGAAAAAAAATTAGTAAATTTCTCAATCCAATTACACAAATCATCAATTTTTAACGGGTTTTCAGGCTTTGAAGGCCCTGGAGCCAAATCCATGAGCCCAATCTCAAAACTAATGAGTTAAATATCATCCTAATGATTTTTTTATGTAACAAAAAAGGGACCATTCAGGAGTATTGAATGGATTAGACAAACGGACTTACAGATTTACAGAGTGACGGCGGCGTACAAACCGTCTGTAATAGTGCATTTTTTCTTACGAAATGCACAAAAAAATACAATCTTGTAAAAATTGGAATTGTAGAAATAATAAAACATAAAAAAAACAAAAAAAATATATAGAACGAAATCTTTAAAGTAAAATCAATAATGTAATAAAGAGAAGTATTCGATCAAGTTTTCATTTCCTTATAAATAATAATAAAAATTTTCAAGAGCATTTTTTTTAGATAGAAATAACACAGATTTTTAAAAAATAGCGAAATTTTCCAAAATCGCAAAGAACCTTTGGACTTTTTAGAAAACGCGAAAATCTTGGAAGTTCTTAAAAATCATAGACAAGGTCGGAAAATCGCAAGAACTTCTACAACCGTGGAATTTTTAAAAAATAGACGAATCTTTTCGTTTGTTTTGAAAATTCACACTGTTGCTGAAAACTTCACGAATTTAGGAAATTCAATAATTTTGGAAAATTTTTGATTTTTCTAGTTACTAAACATTTCCCAGTTTTCCAAGATTTTTTGATACTTAAGATAAGAGTTTCACTTTTAAGATATTATCCCCTTTTTGGAAAGGACAGTTATTTTGAAAATTCGGTAATATTTTTTAAAAAAAAAAATTCGTATATGATGCTGAGATGATGTTATTTGCGTTTGCCGTATAAATAACTGTTATTTGTGTCTCTCTTGTGTCTCCAAAAAGTTGACATGAAAAATATAAATTAAATATTATAAAAACAAATATTTGCATTTTAAAAAGGTCTTTAACTGTTCATATAACGGACCTTATTTTAAAAGACACTTGTTCAGGTTAAAAGAGCAAATTGAATAAATTAAATTTTTAAAAAAACCAGGCGTTTCCACTAATTTGATTGAAATTTCACAGTAAATGACCTTTAAACCCTTTCAGACCTGAGCCTAAACCAAAAGACCTAGATTTTTTTACTCGTAAATGGAAAAAAATTGTTTTAAATTTATATTTTTTCTTTTGAAAATTCCCGTGGCACAAAAAATTACCGTCGTAAATTCCGCGACGGGAAATATATTTAGAGTGTACAAAGTTTGTTCAATATATTGGACAAAGGACCGAAAGGGTTAAAAGAAACTTTCAAATTATCTCATAATTGATATTTAAATTGTTTCGCTTCAATAAATTAATTTGTTTTTTTGTCAATTAGTTCAAACAAACTAACCAAATAAAATAATATTATTTTAACATAAATCAACAAGTTATAACTTTACAAATCACTTTAATTACATATGAAAATAAATAAATATCTACACAATTAATTAATTCTCTTTGGAATTCTTTGAATGTTTACAAATTGATAAAAGTCAGTTTAAAATGTACCATAGTTGGCTAGTTAAACACTCTAAAATTCATCAGAGAATTTGCCTTTTATTATTTATTTTAAATACAATGATTACATAAAAGAGAAAATTAATTAAAATTATTTCATGCAATTTGTAACTTAAATAAACTACTTGAACTTGTCATACTGAGTAAAATTAACAAAAGAATGCTTTGTTACATTCTGTTACTGGCATTTTGTTCCATTATTGCTCATATTTTGCAATTATCATCATCAAATGCAGAAATTGGTAACATCATTGCAAATACATGAAATATTTTAAACTGAAACCTTAAATGAGCTTATTGTTCTGAATGAAATTGTAATTAAATCACTCAAGGGATGCTCGTCTGAGTACGATACAAACGTAATCAGAGTTTTATTATCAGAAAAATAACCGAATTTCGTTAAATCTCCTTTAACTTCCTTTTAAAAATCTTCATGAAATCATTGCAGACTCAAAATTCACGTCAATAATCATAAAAAATTTGCATCACCACAAAATTTCCTTATAATAATCTGATGTATTAGAATAATTCGTATCTTAATCATGTCTTTCCTTTAACACTTTTATATAATGATATTATTACTCACATCATTTTCAACACTTTTTAATCATTCATCTTTTCAATGAGGGAACATTTTATGGCACGACATACGATGATAAATGAAAATGTTTTATCAAACGAAGCTCATGGTAAATTGACTTTAAAAATTTTTGCACGTCATGATTTGATTTTTGCTTTGAAATCTTCCTTCAACATACACATTTAATGTTATAAATATGAATGTTTTATCTGATGAAGAGAAGAGATAAAAGTTTTTAGTATTTATATAGCAGTAAGGATAAGAAGCGCATTTAGAAAGCTTACTTATATCATTTATGTTTACTTTATTTGTTACTATATGCGTTGTCTGTCAACATAAGAAAATATTTTCATCTTATAAATGTTCTTCTTACATTTTCAATGGAACATATTCTGCTTACTTTCAATTATTTCTCTTTCATGTGAAGACTTTGTGTGTAAATATCTCTCTTTGATGCTTAGTTTTAATTTTTAATTAGATTGAAGTCAAATTATTTACTCAGAATTTTGTTACTTTAAAATTATTATTCAAAAAGCAAGAATCTCTCAGCTTCTTCTTGAAAATGCAGCTCACTTTATGTACAAAGTGTGTTTGCTTAAAATAATTTTCAATAAATAATGATTGCAAAAACAAATAAAGAGATCTCAGAATGATAAATAGTGTTGTTCCTTGTCATGTATGTTAAAGGATAAAATATTGGTTTGAATATGTATCTTCAAAAAATAGTAATAAAACATGGTCTCAGATGATGCAACATATTGCAACACATACTATCACAAGGAATGATGATATGATTACATTTTACATTATAAATATTATCTTTAAACATATACGTTCAATGTAAGTCACTGGTTTATGTCTTTTCGTTGTAGGTTGATTGTAGAAAATGAAATAATGATAATAATCAGGATAAAGCACATTAAGGAGTCTACAGAGAAATAAAAGGATAAATGTTTGATTGATGTTGTAACTTAATGTAAACAGATGCTAATCAATTCATTACGTGTTTTGTCTCTTTTACTGTTATATCACCGAAGGGGTATTTGTATGATAATTATGATGATGATGATGATGATTTAGAACATGATCGGTTTTATTATTTTGTAATTAATTCCAGGACATGTGTTAAATTATTTGTTACTCAATGTCGTGAATTACTCAGTTTTTTGCTGTAATTTCATGTTAATTTATAAATTGAAAAATTGTGCATTTAAAACAATTATCTTAAATAATGACTCTTTACAAAATTAAATGAGGCCATCTAATTTCTTTTTCATAATTTTACACAACTGACGTACTTGAATTATGAGTAGCTTTCATAAATTTAATGATGTTTTTAAATGACAAGGAGTAAATGTTTCATTTTATTATAATAAAACAGTTTCTTCATTAAATAATGTGTAATTATAAATGAAAATGTTTAGTTTAAAATTTTAAATAAAACTAGGATTTTTTGTTTATAATTTTTTCAATAGTGTGTTTTTCTAGGATTTTTTTGAAGAATGAAAAAAAAATGTTAACTCGTCATTGAATTCAATGCATATACAAAAACATAAGTTTTTTTGCAGCTCAAAACACAATTTAAATCGCTATTAAAAAGCAAAAGTCATATAAATTGAATTGTTTTTCAGTGAGCCTCAATTCATGAGCATTAACATATATGACCTATTTAACCCAGATTAGGCTTCAGTCCTTCCAGAAGGCCAAGCAAGTTTGACTTAAATTCGTTTAAAATCATACTTCGGACGAATGAACAGTATCGAAAACTGTCCAAAATGGTTCTTAAGAATGTTTTTTATGAAATTAACATACAAATTTACAAGAAGAAAATAATTTTATATTTCAAAATTGAAGTTTTTTATAAAAAGATGAAAAGTATGCCGCCTTATCTGGGTTAATCCAGAAATATTGCGTCATGCTTAGTATTTAATGGTGCACAGCAGAAAATTCGTAGTGTGTTTTTTATCTATTTAATTATATTGATCAAAAAAGTTGAATTTCTTCTTTTTTATTTTGCTTATTTATTTATTTTATTTATTCTTACAGATTACAGGCTTAAGTCCTTGGCATTGGGGTAGAAAAACCTATCTTTTCAAACAAAAATTAAAATTACAATTTCAAAGTTATAAGACCAATGTGATCCATCATTTCCAGTACATCTAGTCACTCACCTGAGAGTGGTGACAATGTCACCTTGATCAGAAACGACTCCAGAAGTGCCAGAAACTGTGGTCTAGATATATGGAACTTAAAATGTTGAGAAACACTATTAAATTCTCTCATCATGTTGGACATTGGTGAGAAATGTGCATAATTTGTCCTGTGATTCTTTACGTAGAACGTCACACCATGTCTCAGTAAGCGACCAGGACGCTTACAATTTAGCTGACTTAGGAGTTCGAGACTATTGATCCGACCGAAGTAAATCAAACACAAAAAGGGTTAAAGCATGATTTTTTATCACTTCCAAGGATGGATCATCATTCAGTTGTCAGTAAAGGTGAGTTCCAACGAAGACTAGAGACCGCAAAATGAACAAATTTGTTTTAGACACGATCAAATGTGCCAATAAAAATCTTTTGATATGACGACCATACAACGCTACAGTACTTTAATTTTAAACGAATGTAAGAGTAATAAACTGTTCTGAATATGTAGGGATCATCAAAACCCTTTAGTTGTCATTAGCGTAAAGTTGGCACCAATGGAAGTTTTTTCTTAGCACCAACGGACATGAAATTTTTTTCTCAGCACCAATGGACTTCATGTTCATCGTGGTGCTAGTAAGATTTTTTATGTCCGTTGGTGCTAAGGAAAAACTTCCATTGGTGCTAATTTCACGCTCATTTAGCTGCTTCGTACAAAGCCAATCATTGAATTGGCCATGTTGGTGACGAATTGAATTGACGAATCAAAAGACAGTTTATGTGTGAACAGAACTCCTAGATCTATTGTGCAGTCTACTTTATCTAGTGGGATGTTGTTTAATGAGTACTGACGACAAATCGGATTAGGGGACCTTGTGAATGAAACGCACTTACATATTTTCTTATTCAGTTTATTACCCAGGCTTTTACACCAACGAGAAAAATCATCTATTTCGAGCTGCAGGAAAGCACAGTTCGAGCTTGATCTAATTGACAGGAATATTTTAACGTCATCGGCGTACAATCGATATTATCACATCTTGCATCTTGATAACATGCAAAAAGTGCAGTTACGATACTAAAATGCAAGCAGCAAAACATATCATTAAAATGAAATTAATGATTTTCATCACGTTTTATTACGAGATTTAGTTGAAAGGAACGTATGAGATCTATGGCATGCATGTAAGTATAATTAAGGAAATCAGACAAGTTTAAATATAGTGTTATGTTGAATTTCTTGAATTTTTAAAAAGAAAAATAGTCTTCTTGGTCTTGTCTATCAATGTTACATGATATGAAAATTTAAAAAAAAATCTGATCTTCAATGAAAAAGATTCCTGAAACCTCGGATTTCCAGCTTAATTTAGTTAAAATTAAAAATGTAGTCAATATTTTAGTTGTGTAATAAAAATGCACCTTATTTCATTTTCGCGTTAGACATTTTATACACAAAATTTTTTTCACAGTGAAATAAAAATGAAAAAAAAAAGTTTTACGTACATATTCTGACACAACTGACAGACATTAAAACATACGTCATTCGTGTAATACCTTCTTTTAAGCGCTTTAATGTTGTTATAGCTCATGTTTCATATGTTTTTGTTTGTTATATGTAAGTAAATATTTTTCTTATTTATTTCAAACGTCAAAACTTTGATGTTTTATTCCTTGATTACATACAACACATATTTTTTTTTGAACCGCAGCAACAGAATATGTTATTTATGTAAATCTCTTGTCTACGACTTCAAGCTATGTTGGGAAATAGTTTAATCCTTCTTTATCTTTTCATTCTTTAATCTTTCAGTCTGATGAATAAATAAACTGTGGTAACATTTGCAAATGCTAAAATTATGGGCTCGAAACATCTATTTCTTGGTAAATAGTTATAAAATAATAATTCTAGTAACATAAATAAAGTCAAATAAGTCATTAAATGCTACAAATATAACCAAAATGTATACACATTAAATTAATAATAGCGATCATTCCATATAATTTAGTTTTTTCAATAATTTATTGCTACTGATAAAGCACGAAAAAAAAGGCAGTATACAGTTATTTTTCTCATTCATCTATGTCACAAAAGAACTCTTTCATCGTATTTTCAAACCCTAAACACATAATATGCTTAACAAAAATGTTGACTTTTTCATACAACGCTCATTTTTGTGTACATTTTATACGGAAATAAGTTCCTGATAAAATTTTTCTTTAAACGCCTGTATTTCAACCGCTTCATAATTCTGTTTGTTCAATATCTAAATTTAATGACCGGTTATTTGTTTTTGTTAAACTTTGCTTCCTTTGCTTGAACAAACACAAAAAAAATATATACTGAAACTTTTTGTTATTTTTTTTTTAATTTTGCTCTGTGAATAATTTTCCCTCCTTCTTGCTCAGTGTGCTTATTGTACTACATTCATACTATATTTTATTTATTTTTTGTTTTTTGAATAATTTTTGGTATTATGCTGGGTGATTAGCTGATATATATTTTTTTCCGTCTTATTTCAGAAAGTTTTTGTTCTACACAATTTAACAGAAATTGTTTTAATTTATCTCAATGCGACGAGTGAAATACCAATAGGATTAAAATAAGAAAAAAATAACAAGAAAAAGGTACACTAATGTCTCACTTACACCTTTATTTTATTATTTATTTATCAAGAATATATATTCAAAGAAAATTATAGACTTCGGACATTTAAAATGAATTTAGATAACATTTTTCGAGGCAGTACTGTAAAATTTTAAAGGATAAGGCAGTTGCACGTAACAAACTCTATTTCGTTATTGAATGAAATGAAATTCTTATTTTTATAAAGGATGAAGAGAAATTCCTTTATCAGGATTATAATTAATATTGTTTATACTTTTTCCTGTCTTTTGTTTTATTTTAAAGACAGTATTTATTTATGATTATTAATTGCAGATATTTTTATAAGAAATTTTAACATTCTTGTTAAAATGTAAACTCAGGTAAATTTGAAATATTTTGCTCACTCAAAAAAAAGTTTTGAATTTGTTGAATCTGATCAGTTTCCGAAATTTATGATATTTTGAAATTAAAAATTAATTTGAAAAACAAGGCGTCTCCATTGTTCAACTGAAAAATTACAAATAAAAAGGCGTTTACTTATTCAATGAAATTAAAAATAACCAGGCGTATCCACTTTTATAATATAACAAATAGAGGTATCCCGCCGATAGTATTGACTTGATACTCTCGTCCGATATAGCGACACTATCGACTCTCGCCTATCGGGTGCTTTTACTCGAGAGTCAAAAGTTTTGTTACTGTGTCCATTCTAATGCCTATCTTTTCAAGTTGACAAGTGAAAATTGAAATTGAGATGAGCGAGAAGAAGACAAAATAATTTTGAGTCATTTTGTGTAAGACTGAACGATAAGTAAGACGTGTATCAAGTGGCGTGTCCGATGACGAAGTAAATAAAGATGAATAAATGTATGAGTTAGAAGTAGCATATACTGAAACAGTGAACTACTTTTGAAATTCTTAAGAAAGAAGTAAAGATAATTTTCAATCGAGATGTTAGTCTAAAGCTAGATTTGAAAATACGCTGGAATTTAATCTACATAATGCTGGACACTTCCTTGATACTAAAAGATTGTGTAAAATCGGCTCTCGAAGTCTTAGGCCTTGAAGATGAGTAAAATGAAAAGCCTATTCAAAAGCAGTTGAATTGCATGGTGTGCTCGATTCAATTTTCGAAATAAACAAAATATTGGGTTTCAGTTAATTTACTAGAAGCTAACGTTATGTTAAACATTTTGATGAAAAAACTTGAGACGTCTCTATTATCTATTGCGTTGTCCTTCCTACAAACTTTGAGAGAAAAGTTGATGAGCGGAGCCATGGAAAACTTGTTTCTTCCCTGAAACTTTTACACAACCCCCAAAAACATAATCAAAAGGACACTTATCTTGCATATTCCTCAAAGATGGACGTTAAAACATACTGCACCTGTTTCTATTCCCAGCTATTCCAAGGAGAAGAAATTTATCACTCGCCGGGACCGTTATCTAAAATGTCGTGAAATTTCTAATGATATGTTTGACAGAATAATCCTCTTAAAATCATATTTTTAAATAATCAATAAGGATTTGTGAGATTATAAAATTAAATATCGGTTTTTTTTTACTATCGACTCTCGACTCTCGGTTTTTAAAAAAGTCGAGAAATAAGACACCTCTATTTAAGGCGATGTCTTAAACATTAAAAAAAGTTTTTTTTTATTTTTTGGAAAATTCAACACAGTTGAAATTCATGTTCAAATTGATCCAAAAAAAATCAAAAATTAGCATCTTTTGAAGTAGCATTTTCAAGGGAAATGTTCATTTAAGGCGACGCCTTAAAAATTTAAAAGATCATTTTTTATTAATTTTTAGGAAGTTTTAATATAGTTGAAATTAAATTCACGTTCAAGTTGATCCACAAATTATTTTTATAACATTGTTTCAAAACAAATAAAATGGTTTTCTTTCTATTCCTTATTGAGTGTAAGCACGCCATGATGACAAGGAAACGGAAGGGGAGCTAAATTTATATACACTTAAACTTGAACACAAAACAAATTAAAAATCAATTTACATGAACTTTTAATCGTGTCTAACCAGCTTTTCGGTATTTTTTGAATGTCATGTGCTTATTTTTCCACACACACACACAAAGGACAATGCCCTCCTTCATTGTTTCAAATTGTAATCCGATTAACATTTAAACATAATGAAAATCCTTAAATTGCCTTAACCTTCAGTTCAAATACGCTTAAGTGGATTTGAAAAAGAGAATTTATTTTAATTTTCATTGAATTTCATTTAAAAATAGGTACAAAAAGCAGAAATGTCCAATGTAATAGTAGAATATGGACCTATTTATTGGACACACAATCAAACCTTGTATCCAACTACAACAACAACAACTACTGTAAGTTAAATTTACTTTAATTGACATTCCAAACTTTAATTTAATGTCATTTTTTGTATTGAAATTTCAGACAACAACCACCACAACGACAACAACACCAAAAAGTACGACAGCACGAAAAATTGAGCCCCGATTTGATCCACCAATGGACGAAGTTGAAGACGAAGAAAATATCATTACACACAAAGAACAACCCAAAAACTCGCCTGTTACAGGAAATGGATCAAATGGAGCATCAACTCGATTTTTCAGCTTATCAAGCATAGGTGTGATGTTAACCACAGTATTATTAATGTATATATGAAATTAAGTTCGATAACGTTTAAAAAAAAAATAAAGCTTCATGAGCATCTTTGTTTCCATTTAACATAATAAGTTAAGATAAAATAAATTTTTAATTGTAAGTAGCGTAACAAGAAAAATTCCTCCAAGACAGGCTTTCAAGTAATTGGATGTTAAATTGAAAAAATATTAAATTTAAAATAAAAAAATCTAGTAAAATCTGTAATCTGTATAAAAAATAATTAAAAAAAATCAATGTAACGATAATGACCACACTTCTAAGAAATAAGTTTAGCCAAATATTAAATGAAAAAAAATGAAATTCAATGTTTCTTTGTTGCATTGAGTCTTTCCAGGGACGAATTTACGAGGGCTCAAAGAGGGAGGGGACTCAGAATATTTGCCCTCATAGCCCTAAGAAAAAATTCTAAGTCCGACTCTGTTTATTTAAAAAAAAAAAATTGAAAGCTTTTTCCCCAATTTGTTGATTAAAATTTTTTTTACTATTATTATTAAATGTTAACGTCACGTGCGATATATTATTATCATAAAATAATTTTTTAATCTGCCCTGTTGCATGGAAATACCTTAAAAAAGGCATCTGATACCTAAAAATATAAAAATTTTATGACTTTGAATGTGTAGCTCGATTCATAGAAATTTGGACTCCAAAAATGACATTTATTAGGGAAAAGAAATTTAAATTCATGAATTTTATATTCATCGTGTGTCCTGTTTAACGCATCGGATGCCTTTTTTCTGGGTATTATCGTCCAACGGGTCCTTAAAATTAACTTATTAAATTTAAGCATAATTAAATCAAAAAAATCAGCTTTAAAAGCATATTTTATATTAATTTATAAATATAAATAATAAAATAATTCATTCTTTTCATTAAAAATTCTTATATTTAAAATAAGATAAAAAAAAAATACATGTTAATCAATGTAAATGTAAAATGATTAAATTTAAAACCAAAACTCGACGTGATTAAACGCTTATATCATATTTTAAGAAGTAAAAATTAAAAATATAAAAATATTAGAGGATGATAAAATTTCTCGTAATATTTAGAGTAAAACGACATGTACAATAATATTTGAGTAGCGAGCAGTAAAAAAAAAACATCTCACGACTGAAGTAATCAATGACCTTGAAAACTTGATGAATTTGGCATTACTCGTAATTGAAAAATCCACTAAAAAGAGGTAAAATTAATAATTTCAAGGTCATTCATCACCTCAGTCTCAGATAATTTTCCATACATATTAGGAGATAAGAAGTACAAGGAAATAAAAAAAAGAAAAGGCATAAATTGATAAATTAAATTAAAAATGAGAAACAAAAACTAGGAATTAGACAAAAAAACGATATCAAAGCAACAGTGTAGAATGAGAAAAAAAAAATATTTTTATACCAGAAAATATTTTAGTATCAATTTAGAGAGAATGCACTTCCATTAAGTAGGAATTGAAAGATCATTTCATCCTAATTTTGTATTCAAATCCTCTTCTGAGTCCCTTTGAACATCCTGAAATATTGTTATTAAAATTAAAATGAATAAATTACCAGAAATATGCTTTCCATGTAAAATGTATGCTTGCTTTAAATTCAATATAAAAACAAAAAAATTAAGATCCTCATATTGTTTTTGTAACGGTCAAAAATTTTGAATTTAAGTTTTTTTTATTTTCAATGATTTGTAAATATTTGTTCAATTAAGTTTACAATTATTATTATTATTTTTAGTACTAAGTTTAACATTAAATAAAAAATCGTTAAATTGTAAGCAAATCAAAAAAACAGAATAAAAATTATGTAATAAGATAAGGAAATGGTAAAACTTTTCATTGCATTTCCTCATCACTGTCATCGGCTTTTTTGAGTCCTCCGAAAAGTTCGCTTGGGAGTGTTTGTTTTTCAACGGGTATTTTCAATTCTTCTCCTTCCTCCTCTTCATCATCTTCTTGTTCTTCGTCACTGTCATCAATGTTGATCTCATCTGGATTGACAATCTTATTTTTCTCAGGTAATCCTTGAGTTTCGCCACGTACAAACAAAATATTTGTATTGACAACACTTTTTTCCTTATTAACGGCCATTTCAGCTGCTTTAGCTTCCAACAACTTCATGCTATCTGTTGCCGGTGTGTTATCAGCATTTGCTGCCACTGCAGTTTGATGCATCATTTGTGCTGCCATCATATTAATTGAGGTATTATAAGTGGCTTGGACACTTCTCTTAATTCTCAACATTTCACGCATTGTATCTTCATTTCCGTGTCTCACTTCAAAGTCTTTCCATGTTTGCCAGAAATCGGCTGTAATTCGCGGATCACACATTTGCGAACAATGTGCATAAATCGCACGAGCTCGATCAATTTCACCCAACTTTGTTTCCATTTCTGCAAATCTCACACACATTTCACGGGAATCCTTTTCAGGGAGGTCTTCAATGGCTTTCTCATAAATTTCACGGGTTTTTGGCAACCCGAATATTTCGGCGACTTTTTTAATGTAAAGATTAAACATGTCAAAGCGTTCCTCATCCTTAACTGCTGTTGTAGCACGTTCATATACAGCCATTGCATGCCGTGCAAGTCCATGTTCTTCCTCCAGTTTTGCATATAACAGATAAAGAGCTTTTGCGAATTCAGGCGGGCAATTTTCAAGACATTGCTGAAACAAGTCACGTGCACGTTCAAGTTTTGTTCCACCATAGCGATTCAAAAACTTGGTGAGATATGTGTTCCAAATATCATAGACATTTGGCCACTTAAACAATGCAATTCCTTTCTCATATGCCTTGAAAGCCTCTTCAAAGTAATTGTGCTCTTCCAAAAATAATCCGTAATTGATAATAATTTGTGGAGTACAAATTTTCAAATCAATTATTCGATCATACACAGCTTTGCATGATTTGAAAGTGCCAAAACTTTCTTCCAAGTCTGCGTACAATGACCACAATTTAAGTGATTTATAAACCCTCATTTGCACAGGTTCACTATCATCGTGATATGCAACTTTTCTCTTGGGCATCACAGTTGCACGATGCATTAACTTGAGAGCATCTTCAAAACGTTCCTGTCGAATTTCCATTTCGGCCCATTCACACCACACACTTGCCAAGTCCTCAACTTTAACGTACTCAATTTGGGTTGCTTTCTCAAAAACGATTCGAGCATCATCAAGTTGATCATTTGTTTCATAGAATTTTGCGAATTCAACCCAGAGTGTGTGTAATTTGCCGACAGCTAATTTCGGTTGAACTGTTTGAACGGCCTCAGTGTATGTATTGATGATTTCATGGGGTTTTCCTTCGTATAATTGGACACGCTTATGCCATTCTTGGACATTGTGAGGATTTTGACGTAAGAGAACACTATTTAGCAAGAGCAATCTACGTTCCATTAGATATTCAAAGCGAGCTAATCTCAATTCAACATCCGTGTCATCTTCTTCAGTGGGATTTGCTTTGCTTGCAACTAATTCCATTTGTTTACTCAAACTCAGCTCTTCGAATTGAGCATATGCGTCAAAGACTTGTGTGAAATCTCGGACTGTGGTGACTGTTTGAATCGCCTCCTCATAAATATCGCGAGCTCGATCAAATAAACCACTTCTCACGTAATAATCTGCTAACGAGTTCCATAAATGTCCCAATTGATCGGTGTATCTTCGCAAGCCACCTCGAATAATTGCATCTACATTCAATGAATGGACTTTATCCGGATTTTTTGATATCAATTCACACAATTCATTCCACAATTGATGATTACTTTTACCATGTTTCGATATAAAATGCTCATTATCAACAATATTCGCTAGTTGTTGTGCTGCCTCATCCAATCGTCCCACTGACACCAAATAATCAATGTAATCCTCAGCATCCTCCGGACACAGTTTCAAATATCTTCGATAAACTCTCACCGCTGTCTCTGGAATATTGTATTTATTCAGAAATTCCAAATAAATTGGCCAAATTCGATTGTGTTGTGTAATCGGAAGTGCTCTCAATGCCCGATCCATTACATTTCGTGTTCGGGTAATTTTGCATTGCAACACCATAAAACTACAATAATCCATCCAAATGCGTGGCATTTTGTTCATAAATACCAAAGACCGTTCAAATACATTGTTAGTTTTCTCAAATTCTGGATCTGTGATACATTTTCCCTTGACTTGCTTTCGACGGGCTTTCAAGTAATTGTACCATAACTTGTAGGAGCCGGGAAGTTGTTTGAGGGCTCGCTCATAAAGCATGTTGAGCACAGGACCTGGAGCGTTCTTTTTATGTTCGGCATATCGCATCCAATGTTTCACGGAATATGCATTTCTCAGGATTTCCTCCTCATATGGAAGATCTTCTTCGATCTGCAATGAAAATGTGGATATTTAAATAAACTTTTAATGAAATCCAAAAAATTTCAATACTTACAAAATCAACATCAACTGATTTATCGACAAGTTGCATTTTCCTTTAAATTTTGATAGATTTAACACACGAAAAATTTAAAAATTAGGAAAAAATACTTTGAACGTTTATAAAAGCGGTGTTTTTGTTTACCTTTTATGATTCCATGAAATGTGCATTAGGATAAAATTCAAATTTGAACATGTGATTTAAACAAAAATGACCGTTAAATTTATCAAGTATGGAATTTTAACTTTTTATAAATGAAACGCGTATTTTTTGATGGTCATTAAAAAACTAATTGAAAAATCTTTAAAAATTTCTTAAAAAATTTGATTTTGAATGGGTAAAATTTTTAACGTTCAAGCACATGTCCCGAAAACACAAATCATATCAAGTCGATTTCGATTCGATCTCGATTCATTTTGACATTGAATTTGACATTTATAAAATTATGTTTTGAAAAAATTTCTTGAAAGAAAGTCGAAAATTTTTACCATTTATTTTACTTTAGTTTCCTAATTTAGCATATCGGTGAGAAATTTTACTTTATTTACAAAATACGAATTGTTTGTCATTGAAATATCATGAAAGCACACAAATTTCTTTTTATTTTCACATCAAATGATATTTCGTAACCTCGTGTAAATTTTTCTTTACATAATTTCACTTTTACTCTTTCTTTACAGATAATTAAGATTAAATTGATTATTGGAGAGTATCAAATCCGGCTGTGAGAAGTTAAATTCAATAAATTATTGTAGTTTTAGGCCCTTTAGGGCGGAAAAATATCTGTATACCTTAAATTTACTGTAAAAATGGAAGGAAACTTTGAACGTCTCAATCTTGGGAATCCTGAATCGAACAATTACGTGCCGTTTGATCAATTCATCCAAAATTATGGTATCACTCAATCTCCAATTAACACCAATGGGGTATCAAATTTAACTGTAACTGCACCTGAATTTGTGCCAATCAATAGACGAGAACAAAATATAAGTGAAAATGGAAGTGATTATGTGGCAAGTTATCAACCTGAGAGTATGAATCGCATTACTGAAAATGAAAGGAAAAAAGGAGCGATACGTAAACAATACACAAATAACAATCAGCGCACATATCCCAATAATCAGAGACACCACCAAAATTCCCATCATCATCATAATCATAATCAGCAACAATACAAGGAATATAATCGTAGTCGATATTATGGAGATTCAGATCGTGATACAAATCGTAGTTATAATGGAAATAATAATTACGATAACAACTGGAGACGAAGAGATGAGATTAGAAAACCTCCAGGAGGATCACAACGTGACTTCCATAAAAATCGCAACAATAAGAGTGAGAGAAGTGATTTTAAATTCAACAAATATACAAAATCACAAAATTTCAGTTCAAAGAAATCACCTGAAACACAACAACATCCCAAATTTGACACATCAAATTGTTCTCAACGTGAAAAGTTAACAAAAGAAATCGAAAATTCCCTACTTGAATGCATGATTTGCTGTGAAAACATCAAATCTGCTCAATCCGTGTTCTCATGTCAATCATGCTTTCACATTTTCCATTTGAATTGCATCACAAAATGGGCCAATAGTAGTTTTGCTGAGGGTTGGCGATGTCCCGCATGTAATTCATTTAACGACGTCGTCCCAAAGGAATATTTTTGTTTTTGTGGCAAATTGAAGGATCCTCATTACAACAGAAATGATATTCCGCATAGTTGTGGTGAGGTATGTGGCAGATTTTGTGAAAAGGGAGATCATAAGTGCACACTTCAATGTCATCCAGGTCCATGTGATCAGTGTCAGGCTACAGTAACACGATATTGTAATTGCAAAAAATCCTCGAAAGTCATGCAATGTTGTCAGAAGGAAGAAATTATATGCAAAGAGACATGTAATCAGCTCCTGAATTGTCTCATTCATCGTTGCACGAGGCAATGTCATAAAGATGCGTGTGGAGATTGCACTGAGGTTATTGATCAAATATGTCATTGTGAAAAAACGCATAGGAGTGTTCCGTGTACAGTGAAAAATAATGAAAACAAATCATTTCAATGCCAAAATGTCTGTGATCGTGTGTTGAATTGCAAAAATCATGTTTGTAAGGAAATTTGTCATGCATCAGATTGTCAAGAATGTCAGCTGCTTCCGAAATTTATCACTACATGTAATTGTGGTAAGGAAACAGTTAAAGAAGGTCAACGAACATCGTGCTTAGATGAAATTCCAGTATGTAAAAATATCTGTAAGAAAATGCTCAAGTGTGGATCTGCTTCGAGTCCTCATTTTTGTGCGAGTAAATGTCATGCATCAGCTGAGTGTCCTCCATGTAAAAAAACTACTACAGTTCGATGTCGATGTGGTCACATGGAACAAGAAGTGAAATGTAAAACTCTCGTTAATGGAAGTGAAGTCCTCTGCAAAAAGCGATGTACCAAGCTCAAGACTTGTGGAAGACATAAATGCAATACAGATTGTTGCATTGACATCGATCATGTTTGTTATTTGACTTGCAATAAAAAGCTGACTTGTGGAAAGCATAGGTAAGAATTGTCTTTAATTTAAAGTAATTTCAAAAATAATTTTTAATATCCTCTTATTTAGATGTGAGGAGTTGTGCCACAAAGGTCCTTGCCGTCCCTGTTTAATTTCATCTTTTGATGAGCTCTTCTGTGAATGTGGCGCAAACGTTATTTATCCTCCAATTCCTTGTGGTACAAAAAAGCCCGCTTGTGATAAACCTTGTCCTAGAACCCATCCATGCTCACATCCTGTTCTACACAACTGTCATACGGCATCAAAGTGTCCTCCATGTGTGATTCTGACAACAAAATACTGTTATGGCAAACATGAACAACGAAAAACAATTCCATGTTCCGAAGAATCATTTTCATGTGGACTTGCGTGTGGAAAAAACCTCAATTGTGGTCGTCACAAGTGCCTTAAAGTTTGTCACAAGGAAGAAAAATGCTTGAAAGATGGTGATATTTGTAAACAGCGATGCACTAAAACACGTCTGGATTGTGGTCATCAGTGTGGTGCTTCATGTCACGAAGGTGATTGCCCAGATGTGATTTGTAAGGAAAACGTTGAAATAACTTGCGAATGTGGAAATCGAAAACAAACTCGAATTTGTCATGATCTGTCACGAGAATATCGTCGTATTACAAATGCACAGCTAGCTTCCTCGATGATGGACATTCAAAACGGCGGTGCAATTAAACTGAGTGAGATTATGGGACCCATAAAGAAAAATGGAACTCGAACACTGGAATGCAATGACGAGTGTAAATTACTTGAGCGTAATCGTCGTCTTGAAATGGCTTTTGGTCCATCAACAGAACCAGTGAAACAAGCACCAGCTTACTCTGATTTCATCAAGTCCTATGCAAAAAAAGACATGAATTTGATCAAAGACATTCATGAAAAATTGACAAATTTAGTTAAATTAGCAAAAGAAAGTAAGCAAAAGTCGCGAAGTCACTCATTTCCTGTGATGAACCGAGAAAAAAGACAAGTTGTACATGAAATGTGTGAAGCTTTTGGGATTCAATCACAAGCTTATGATGCAGAACCAAATAGAAATGTTGTCGCAACTGCTCAAAAAGATCTTGTAAGAAAAACTTTTTACATTAAAAAATCAACATTTAATTGAAATAATTTTTATTTGTTTAATATTTTTAGAGCTTTTGTCCAACAATGAGTTTAATGGAGGTCATGAACCGTGAAAATGGACAACGGATAAGATTACCAATGTCTCAAAGTGCCTGGCGGTTACCTTCAGTCAAATAGTTATTGTTTGAATAGAAAATTTAAAAAAATGTCCTGTTAACTTCTTCCATTAATTTTGCTTTCAGTTGAAATGAAATAAATTTGTTAACATGAAAATGCATTTTTAATTTCCTACTCCTTTGTATTTATCGTCATTTAAAACACGAAAGACAATACTTAAAATTGTACGACTGGAATCCGTTTAAAAAATGAAGAACGTGATCGTGAACGATTTTCACAAGCGCATTTTCATTTATCACATAAAAATTTTACACAGACGGACACGTGCTTTTCCAAGTCCATCAGTTTTTCTTTTAGAAAAAATTGTGCCATAACAGTTTTTGTTAATTTTTTTTTGTAAAACAGTTTTTGATATGCAAACGCTTTCTGGCAGCCAGATAGACGAGACCCGTTTCGCATTTCTTTTCAAATCGACAGAAAACAGTTTAAATGATTTTAAAGATAACGTTGTGTTGTATCAGTAAAAACTTATCTATAATAAAAATTGTAATTTCTTTTAAAACAAGTAATAAATAATTATAAATCATTATTTGAAAAACAATTTAGCCATATTAGATTGAAAAACCATTAAAACTTGATTAGAATCTAATTCTACGAAATTTTTATTCATCATGCAACAAGCCGGCATTGGAATTGACATTGGCGCTTCTAAAATTGTGGTCTCAATTTGTAAAAATGATAAAGCTGAAATAATTTTGAATCAAGAAGGTGGACGATCAAGTCTTTTTTGCTTGGGATTCAATAATAAAGAACGGCTGTTCGGCGTGGCAGCAGAAGGACAATTTACTGTGACTCCGGAGAACACAATTCATGGAAGAGGTTAGGTTTTTTTTTGTTGATTATTTACATGAATTGATTTAATTTTATTTTAGACGTTAAATATGTGATTGGCTCAGAACCTTCTGATATATATAAAAAAGTGTGGGATCCGGATATTGTTGAATATGGTGGCGATTCAAGATTTTCTGTTGAGTATAAAAATGAACAGTGGTTGCTTCACCCTGAACATGTGCTTACAATGCTTCTAAACAAAATCAAAACAGAAATAGAAATTTCTACGAAATTGACTGTCATGAAAGCTGTAATCACAGTTCCAGTAATGTTTAATTCGGCACAGAGATTTGCTATCAAAAACGCAGTTTTGGCAGCTGGAATTGAAGTTGAGCGGATGATCAATGATTCGACAGCTGTAGCCATCACATATAACCTTGAACGACATAATGGTGATAATAAGAATATTTTAGTGTTTGATATGGGGGAATTCTGCCTGGATGTTGCTGTTGTGTCTTTGTCTGGTAACTTGGTCGACGTTAAATCTTGTGGTGGAAGTCTGGAAATTGGCGGTCATACATTTGTGTTGCGCCTTGTTGAGCATTTCATTAAAGAATTTGAAGATGAAAAAAAAATTAAGATAAGGCATGATAAACAAATGATGGCTAGACTACTTATTGCATGTGAGAAATTCAAGAAAATGTTATCAGCCACATTTGAAGCAAGTTATTTCATTGAATCATTTTACAAAGGTGAACCATATGAACTTAAGATGTCACGAAACACATTTGAAAGAATTTGCAAAGACATCTTCCATTGTATTTCACATAAGGTCTTAGAAGTCGTTAGGGCATCACAATGCATCCCAAATGAAATCATCATAGTCGGAAATGGAAGTCGAATACCCATGATTGAAAAAATGCTCATGGACTATTCTGACTATTGTCAAATTTCGAAGGTGCTGAATTACGAGGAATCAGTTGCAATTGGAGCTGCATATTTAGCTGCTCGGACCACATCTAATACTTGGAAAATTAAACGTCTTGAGGTCAAAGAATGTATGTCATTGGCTGTGAACGTTCTCCTGGATGAACCAATTTCAAAAGGAATCTTGACTCTAGTCAAAGCACAAAAGAACTATCCAGTTACTGGTGAAGCAACATACGGTTATGATAACTCAATGGGACTGATTTTCAAACAAGGCGATAAAATATTCAGAAAAGTTTCAGTTGACAAAAAATTCTTAATTGACATACAAGCAAATGTCGATGAAAATGGTTTATCAATGATAAATCTCATTCAAGGTGACGATCTTATCAAAGTTATAAATCACCAAAGCTGCAACGCACAAAAAATCAAGGAAATACAAACCAAGGAAGAAGTTTTCCAGAAACATGAATTTGAGTACAAAAAAGCGATGGAATTGAAAAATGACCTGGAAAAATCTTGTCTGGGCTATAAGCGTACAATAAATTCTAAGGAAATGAAAGATATTTTAACTGACATGGAAATTTCGGAAGCGTTGAATTTTTGCAAAAAATTACTTCTGTGGATCGATGATTTGGCACATCCAGAAATAGACATTCTCAATCAAAAACGAGAGGAACTTGAAGAAAAATGTGGAAAAATAATCGAAATTGCAAAATTTAAGAAGGAATTGGACCATGCAAATCTCTTGTTGGATCAAAATGACTGCCAAGAGGCTTTTTCAATACTCACCAGTCTCAAGAAAAGATTTTCCAAATACATCACGGATGATCAGCAATTTGATTTACAGGTTAAATGTGCTAGATCTTTATTTGGCATGAAAAACTATCAAAAATGTGTAACCGAACTCGATGATATATTTCATAAATTAGATCATGACACACAAGTTGCACGTTGTATAGACGTACTTCGTTCCCGTGGTCTTTGCTATTTTGCAATGGAAAAATATGATAAGGCTTTGAGTGACTTTGGTACAGTTTTAAAGCATCGTGTTGATTTAGGTTTGGAAAATATGCACAAACAATGTGAAGTTCAAGTCAAGTTACAAAAAATTAATCAAGAAATAGAACGAGCAAGAAAATTGACACCACTATTCCGTATTACAGAATCTAATAAAATTCTCAATGAATTACTGTCAAGCGAAGATTTGCAATTTTTAATCAATAATGGAAATGATTTACGAGGACAAATTCATTTAATGTTAGCTGCAAATAATATAAAGAGAAAATGTTATGAGTTAGCCATTCAAGATTGTAATCACGCCATAAAATACTCTGAAAATCACTCGGAAATATGGAAACTCCGTGTCGAGTGTTACCTGGAACTCAAAAAACTGGATGACGCTCAATCTGACATTGATTCACTTGAGACAATTCCGGAATTTAACAGAGACCGTTTAAAGGATCTTAAAAGAAAACTTGAAGGGATTCGATATGAAGAAATTAAATCAAAGTTTGAAAATTATTTGGAAAAAGAGTCCTATGATTTGGCTTCAAATTTCCTTCAAAGAGTTAAAGTCGATAATTTGGAAAAGACTCATAAATTGGATTATTATTGCAAGGCCGCTTTATTGAATTTTTATCAAAGAAAATTCACTCAATCCATTGAAAATTGTACAAAAGCTCTAAATATATCGAAGAAACACTATGATGCATTTGAAATTCGTGCAAGATGCCATGCTGAGCTAGATGAATTTGAAAACGTAATCAAGGATTGTGAAGCAGCCATGAAAATTTCGACTGAGGATAAATTTTTTATCAAGGTACTTAAGAAAGATGCTGAAATAGCATTGGAGAAACAGAAAAAGGTAAGATTTTTAACTCATTAGTGATTCAAATTTAAATTTCTCATTCCCAGGAGGCGACAGGTTTCATTTCAAGCATTAAAAACAGATTTTTTGGATCCTGGGACCCACCAAGTTTGCCAAATTTTCGGTAAATATAAGGAATGTAAAAAAAATCAATTTAATTAACTATCAAATTTTAGGCCTTCACCGGAAAATAATACTGAATCTGTTGCAGATGCTGCCGAACAACAGTCAGATAAAAAGAATGACGTTCCTCATTATGCAAAGGAAACTGAAGCTTCAAAAAGAAAGAAAAAGGAAAAATTTTGCAATGAATGCCCTGTACACGAAACCAAATCCGATTCTGATGTAGATATGGAAACCTTTGAGAAATTGTGAAAAGAATTCAAATCAAAAATTATTACTTTATTTTATTAAATTTCACATAAAAATTACACTATATTTTCATACTTTTCCAAAATTGTTTGCCAGAATTCTTCCATGTCGACATGCTTCTGATCGAACACCTCTTTTTTCTCATCCCGATTAGCGTCCAACCATGTCAGCATTTGCTCACATTTTTCAAGGACACTTTTCTTATCCACCTCATCGATTTCATTCCTTTCGACCATTGCAACAACGTTGCGTTTTAACTTGCAACAAAGACGTTCAAACTCATCCATAGATTCAACTCGTTTCTTGTGAATGTCATCTTTGTTCCGATAATTCTGAGCCTCCTTGATCATGCGTTCTGTATCATTTTTGCTCAAGCGGTTTTTATTGATAATCTGGATACTGTTGCGAACACCAGTTTGTGGTTCAACAGCTGATACATTTAATATCCCATTGGCATCAATTTGAAATGTGACATTAATCTTACCGCCACCTTGAGCTCCTGAACGAATGTTAACAAGTGAAAACTCTCCAAGGTAATTATTGTCTTCACACATGTAACGTTCACCTTCATATATTTTGACAGTTATTTCAGTTGAGTTATCCTTTGCCGCTTGAAGTGGTTGACTGAATTCAACTGGAATTGGAGAATTTCGTTTGATGTAAGTTTGCATGCGACCATCAATTAACTCGACCCCTAGCGATAATGGGCAGACATCACACAGCGTGAGACCTTTCATTAGTTCCGAGACATTTTCTTGTAGCATTGTTGCTTGAACTGCTGCACCATATGCCACACACTCATCAGGATTAATTGACTTATTCAACTCTTTGCCATTGAAAAATTCTGATAGCATTTCTTGGACTCGGGGAATTCGTGAACTTCCTCCAACCAAGACGACATCATGAATTTCATCTTTTTCTAATTCAGCATCTTTCAGCGCGTCCTCCACCAATTTAATTGATTTTTCGAATAAATCATTGTTGAGATCTTCAAAGCGAGCACGTGTTATAGTGCCTGTCAGATCTGTTCCTTCTAACGTGAATTCGGCTTGTGTTGAAGATGATAAAATACGCTTGGATCGTTCACAGTGAGTTCGCAAGTTCCTTAAAAGTCCTTTTTCTTTGCTTATGTCTCGATCCGATTTGCGTTTAAATTCTTCAACGAAATGCTTCACCATCCGAGTATCAAAATCTTCGCCTCCTAGATGAGTGTCTCCCTTAATCGTACGAACTTTGAATTCTTTTCCCTTCATTGTGAGAATTGAGACATCAAAAGTGCCACCACCAAAATCAAAGATCAAAATATTTTTACGCCCAGGACGAGCACCAGCCAATTGACATCCGTAAGCCAGAGCAGCAGCAGTTGGTTCATTAATCATGCGAGTAACAGTTAATCCTGCAATTTCAGCAGCTTCCTTTGTTGCATTTCTCTGATTATCATTGAAATATGCTGGAATTGTGATAACAGCATCAGTTATCTGGACTCCAAGAAAGTCCTCTGCTGTTTGTCTCATTTTTGATAACACTGCGGCAGATATTTCTTGTGGATACAGGGATTTCCTTTCACCTTTGAATTCCACTTGTATCTTCACTTGATCATTCTCCTCGATTACATTGAAAGGCCAGTTCTTGATGTCTTTCTGGACTTCAGGATCGTCAAATTCACGACCAATCAAACGTTTAGCGGCTATGAAATTGAAAATCAATTAATTTTAATGATAAATAAATAAAATCAAGGAAATTTCTTACCATAAATTGTATTTTCTGGATTATTTGCCGCTTGATATAAGGCTCCTTCACCTACAAGCCTTTCAACATCTGTGTAAGCGACACATGAGGGCGTCGTCCGATTCCCTTGATCATTTGCAATAATATCAATTTGGCCATTACGTGCTACGGCTAGAACACTGTAAGTTGTTCCTAAATCAATTCCAATCACTGGTTTTTTGGCCATTTTTCTGCTCGAATTAAAAAAAAATTGCAATGAAATTTATGAGTTGATTCACATCAATGTTCACATCAAACACACACTAAATAATTTTTTTATAGAAATTACCTCATACGATAATCAAATCTTATCAATACGTATCAGGAATTTCAGAGAAATGGATATTAATAATTAATTTCTTGGAATTTTTTTGATAATTTACTTTAATTTAGCACGATGAAATTGTAACCTCAAGTCACTTTTGAACAATGAAACATGACACTGTTCAATAAACTCGAGAATGTGTTTGTGTTTGTTTTATTGAAAATCAAGATAAACTCAAATAGGGTGTCCCTAAAATGCATTTAATTTGAAATTTAATTTTAGTGAAAATTATTCCAATAATCTTGCAATTCTTGTCGTTTTTCCTCAATATCCGCCTTATTTCCATACCGATTGCGATGGAGCCATTGAAGCATTTCCTCAACTTTTTCTAGGACCTCTCCTTGATTCACCTCGCTGACAATTCCAATGTTTCGTCGAATTTCACCACATAAACTCTCAAAATCATATGCAGCACGAAATCGTTCACGATGCATTTCATCCTGAGCTTTCATTGTTTCAGCTTCCTTGAGAGCTCGCATTGCATCATCCTTACTTAACCGACTTCGGTTCATAATTTGAATGTAATTCGATTTTCCGGTTTGAGGCTCAATTGCACTAGCTTTCAGTATACCATTATCGTCAATTTCGAATTCAACGTTGATACTTGCGCCACGTGGTGATGGTGGAATGCCATCCAATGCGAATTCTCCGAGGAAATGATTTGCTCGAGCAATTGGACGCTCACCTTCAAAGACTTCTACAGCAGTCCATGTTTGGTTTGGGAATGTGGTGTAAAAGGTTTTGGTTTTCTTAACGGGAATTGAAGTGTTACGAGGAATTATGACTGAAAAACTATCGTCATTCAATTCAATCCCAAGTGAAAGCGGACAAACGTCACATAATGTGAGACCTCTCATTTGATTTGCAATATTTTTTTGGAGAAGTGCTGCTTGGACTGCAGCTCCATATGCCACACACTCATCAGGATTTATTGTTTTGTTCAACTCTTTTCCATTAAAGAATTCTTGCATAAGTTCTTGGATACGAGGAATACGAGAACTGCCACCAACCAAAACAACCTCACTAATCTCATCTTTACTCATTTCAGCGTCTTTGAGTGCTTCCTCAACTAATTTAATCGATTTTTCAAATAAATCGTTATTCAAATCCTCGAAACGTGCTCGAGACATTGTTCCAGTTAAATTTGTACCAGCCAAGGTCACAGTTGCTTGAGTGTTGATTGATAACAAGACCTTGGCACGTTCACATTGCGACTTCAAACTCCGTAAAAGTGCTTTGTCTTTACTGAGATCCTTATTGAATTTGCGTTGAAATTCTTCAGTAAAATAAGTTACCATGCGCATATCGATATCTTCACCCCCTAAATGTGAGTCTCCTTTAATGGCACGAACTTTATATTCCCTGTCTTTCATCATCAAAATCGAAACGTCAAATGTGCCACCACCAAAATCAAAGATCAGCACATTTTTACGTCCAACATTATTGACACTCAATCCATATGCCAAGGCAGCAGCCGTTGGTTCATTTATCATACGAATTACATTGAGACCTGCGATTTGAGCAGCAGAAATTGTGGCTTCACGTTGTTCGTTATTAAAGTAAGCTGGACATGTGATAACGACATTTTTGATTGGACTTCCAACATATGCCTCAGCATCTTCTTTCAATTTTCCGAGAACCATGGCTGATATTTCCTCAGGGAAAAATGTCTTTTCTTCATTCAAATATTTGACCATGATTTTCATTTGATCTTCATTTTCCATTACACAAAACGGAAAATTTTTTATGTCTTCTTGGATGACTTTATCATCAAATTTTCGACCAATTAAACGTTTTACAGCTGAAAAGAAAATATCAAACTCAATTTTTTCAAATAATTTTCCGTTAAAAACAATTCTCTCACCATAAACTGTATTCTCCGGGTTATTTGGAGCTTGAAAGACAGCACCTTCACCAATCAATCTCTCATGTTGTGTAAAACCAACATAACTTGGGGTCACCCTATTCCCTTGATTGTTTGGAATAATCTCAACAGCTTCATTACGAAAAATTGCAATTGCGGAATAGGAAGTTCCCAGATCAATTCCAATAGCTAAATTGTCAGCCATGCTCTTATTATACGAGTAATCTTTTAATTACTTCAAATTTTTGTAGCAAAATCTTTATTTAATTTAAAAATATTTTCAAATAATCTTCACTTGTATCAGTGAAATTGGATCCTAATGTTTGAGTAAAACATAAACACTTGTTGACAGAATCGCAGTTTGTTTATAACTGTTTTGCACTAACACATCTGCACACAACACGATTCAATCACGAATTGAGCTCACAATAAATTTGCCTCTGTGAGGATTAACCTTAAAAAAAATAGCTTGTGATTAAAATCAATTGTATTTATTGATAAAAATTAATAAGAAATTGAATTTCTGATAATTTTTCTTAGAAATTGAGTGAGGTAATTTGAAATTGATATCAATAAAAGAAAGATAAGATACAATTGTATTGTAACATTTATCGCGAATAATTCACTCACCGGTTGAAAGTTGTAGGAATTGCACATCAAAATGGCAGCTTTTGCAATCGGAATTGATTTAGGTTAAATTTGTTTTTGAATTTAAATTTCATTGAAAAAATTCATGGATTCTTTTTTACTTACCAGGTACAACATATTCAGCTGTTGCAGTTTATCGAAATGGAAATGCAGAAATAATTGCAAATGATCAAGGTAATCGGACCACACCATCATGTGTCGGTTTTACACCAGTACAAAGGCTTGTTGGTGAAGGTGCCCATTTTCAGGCTGTTTCTAATCCAGAAAATACTGTTTATGGTATATGACGTTTTTTGTGTGAATTTTCTGATAATAAATTCCATTTTTTTCAATGAAAAAGGCATCAAACGTTTAATGGGACGTACATTTAATGATCCTGCAATTCAAGATGACATCAAAAACTGGCCATTCACAGTGCTCGAAGAAAAGGATCAAATCAAAGTTGAAGTCAAGTACAAAGGTGAACGTAAACGTTTCTTTCCTGAAGAAATTTCAGCAGCGATTTTAGAAAAAATGAAGATGACAGCTGAAGCGTATCTCGGTGCTCAAATCAAAGATGTCGTCATTACATGCCCAGCTTACTTCAACAATTCCCAGCGTCAAGCTACAAAAGATGCTGCTCAAATTGCAGGTCTCAATGTAATTCGTATGATCAATGAGCCAACTGCAGCTGCCTTGGCATATGAATTGAATGTCAATAATGTGGGACGTAAAAATGTGCTGATTTTTGATTTTGGTGGTGGTACATTTGACGTTTCGATTTTGACAATGAAAGATAAGGATTTCAAAGTCCGTGCAACGAATGGTGACACGCATCTCGGAGGTGAGGATTTTGATGCTCGCATGGTCAATCATTTTGTGGATGAATTTAAACGCAAATATAATCGAGATATCAGTTCAGATACAGGACTTTTGAGGATTTTGAAAACTCATTGTGAACGTGCCAAGCGAATTTTATCAATTGCTACAAAAGCTGAATTTGCCCTTGAAGGTACAAATTTGACGGGAAATATTTCGCGAGCACGGTTTGAAGACTTGAATGACGATTTGTTTGAGAAAGCGATTGATTTGGTTGATGCAACATTGAAAGAAGCGGAAATGACTAAAAATGAGATTGATGATGTGGTGATGGTTGGAGGAAGTTCACGGATTCCAAAAATTCAACAAATGCTTTCACAATATTTTGATGGTAAAACTTTGAGTCAAAGGGTCAATCCTGATGAAGCGGTTGCATTGGGAGCAGCAATTCAAGCTGGGCTTATACAAAATCAGTTGTCAGAACAAATGAAAGGATTGACTTTATGTGATGTCTGTCCACTTTCATTGGGTAGTAGAGTCCATGATGGAAGTGTGTCTGTTATCATTAAGCGTAACACTACAATTCCTGTTAAAGCAACAAAGACTTTTGTAACCGTTCATGACTTCCAAGAAAGCACAACCTTTAATATTTATGAAGGTGAACGCAAGATGGCTAAAGACAATCATTTTGTAGGAAGCTTCACAATTGATGGCATACCTCCATTGCCTCGTGGCTTTGGAAAAATTGAGGAAACTTTTGAAATTGACGAAAACGGAATCTTTAAGGCCAGTGCTTTGGTTCCCTCATCAGGAACCAGGAACAGTATAACAATCACAAACAAATCTCGTTTAAGTAAAGACGATGCCATTCGCTTAGCAACAGAAGCTGCACGATTTCGTCAAGAGGATGAAGCACATGAGATCCGATTGGCAGCTTTTAACTCATTTGAACGTCGTTTATACGAAATTAAACGTCAAATTGGCACTTTACCTGAACGTAAACAAAAAATTGGAAAATCTTATGTTGATACTCTCACAAAATGGTTGGATGAAAATTCTTTAGCCGTAAAAGACGATTTTGAGGAAAAGAAAGCTGAACTTGAAGAATTTTGGAGAAATTTACGAAAATAATGTTAACCATCTTTTGTTCTCGTTTTGAAAATTGACTTCACACTGATTTGAATATGAACACACAGAAAACACTAAACAAAAAGTGACTGATGTGGAAACGCCTGGTCGTTTATGTTAATTACTTACATTTTCCTGTAACTTGATAAAATTATAAAAGACAATAAAAATAAAATAAAACAACTTGAACATTTTTTTTCACTTTTTTTACTTTATTTATTTATTAAATTTTTCTTTTTTTTAAGTATCCCATGATTAAATTTTATTTTTTCTCTCTTTTTAGTTAGTTCACATATAATTGAAACATTTTATGTTGTCTTTTTCCAGGCATTGCTAAAATAATGATAATATTTGTATAAATGATTATTTTATTATTTCATCATAAAAAATTTATATGAAAACAATTTCATTAATATGTACATTTAAAAAAAAAATTAGGCTGGTCCAAATTTCGGAATTGCTCCAATTCATAAATTTGGAGGAGGGGGAGAAAAAAAATTTTCTTATTCAGGATTTTTTTTTCTTGGATATTTGAAGATTGCCCCATGCTCATTTTTCATGATTTCTGGTGAAACTCCGATTAATACATTGAAAATTGATTTGGAGCAACCTTAATATAAACTAATATAAAATTAATGGTAAGCAAATATACATATCAACAAAAAAAAAAGAAGAAAAAATTAATCATTAACGGATATTTTGTCATCATAAGATTACCACGCATATTTTTAAAATATATTATTATTTTTACAACAAATAATCTATAAATTTAAATAAATTTTTTTTTATATAAAAAAACTTAAATCTAAAACTTAATTAAATTAAAATGTCGATGGTTATGGTAAAAAAAATTAAGATTCAAGAAATTTTGACCAGAATTTAACGGTTTTTTATTTTTTTTTAATGTAATTTATTTTATTTCAATCATTTCATGAGTAAAATTTATTTTTTTTATTTTCATTAGATACAGAAGTTTGATTATCAGAACGGATTTTTAGTACGAGGCACTTTCAAAGGCCAATACATGAATTTTGAATTTCATTAAATTAAATTGAGTAATTTTTACTGATTATTAGTATTAATATTTAAATGTAATCTCTATTCAAAATATTTCTTAAAATTAAATTGAATAATGCTGATAATTTTATTTCTTAAGATAATTTTCATTTTCATATGATTAGAGATTAAATGTTAAAATTTAATAGCTAATTTTCGATTAATTTCATTAAACTGCCAAATTTTCATCTACTGATTGAAATATTTTTACATGTTAAATGCTCATGTTCATGGCAAGTATTCAATTTTTGCTTCTATTCACTTTTTGTTTGTGTTTGTACTGTGTTTCTTGGATATGATGAATTTTGTTTTCTGAATCTTTTTTTTTTTTTGTTTAAGGAAGGTAAAATTTAAATTTTTTGTCTTGCTATTTCATTTTTTGTATTTAAATCGGTGGTGGTCCACGCACGTATCTCAGTTGTGGATTAAAGCTATTTTGAAAGTTGTTCATGCGATCACATGAATGTTGGTCAAGACCATAAAACGCAAGGAAGAGTGCAAGGAACGCCAATTGTATTGGAATTGCATATCGGAAAAATTTCCACCAACAACTACTTTGAGGAGCTTCCACTGCAGCGGCAATACTTGCTCCATCTGTATCATCTGTCAATTCATCAAGATCGGCGCCAGATGTCAAAGTACTTTGTGGCGATCGTTTCTTACCCTTTTTCTTACCTTTAGCTGTCTTTTGTTTGCCAATTGATATGATTGGTATTTGAACGTTGATTGGTGAACGGGCATTTTTGTTCATTGATTCCATGAATTGATTGTGAGATGCGGTTGTTTTGAGTATCAGGTCACGACAAGTTTCCTGTAAAGTACGTAATTCAGCTTCGGCAGCACGCATACGATCAGCGATGGTTTTAAGGGCATCACTACCGGGAGTTAAGTCACTTTCAAGTTGTTTTGCTAATCGACGAAGTGTACCCAGACGACGTTCGCGCTCAGATAGACCTCCATCGTCGGAGATTCCGCTGTCAGATGAACAACCGGCACTTGGAGGACGCATTCCATATTGAAGGATTGCCTGTGGGAGAATCGTGTTTTCACTCAAAATGTCCTGGAATTGAAAAATTATATGAGTCAAAGGAAATTTAATTCATAATAAAAGAATTTACCTTGAGTTCATTGTCAGAATTGACTTGTAATAACTTTGCAATCGTCTCTGCATTGCTCACAAATTCACTTGGGATTGCTGATCCTGCTTCGAGAGCTCCTTTGAATCCAAATATCGCACCTCGATCTTTATCCAATGTTTCCTTCAACTCATTAAGGCCACTTTCAAATTCTTGCCATGTCTTTAAAGCCGATTCCAAATCCTCTAATCTTCCTGACAAGCGTTCATCTGTTTGATCCCATGCCCCATACATTTCCTCAACACTCACTTTCAGCTGTTCATGGAATTTCGGATCATCAGCAATTGATAAACTTTTACTTTTCATTTCACTTTGTCCACTACTCTGTAATTTCAGTGCAATTTCACGCTCTTTTTCCAACCGCGTTTCTTGGTGTGTGATCCAACGTTGTACTGACGCATTGATTTTTAACATTTTTGAACGGTAATATGTCAAGCGTGTCCGCTCATTTTTCAATTCAGTTATTGCCTGTTCAATGGATTCTTCTGAATCGAAACTGTATGATTGTGTACCGAGACGAAGTAAGGAACTTTTAAGTACTTCAATTTCTTCTTGAAGTTGACGAATCACTGATGTGTTTTCACTCCAATCCAATAAACTTTCCCAAATCGAGAGTAATTCTGGAAAATAAATTTAAAAATAAAAAAAATTAATAATTGTAATATAAAAATTTCATTAAACGCTTAGAGACATATAACCATCATGCATTTTCGACAATGAACTTCACACACACACACAAATAACTTGAAAAAAAATTTTCATTTTAATTGAACAAATTTCACTAGTAATTTACCACAATCTTGTCGCACACCATTTGTTATGTGTTCCATTTCATAAACTATGATGATGTTGAATTTAATCCGAATTTTTTATGTGTTGTTATAAAAATAATAATGATAATAATAAAAGTTGATTGAAGTTCATGATTTCTTGTAATTAAGTAAAAGTTTTTTTTTTATAAATTTACACTTTCAGGTGCATTAACAACAACGTACAATTAGCGATGTGTGAAATTTTTCATGTTAATTTAAAAAAATTGCAAGAATTCAATTTAAAATTAAATAAAAAACAAACAGCCTCGATGCAATTTGAGGTGTGCCAGATCAGAAAAAAAACAATGAAATCTATTATTTTTTTCATTTCATTTCATTTTAATTTTAAATAATTATTCGAGCAAAACAATTCAATAAATATTTGCAATGCTCTCATATGTGATTAATATGATAAAAAATTTTAATAACTTCTGATACATGCATCAGCTGCTCTTATGTCACAAATATTTCATTTTAAAAATTTTAAATTATAATGAATTGACTTTTTCTGTTTTTGTTATTTCATTTTAATTCTTTAACGAGTGTAAATTAACGTTACATGTAAATGTTCCATGAAGGTGGCTGATGTAATACAGAAAAATTATAAAAATAAATCACGTTATGTTTGTTGTATCGTGGTAGGAGTTTAAATTTAAATTTTAAAATGTCACTGTTCTTTTTTACTTCGTCAAGTTCACATAATGAGGATATGTGATCAATGTTCAATTCAATGCCAAACCAAAAAAAATACCAAATACAAACAATTTTTATTTTAATTTTAACAAGTCAATCAGCACTGATACAGATTTTATTTTAAATTTCTGATTTATTTGTTTTCTTTTTGAATGTTTGAATGAAAAATCGATGTAATAATTGTGATTTTCCGTCCGTACTCAATGATTTTCTTGTCAATACTGACTAAGTGAGTATCTAGTTCAATAACAACAAAAATAATAGTAACGAAACATGGTGTTTGTATACAAGTATGATGATGACGATGTGAATACGATGGTTAATGTAAAGATCTTACTCAAAGAAAAGAGTATTTTGAATGGAAATGCTTTTTTGGGTACGGTTTAAATGTGGATTGATCAAATTTTCATATCGAATGTTCAGTTGTTTTTAGACTTTCGTCAGGTTTTTTCTGTAGACTTTCGTCCAGTTCTTTTGAAAACTTTCGTTCAGTTCTTTTGTAGATCCTCGTTAATTTTTTTTGTAGGCCCTCGTTAAATTTTTTTGTAAACTTTCGTTCAGTTCTTTTGAAAACTTTCGTTTAGTTCTTTTGTAGATCCTCGTTAAATTTTTTTTGTAGGCCCTCGTTAAATTTTTTTTTGTAGATCCTCGTTAAATTTTTTTGAAGACTTTTGTTAAGTTTTTTGAAGACCTTCGTTATTTTTTTTAGACTTTGGTTTAGTTTTTTATAGACTTTCGTTAAATCAAATTTTTTCTGTAGACTTTCGTTTAGTTTTTAGTAAGGATTCACTGAAATGCACTTTCACGTTTCATTAATGCCCAATGTTGTTAATTTTCATTTTATAATTGAAAATAAATAAACAACAATAAAAACAGCTTAAGATCACCATGCATAAAAATTCTATCAACATTAAATCGCTAATGTTTCATCTAAAACAGCGTTTTAATGCGTTTTCAATGACATTTTCCTTGAATTTTAAATTTAACTGATATTTTATACAAAATATTATAATAAAAATTATCATTTAATTGAAAAATTTATCATATCCGTCACATTTTCCTAAGAAAATCACATCAATGAAACATTGCGTTTTATGATTCCTTGAAAATTCAAACAAAGTCTTAAAATTATCATCGTTTACTATCGTTCGAAAGTTTGTACTTAATTTTTACACTTAAAGAGTATATAAAAGAAATACCATTCAGTGTCATTTTTGTTATAACTAAAGTGAATTTCTCTGTTAATCTAATTATATGTCTTCAAGTGTGTCGTTTCTTTGATTGATTATCTATTTATTCACATACACGAAAAAAGCGTTTATACATATTTTTTTTATTTTCATTTCAACTAAACGTGATGCATTTGAATGCAACTCCAATGGTAAATAGAAAAAAAAACGCGTTTAATTTGTGTAGGAAGAGCTCCCTCACGCATTGATTTAACGACAATCACTAATACTGGTAGTTATTAATTTTAATGCTCGATTGAGAGAATCTGGTATTTAAATCATCTTTTCTATGTATGAAAAAAGTTAAATGTGTAATAAAATTTATTGAGCTGTTATAATTTATAATGATGATAATGATACACAATAATAATTCAATTGAATTAACACCGTAAATGGAAGTTGAAACTTTGAGTAGTGTCCATTTTTGTTGTGAGATATGTTGTTAAACTTGTATTTTTTGCATTGAAACATTGAAAAAACACACACATGATCGAATTTCATTTAATTTTCATTGAAATTTTGAATCTCCTCTGAACGGAGACCGAAAATGACATTTAGGACATAAAAAATTACATAAAAGTTAATTTTAATCCAAAAAATCACCACATTCAACCTTGTAAAAGTGCATTTTTTGTTGTTATTAGTCATCCGTCACCATTAATTTACTAATATTTTTTTATTATTAACTGATAACGTGCATCACTTACCAAATGGAAAAGTAAGCAATTTAAATTTCAAGCGAGACTCAGTCGATGGTGTTCAATTGATTTTTTTTTTTAATTATTATTGTAAGGAAAAGTTGTAATTAAATAAAATTTAAAAATAATTATTTTTTTTTCAATTAAATTGATCATTTTAATTAAATTTATCATGAATGCGATTACAATTATTATTTTGGGTCTTGTCTTGTTCAGACATCGTTCGAATTTACAATTAATTTTTATTTTTAAAACAAATATTTGCACTTTAAGCCTAACAGGCCTTTGCCTACATTTCCTACCATGTTATAAAGTCTGCTTAGAACACTAACAAAATATCTGTATAATCGGTAATTCCGGAAAATGTTTGTATAGTCAAGTACAAAATCGAGAACCCGAGCAATAAACATGGTGATTTGCGAGCAACGACATTGTCGATGAATGATGATTATAGTTTTGTCATTTCTCAGTTTATTGGTAGAAAGTGGTGAAAGTGGAGTAAGAGCTAATTGATCTGAGAGCTTACCTCGGGCCTGTTGCGTTCTCACAGTTGATAACAAGTGACCACCTGTAGCTGGACCACGCAAAACTGTTTCCAAACATTGGATATTTTCCTGGCAAGTAGCAACAATTTCAGCCTAAAAAAAATATAAAATTGAGATGATTAAATTTTATCTTAAAATGACAACAAAAAAAACTCATTCATTTAACACCCACTTAAACACAAAACAATCGTTTTCATTTGTTTCAATTCATTCAAAGTACACACAAACACCTTATTTTTTTTTTTATTTAACACACGCAATTCAATATGAATATGAAGATAATATACAATTTTTTACTACAAAATGATTGTATGGCGCTGCTATGACGAAGTATGGAAGTAAATAAATGATAATGAGCTTATGAAAAAAACGAAAAAAAATAACGAATTATAAGCTATACTAGGTATATGTGGCAGTTAAACCTGCATCGCGAAAGAGAGCAGACGTAAATGTTTAATTAGGGGTTTAGTTAAATAAACCGATTTACAGGTAACAACTGGACCGAAAAATACGAAAATGGACCACAATTCAGATAAATCAAGATTTTTGAATTAAAGAGACTTTTTTTTAGCTTTGTAAGATTAATTCCTTATTTGGATATAAAAATTCAACTGAAATTGCAACTTATAGTGAAAAAATTGTAGAATGTAATCGTGAACCATGAACACGAGCGCATTTTAATAAATTATCGTCATCCCGCAATTTTAAAGATTTTCCGCAATTTTAAAAACTGCGATTTTTAAAAAATTAATGATTCTAAAATTTAATACGAATTTTTTAAAATTCTGCAATTTCAGGAATTATCCGCGATTTTTGAAAATTTACTGTGATTTTTGAAAAATATTCGATTTGGAAGTTTAATGCGAATTTATAAATTTTCGCGTTTTTGAAAATTTTCCGCAATTTTTGAAAATTTCACAATTTCTATGATTTCTAAGAGTACCGCCATTTTTTAAATTATCTGCGATTCTTGAAAATTACATAATTACTCAATTTTAGAAATTTTTAAAATTTTGAAAATTTACTGCGATTTTTGAAAAACACCCAATTTTGAAAATTTACTGCAATTTTTTTAAATTTCACAGCTTTGGAAATTTAATGCAATTTTTGAAAATTGCTTGATTTTTGGAAATTTTGCGATTTTGAATATTTTCTACGGTTTTGAAAATTTTTAAATAATTGAGTATGTTTCAAGAATCGCAGATAATTTTCCATTATTTTAAAAACTTAAATCGAAATTTTTAAAATTCCGAAATTTAAGAAAATTTACTGCGATTTTTGAAAACCAGTCGATTTTGGAAATTTACTACAAATTTTTAAAATTTCACAATTTCGGCAGTTTAATGCAATTTTTAAAAATTACTCGGTTTTTGGAAATTTTTTCAGGATTCTGGAAATTCAATGCGAATTTTTTAAAATTCCACGATTTTGGAAATCTAAGGAGAATTTTTTAAATTCCGCAGTATTGAAAATTTACTGAAATTTAAGAAAATTTTGGAAATTTTCTGTGATTTTTTGTTAAAATTCTACAACTTTTGAAAAATTTCTGCGATACGCGATATTTCCACGGTTAACCGTTGTTTAAGAGAATCCTCGATTTTCGAAATTCAAGCCATTTTAAAAAGTCTTCTATTTAATTGACACAGACGGACAACAAAACTGCCTACAATCGCATTTTTCTCATATCGACGAGAAATGTGTTTAAATGACTCACATTATTGAATCACTCTGTACAAATTGATAGTGTGAATTGAATTGTATTAGAAAATGTTTGTATTTCCCCAACTAATTTAATTTTTATATATCTCACTAATATTTGATGAAGCTATTTTAAAAGTCTCTTTAAATCAAAATTGAGGGGAAAATTAATAGAAAAAAAAATTAAACGAAATTCAATTGTGACTAGAAAACTCATTAAATTAAAATTTAATTTTAATGTAAATAAAAAATATAAATAAAATTAAAGTAAATACAGTTAAACAAGACATAAAAACGATAAATTTAAAAATATTGGTTAAAATAATAATTGGTTTATGCGTAATTATTTCATGACAACTGGAACCAGATCGGGTACTGGTGAGATTACTTCTCAAGGATTTGGCTCGTCGACGTCTAATTAAATTGGGCTTAGATCGAAGACATTTCAATTGAATTGAGGAACAACTTTTTGACTTTTTTGACGAGGAATAGATTTTATGGTACAAAAGACAAGAACTACAATAATAAGATGAGTGAAGTTTGGTGCTTACATAATCTTCGGGACGTAACAAATGATGACGAACTCGCAATGCTTCGACATTTTCAACGCGACTCCGACTTTGTGATAACAAGTTGCAGATATCTTGATCGTTGTCTGAATCGGAATCGGCCGATGAACTTGAGGGACTTTTGCGTTGACGCAAGGAACGACGACGAATTGATGTGTCACTTTCTTTACGACCTTTGTCCGGAGATGACTTTGAATGGGATGGCTTTGGAAAATCGGGTTGGTCAATTTCTTCAATGGGACCGATTTCCAAAGTGGTGCGATTTTCTATGAAAAAAATATGAAAGGATAAAATTAATTGTTTTTTTTTCATTTTAACTCAAAAAACTTACCATCATTGATTTTACTTAAATTCTTTCTGCGTTTCTCAAATTCAGATAACTCAAGTAATCGTCGTTTTTTGACTTCAAGTGAACTGTCAGCAATGTCTGATGGTGTTTGTGTTCCACTCATGAATCGTCTATGTCTTGGCGGCGAAATTGAATCAAGACCTTGAGCAGCTGACAGTGACGAGCACGCATCAGATTGTGAATCCAAAAAGTTACGATAATCATCTCCAAATTCAAGCAATCTCTTTGCTGCTTCAGTGTCACGATCTTCTGAATACGGTTCTGACATGTATTTTTCCTGATAATTGTCCCACATTTGTTCAAAGCTACTTAGCTCTTCGGTTCCTGATCGATGTGACGAGTTAAGATCTGGAGATGCTTTTGCTTCGTTATCCTCTAAATTGTATCGTGATAAGGCAGCAAGGGGTCCCAATGTTTGAGCATAAACTTTTGTAACAGATCCAATTTTAAAGTCGGGTTTAACAACATCAGACACTTCTTCGTCATCGTCATCTTTCTGTGTTTCAACTGATGACAAGTCAACAGATTGAACAAAAATATTTTCTTGAAGATCTAATTTTGTTAAATTTTCCAATTTTACATGATTTCCAAGGGCCATGCTAACATCCAACTTACGAACGGCTCTCTTACGATTCCTTAAACGACGTTTGCGAAGTGTTCGTTTATGGACGGGTGTCGATTCTTCACTCTTAACACCAGCCGGCATATTTGGCAGTGAAATTGTATCTAATGCACTTTCACTGATACTGAAATTGCTATCTTGATTACTGCTCACAAGGGGAGCTGCAGAACCCAATTGGGAAATACACGAAACAGACCATGGTCGATTTGAGGTGCGTTTTGTATTCATTCGTAACTCAATTGTTTGGGATTTTGTTGTGTTGTTACTTGATCCTGTTTCTTTTCCGCTTGAAGCTAATAAGTCACCTGATGAGGCTCCCAAACAGTTTTCGACACTTGTTGCTTGACTGTCATGACGCATAAATGTCACTTGTGAGTCTGTGACTCCAAGCGAATTTGATGTATCGGAATCTTCTTGATGAATTTCGTCATCAGTGTCTGATGCTTCTCCAGATGCCTCACAATCCGTGCCTAGCAATCCAACAACAGTTGATACATTACTGGAAACGGTAAGTGGTTGATGTTCCAACCATTCTTGAACTCTCTTAATTTTAGGACTTTGCAAGAGTGTATCCGATTTATGAACCGTTGACGTTGCATGACTCATCCTTGAAGCACTACTTGTTTGGAATCCTTGTGCTTTCATAATAACCTCATCTCTTACAAGAGACTCGGCGCCTAACACCAATTTCTGTATAGACTCCTTTGTCGCTTTCGTGACACAAATATACGAAATTTTACTTGTATGTCCACTTTCTTGTACAGTATTCGTTTCTGTTATAGCTCCAGTTACTGTACTTGTTGCCACTTCGACCAAATTACTGTGAGTCTCTGTCGAGGAATGGACACCATCGTCTGTGAAGCTCAAATGTCGCTTAAATTTCGGAACTCCATCACAATCTTCTTCAATATCGATATTTTCATCCTCATTTTCTTCATGTTCCGTTTGTCCTGTTGTGAAAATCCATTGTTCATCTTCTGTTCCAGTATCACCGGCATCTGTTGTTACATTTGTTATATTTCCCTCGTTATCTGTATCGGCATGTTTAAAATAGAATGTTCCACAATTCTTTGATTTACGATTTGATCGATTGAATTTGGCTGGATTTGTTTTTCGAGGACGTTTTTTAATTGTACACAGCTTTGGACTGTCAAAATGTGGTGAGCTGACTGTCGTCGTATGTGTGACAGATGTTGTTGTCGTTGCTCCAACCGAAATATCCAAATCTTCTTGTTGTTGAATTTCAATCTTATTTGTATCTAAATAAAAAAAAATATCATTAATTTAACTTAAAATCTAAGATTTTAATTTTAACTCACTATTTTTTTCCATTTCGCTCATAGTAAATTTAAGTTGAGGACTCATAATAGTTGGGGGGCCATCTGAATATGTGCTTGCTGTTGAACTGAATGTTGTTACTTTTAATAATTGATCATTATCACTACCCTCAGAATCGGCCTCAAAAGCATCCGTATTAGAAATGTCTGTTAATACGTTTTTGCGTCTCAATGCGATCCAATCATTCTATGAAAATGAAAGAAAAAATCATTTTAATATAAATTTTTTAATGAAATAAAGAGTGAACTCACATCTGATTGATTATCATCCGGATAATTAAACGATAATTTTTCACCACCACAACTTAATCTCACAAGTTTTGTTGCTGGTTCGTCGTCAGCACTAGATGATGATGAAGAAGTTTCAGATGGACTCTGTAATTAGCAAGAAAAAAATTATATAAAAAGATGTTTTTATCCAATTTAACTGATTTTTAATGTCTAACATTTAAGAATAAGAAACGTTCAATTAACCTTGAGTATTAAGATTAAAAAATTATTCCATGTATCAGAACCTGCTTTGAAATTAGCTCGTGCTTTCAAACTCGTGACTCAATAATTGCAAGTTTTTTCCATTTAATAATATATTTGATGCAGAATTATTCAGTTTCAAACAATTATTAAAATTATGATCATTAGCAGTTTTTTTTTCTTTCTTAAAATGTTCATTTGGGCTCCAGTTTTATCTGCAGCGATTCCAACTCAAAGCTTATAGTGCAAAAAAAAATGTGTAGGAATTTTTTTTTGGGGGCAGCCTAATCCCGTTCTGCATTGAAACTTTTACCTTTTTTTAATTCAATTTAAAACATTTTGAAATCAGTAAGCACCGTATAAACTTTAAAATAAAATTCAATTAAATTAATTTTCAATCCTAATCAATAAATGTGCTATTTTACGCTTATTTGTTAACCAACCAAACAAGAGATTAGCTTGAAATTGGATTAAAATCATATAAATAAAAAAGTGAATGGGTAAACATTGAATGTAAAAAATAAATAAAATGTCAAACTAAAGATTAAATCATAAAAAAAAATCAATAATATTGTTCAAATTCAAATTCAAATTAACACTAACATAAAATTTTATACCCACGATTTTTGCAACTAAATCCTAAATTCTATTGTTATGAGTATTTTGTTATTTTTAATGCACGAATGGGTAATTTTTTTGTATTTTTTTTTTGAAATAATCATAATATTACATTGTGATAAGCAATGGTGTGCAACCACAAACAATTATATGAGCATAAGTCAGGGATTATTTTATGTCATAATGGTACCGTATAAAATTTGAACAATTAACGGTTATGTGTTATGTGTCCGTGTGTGTATTTTATTAGCTAGAAGTGCAATAAAATATTTTTTTTATATCATTACATCACGATTCATTTATTTTATGTAGAAAATTTATGATTTTCAATGGTCATAAGTTACATTGATTGAAATTTCTTAGGTCATGTAATGATATTATGATGTCATTATTTCAATGAATCTAACGGTAAAGGTGGCAAAAATCACGTGTGTAATACTGAAAAGTTTTTTTGTCCAATAAAGCTGCGACCAGATGAATTAAAACCAAAGACAATTTAACGGTTTTCTGAAAATTGGAAAATTTCACGGTTTTGCACGATTTTGAAAAACTGCCCAATTTTAAAAAAATCTTCTATTTTGTAAAATTCGGCCAATACACATGCGATTTAAGATACTTACGGAGTTTTAAAAAATTTTGCGATTTTGAAATCTGCCCAATTTTGAAAAAATTTTCTATTTTGGAAAAGTCGGCCAATACACACGCGATTTAAGATACTTCCAGAGTTTTAAAAATTTTTGCGATTTTAAAAAACTGCCCAGTTTTGAAAAAATCTTTTATTTTGGAAAATTCGGCCAATACGCTCGCGATTTAAGATACTTCCAGAGTTTTAAAAATTTTTGCGATTTTGAAAAACTGCCCAATTTTGAAAAAATTTTCTATTTTGGAAAAGTCGGCCAATACACACACGATTTAAGATACTTCCAGAGTTTTAAAAATTTTTGCGATTTTAAAAAACTGCCCAGTTTTGAAAAAATCTTTTATTTTGGAAAATTCGGCCAATACGCTCGCGATTTAAGATACTTCCAGAGTTTTGAAAAATTTTGCGATTTTGAAAAACTGCTCAATTTTGAAAAAATCTTCTATTTTGGATTGATGAACATCGATTTTTAACCCTTTCGGTCCTTTGTCCAATATATTGGACAAACTTTGTACACTTTAAATATATTTCCCGTCGCGGAATTTACGACGGTAATTTTTTGTGCGATGGGAATTTGCGACGGGAAATGCGACGGGAAATGCGACGGGAATTTTCAAAAGAAAAAATATAAATTTAAAACAATTTTTTTCCATTTACGAGTAAAAAAATCTAGGTCTTTTGGTTTAGGCTCAGGTCTGAAAGGGTTAAATCGACGAGTATTTATTTTGTAATTATCAATATTTTTTTTTTTTTATTTTCGGACTTTGCGTCAACTTGGAGGTGTGTATGGATGGTATGTAGATCCACACGGTGGAGGTATTCTCGTTTCTCCGGTTCAAACCAAGACAAAATTCATAAAACAAAGCATTTTCTGAATCAAACGGACATTTTATTTCATAATCTCAGGTGTTTTGAGTTAACCACCCTTGTAATAAAATACTTACGGGTGAATGACGCCTATCCAATAAATTTTCCAGCAGACACTGCACTTCAATTGCCTTCAAATATAACAAATGGTATCTCCGTTCAAGTGCATTTGTTGTCGATTCCTCTTTTTTGCTACTGGTACTCGGAGACGAGTTATCCCCCTCAACTTCTGGCTCCTGTGAACCCCCAGTCGATGACGAACTTCTCGATAAACTCTTATTATGTTCTTTTTCTGCTGTACGAATACACGCTGCTACATTACGAGCTTGAGCAACAATTTCACGATGTAATTCCTGTAATGAAATGAAATGAAAAAAAAAACATTATTACATATGTTAATTGCGTAAATATTTTACACATTGAAGCATTAAATTTCTGGGAAACGAAACAAAGCCAAGAATAACACGTAATTAATGTATCTTTCAATGTTTTTTTAAACTAAAAGATTTAAAAAAAAATTACAAAGTATGATTTGAAGAAAATTATTCATGCTGCTAATGAATTTTTAGATTTTTTTGCATTGTAAAAGTTCCCTTCATTGTCTTACGACTTTTAAAAAACATTTTAATAATAAATTGCATGAAACAAAAAAAAAAATTATAAATAATAATAACAGTTTATGAATTCAAAATAATTTCAATGTAAACAATTACCCACTTAAATAAAAAATGCCCAAAACTGATTTTCATGTAAATTTACTCTAATCTTTTGTTGTAACATTTACATTTATTTTATTTTTTTATGTATGTTAGCAGTGTAAAAATTTGTAATTTATTCAGCTATAACGAGGGTGTTACATAAGAAAAACTAACCAAATGATATTTGTTTTGAACACTTAAATAATAAGCCGTAAGCCACTCACTTTAGTGGTTCAGTCAAGTGTAAAAACGCTTTTCAAATCAAAATTCAACCATAATTTGAATAAAAACTTTAATAATATTATTTGATATCGTTATTTTTTGCTGTATAATTTCAATGTAAAATTTATCATTTTACTAGAACATAAATCTAATAAATGTATAAATAAATCAAAGTTCATTCAACTATTTCATATTTTATTTGATTTTTCGTTGTACAATATTTATTAATTTTTATGTTCACACATCACACACATTTATCACTTGCACTTTCATTTTACATTCAAGTCCCTCAAACTAATCTCATTCGGATGGAAAATTGAATGGATATTGAATTACAAACTGAAATTGAGTAAATCTTTCAACGCAATGAATCAATTATCATGATCTTTTTATGTAGATTTATTTCATTGTTCATAATGCACAATTTCAACATGCATTTGAATGTATGTAAGAGATTTTTGTTGTTTCAATTTGAAATTGAAAGAGTTTTTCGTCTTCCGGTTGAACTAATTGCTTTTTTTCAACTGAAGTGTTGGGAAATTTAATTGAAATCTTACGTTTTATGAATAAAAAAAAAATAAAAATAATTAGTGTGCAATGCATACACTGTAAGTTGAAAATGTCCTGGAGATCTATTCGAGATACTTCTCAAATGGCATCCGTTGCTTAACGGCCCTGGCCTTTTGTATGATTTTCTTAAAAATTTGTGCCAAACTAAACTTTTACAAGAAGGTCGACTGCGGCATTTTCCAGATTGCCCGTATGGCCAATCCGCCATTGCCATCCGTTCCTTAAAACTTACAGGGCGCACAGTGGGTTATTTACACTTTGCTACATTCAAAAGTTGATTTCGGACGATCTAGAGCAGATAAATCAACGTTCTATAGCTTAAAATTTTTGAGAAGAAATAAGCTTTAAAGGAAAAATATAGCGAAGGAATTTTGGCACGTGGTTCGCTCACACGGTGGGGTTAAAGATGAAAAAAATGGTCAAAAATTCGGTTTTTTTGGGATCTAAGGTCTAAATAATGAGTATTTTGTGTAAATCAAAGTTAAAACTCCAATTTTAATTATTTTTCATCGATTTGAATGTTTAATTTGTGAGCGGGATTGATCCATTGAATAATCATAAATTGGCCAGTTTTGACATTAATGGCCCTTTTATGATCAAAATATTCGTCTCAGACCCATAGTATGTTCTAGTCATAGTCATATTTTTTGTATGGGAGCATTTTTACTTCGAAAAATAACAAGGTGTCCATGCAAAAAAATAGGGTCCCCATACAAATTTTCTTGTTTTTCGCTTTTTAGGTCATTTTTATCATGAGCACCCTATTCGTTCTGTTTGTAAATAAGTATAGTAATGCTCTATGATAAAAAAATTAACTATGGCTGGAATATACTTGAGGTCTCAGACCAACAATATGGTAATAAAATGACCTAAAAGGCGAAAAACATGAACATTTGTATGGGGACCCTATTTTTTTGCATGGACACCCTGTTATTTTTCGAAGTAAAAATGCTCCCATACAAAAAATATGACTATGACTAGAACATACTATGGGTCTGAGACGAATATTTTGATCATAAAAGGGCCATTAATGTCAAAACTGGCCAATTTATGATTATTCAATGGATCAATCCCGCTCACAAATTAAACATTCAAATCGATGAAAAATAATTAAAATTGGAGTTTTAACTTTGATTTACACAAAATACTCATTATTTAGACCTTAGATCCCAAAAAAACCGAATTTTTGACCATTTTTTTCATCTTTAACCCCACCGTGTGAGCGAACCGCATGCCAAAATTTTTTCGCTATATTTTTCCTTTAAAGCTTATCCCTTCTCGAAAATTTTAAGCTATAGAACGTTGATTTATCTGCTCTGGATCGTCCGAAATCAACTTTTGAATGTAACAAAGTGTAAATAACCCACTGTGGGGCGTTTGTGGGATTTCATTTCAAGCTCATTTCTAGCCGATTTTGATAAAAATGCGATAAAGAAACGTATTATGACTAGATGACTCGGAATCATTTGCGGGACGTTTTCTACTTACAGTGTACAAACTTTACAGATTTAGGGATAACGCTGATACTGAAATTAAGTTGAGCCTTGAATTAATCTTAAACTTGCAAAGGTTTGAAAACAGAAATGTGAAACTTTTGTCTCTCTTATTAAGCTAAGAAAATCTAGTCACAATTTTACCGCATTGAAGTTTCCTACGAATCAAAAGAAAAATCCTACAAAATTTTAAGGCGACGCTTTGCAGAAATTTTTATTTAAAATTTCTCATTTTGGGCACTTAGTACACTGTAAGTTGAAAACGCCCGCAATAAACCAAGCGTCATATGCATAGACTTAAATAAAAAGGGCCGTTAATTTTCGAAATTTTTATCCAAATTAACAGGAAATGCGTTAAAAATTGTATTCAACAAATACCCTGTCCGCGATCTTTGACAAAAATTTCCCTCTGCCAACCAAATCACTTCGTACTGCGGGGTATTTTGAACTTAGAGTGCAGATACGGCCAAACAAAAGGAGAAATTTAAAAGAATTTTTTCTAAAGCAACGCTTTTAAATTTCGCGGGAGCTTTTTTTTAAATTGTAGGAAATTTCACCATAGTCAAATTCGGTCTAATATCCATTGCCATGATCAAATCCACTGAAAATTTTTCAAAATCAAAATTCTTCTCATACTTGAAAAAGCTCAAAATTCAAGTTCAAATCCATCATGTCATCAAAACACTTGTTGAGGCACCAATTTAATTTTTTTTTACACCTCCTCCTTTTCTCTTTCAATTTAAACATAATCATTTTAACAGTAAAGTACCAATCGTTTAAAAAATGACATCAGTAATTTATTATAGTTTTAAGCATTTAACTTGACATTTGAGTGTCATTCCAACTTGATGGTAACAGAATAAAAAAAAATATGTAAAAAAAATTCACATTAATTGAAAAATTGTCAATACACGGAGTGATCAGTGATCACTTTTTGAAAGTTGATGAAGTCACCGATATATTTTAAATACATAATTAGACAGTTAAACAGATGTATCATATAATTTTTATTTTTTGTATTTGTATCTTATGTTAATTAGAGAGGATTTTTTTGTCTTTGAAATGAAAATAAAGAGAAATTATTATTATTAAATTAAATTTAATTTAACGTTAATCAGAAGCATTTTACCGAAGTGAGTAACACAGAAGAAACATGGACATTTAAGATTAATTGATTTGCAATATCGATGAATGTAAATGATAAAAACATTAACATTAACATAGAAAACATCTTTATATTATTATTATTATGAAAAATAATACAAAAAATAAAAAAAACAACGGAGAGATACAAGACAAATTACATAAATTATGGAGGTATTTTGCACATTTTTCCGCGAGTACATGGGTGATAGTTGATATTTCTCTGGTTTCAATTGAAATTGCATTTGTACAACAAAAGTAAATTAATATTCACTTGTTTTATTTTATTTTATGAAAAATGTTATGAAAAAAAAACATGAATTATTTATCTTGTGGTAGGTAAAAAATGGAAATTTAAGCGACTGAATGAATGGGACAAATGCATTTCGATGAAATTGAGATCAGTTTGCTAGAAATCAAAGCATTTTTTACCATTAAAAAAAAATTTCAATGACTTTTTTGATGATCTCATACGGATTTGTGATAATTTTTTTGACCTGGAGCCGAATTGGTCAAGCAAATGCCAACATAAATGGGCTTACAGTCATCTTCCCAGGCAATTCACTCGTTTTGATGGACCAATGTGGAGCCATGATGGTCACATGGTGTCGTAATGAAAAGGTTACGGTATCCCAAATCGCTTGATTTTTTATCAATTAACGCACCTTAAAAATTAAACTCTCATCATCATCATCGCCATCAATTTAAAAGGATTCTAGTACACAAAATTTCCCACGTTCACACAATTAACTAAGAAATCGCTCCATTGACACACATTATCATTTTCATATCATATCATAATTAAAATAACATATCGCACACCACCTGCTTTACTTTTCATTCATATGAATATCAATCATATGTTGTGCGTGACACAGTATCATAGTTTCGACATTTTATTAACATTCCAAATGCAATTTCTTTTTATCATCATTCATCATTTTATCGTTTGTCGCTCAATTCATTTCAATCAACTAAAAAAAATAACAGGAAACAGTAAGTACACATCAAAAAGACATCACATTGATTAAAAATTAGTGCAATTTATCTATTTACAGGTGGCAAATGAAATGAAAGCATGCATGCGATAAAGATAATTTATGTATGTATGGTAGCAAAGTCTTTTTTACATTTTATTACCATTTTTCTAAGCATAATAATAACACTTTCTCATTATTATTATTATTAATAATAATGATGATTACACAATAATAAATGTTAATGCATTGTTGTACAAAAAGAGCTATTAACTGAAGTGTGTACTCGATTAAAATAATGAATAAAATTGTGTTTTGTTGAAATGAAAATGTAAAAATAATGAAATTAAAGGGTTTGTAGCTTTTATTTACTATTTAAGGTTGTCCTGTAAACAACTCACACAACGCAACGCACGAGGGATGTCAAAATATAACAAAAAAAAAACGTTAAAAGTATTAATAAAAGTTATTAATGAAACAGGTGTGGTATTTAGCCTTTATCAAGTTGTTGCGTGAAATCAGACATATAATAAATGAAAAAAGTTCATTAGCATTAAAATCGATCGATTCATTTTTTTTTTTGATTCTGTATGATTCCATGGAATGAAATTGAATTGAATTGCAATTAGTTATGAAAAAAATAGTAATAATATTAAATTATTACTTTTTAGTAGTAAAGTGTCATTATCGTGCATCAAATGTACTTTTAAGTGATGAAAATCCATAATTTTAATGAAAGTTAATGCACTTTTATTATGACTTATTGTGTGTTTTTTTTGTTTCAGTGGTGTTGACATTCAAAAAAAGAGGTGGACGATCCTGAGTCTTGGCCATCTCATTTTATACGAGTGAAACCCCTCGCGAAGGTAGATCTTAAGCGATTTTCTTGTCCTGAGATTGTCAAAATTGGATATCAGAGGTCACTTTTTGACTTGAGACACCTTCAGGTCTTCTTCAATTTCATCGATCTACCTCGCTGGTGGTCGACTAACACCACAACGATGATTGTCTTGATCGTTTCTGGAACTTCTGCAGGACGGAAGGACACCACCGCAATCTCGATCAGTCATATCACGGTTTTTTACTCACGCTCATGGACTCACACCAGGACCAGGATCGTTTCTGAAGTTTTTTTGAGCTTTTTCAGAGGACGGCTTTGATCCAGGTTTGGTTCTATAAGGGCATTACTGAAAACGCGATGAGTCCTATCATGGTCGGCTATTTTTGATTCTATCCATTGTTTCCTGCATTAAAACGACAGCAGCAGTCACTGGATCTAAAATTAATGTTTTTCATAAGAGTGAGTTGGGTCCTCCCTCGCTGTGGGTCGACTCACACCAGGACCTGGATCGTTTCTGTCAAGTTTGATCAAAGGACGGTCTTGATCCAGGTCTGGTTCAGGGCATTTTCGCAATTTCGATGAGTCCTATCGAGGTATCTTTCGCTCATGGTCGACTAGTTTCAACACTTTCAATCGTTCTCCCGCCTTAAACGACAGAAGCAGACACTGAATCTAAAATTCAAACGTTTCTCTTGATTTTCTCAACCATTCAATGAGTCACTTAAATAATTAAATAAAGAAAAATCATTCTTGTCCACTTCACATTTGACACATCACCATTACAAGTCCTTACCAAGTAGTAACACGATGCATATTTTTTTTTTAATGTTACTGTAAAATTTTTAACCGTAATTGAATGTAAAATATTAGAAACTTTTTACCTATAAATTTTTTTAATGGTCTTTTAATGATACCTTTTGCTTTTTATTCAAACACAGAACAAAAAATTATCATCGTCATCATTAAAATCTGTCAATCTGAACAATACTTGAATGTTACACACACATTATTCACACTTTGAATAATTTATACACTGTTTAACTGGAACATTAATTATTCAAAAATCTTTCTTTTTTATTTGAAATTCAACGGTCATTTACCACTGTTGTGATTTGTCGTTCATTCAACATTTAACTGTTAATATTATGAAATCACTTCCACTTAATAATGAAAATAAAATAACAACAAAAACAGTTCTAATATAAAAAAAGCTTGCATATTCGATTCATGGCTTGATTATAACAGTCTGAATGCGGTTTGCTAATTTTTTTTTCATTTTTTCATTTTTTTTTTTTTTTGAATAAATGACAGAAAATTATATTTTTTTAAAAATATTTTCTCAACATAAATTAAATATCATAAAAAATTGTCAAAAGCGATTAATTTTAATGACAGCTATTTCTATAATTTTTTGTTGTTTTGTTAAAATTATTTTTGCTCTAAGCGATTTTACCTTATTTTATTTTGATCATATTTTTCTTTTATTTAACCTTTTAAATGAAAACGGTCACTTCTGATAATGAAATTTCATTGAAATGATATTTCATTGAAATGAAATTTAATTGAAAAGAAATTTCGCATTTTCAATGAAAGGGTTAAACATGAAATTTGGCATTCAATTTTTTTTCATATTTTATTATGAGACCATTTTGATTGACATTCATTTTTTTTTAAATTTTATTTTATTTTAATATTTTAAATAAAAATTTCATCGTGATTTCATGTTACATCCGATACAAAATTGAAAAATTTTAATATTTGAACGGAAATGCTCGGTTTCCCCCAAAAATAAAAAAAAATATTGAATATTTTTAAATATTATTATGAAATAAATATACAAAATGCTATAGAATTTGTTACAATACAAGAAAATAAAATTAGTATTAAAATAATAATTGTTCCATGTCGTGTACATAATAATTAGGTATGACAATCATCGGATATGGTAATGATAGATAGTGAACGTGATTGTATATGTAATTTTGATTCAAAAAATTAATATTTGATAAAAATAATGAATGAAAGTTGAATTTTATTGAAAAAACAAAACAAAACACGTGTTTATATTTGTTTTTGAAAATTAAATTTACGACAGAAGTTTATTGGTTTACATTTGTGGCGCTGTTCATGGTGACCGTTATCGCATTCAAGTGCACTCACTTTCGATCAATATTTAAATTCATATGTTTCTCAACCTAAATTGACCGAAATTGAAATTCCAGTCTAATTTAAGTCTAGTAAGGCGTCTCCACGATCAATGCCACTCACATTTAATGGCTCATGTGAAATATTCATGTTACATTGTATGCAAATTACAGTGAGAGCTTATCAATGAATTAAATATCAAAAAAAATTGTATGTAAAACAATTGAGTTTATTTTTATGGGGCAACCATATAGGTTCCGAGAAGCAAACAATAACATAATATTTTATCGATTGTTTATAATTTACATTATAAACCTATTTTCCGATTCAATTGAAGTAAATGTGGGTCAAATTAATGATAACAAACAAATTTTTTAATTGAATTTCTGGTTAAATTGAAAAAATGTGGTTATAGTGGGGGGCGGTCGCTGGGGGTGTGTCAACAAAATGGCTTAATCTTCCAAAACGGCTAACTTTAGCAAACACGAAAAAGGTAAAAATTTTAAAAATTCTAGGAAAATGCAAATTTTCAAAAATCATGCATTGTAAAAAATTGCGTAAAGCCGCAAAGCCGTAAAGCGTGAAAAATTGTGTAAAACTGCAAAATTTTAAAAAATCGTGAATCGTGAAAAATTGCGTAAAGCCGCAAAATTTTCAAAAAGCGTTAAGAGTTCTGTAAAACTGCAAAATTTAAAAAAATCGTGAATCGTGAAAAATTGCGTAAAACCGGAAAATTTTCAAAAATCGTGAAAAATTGCGTAAAGCCGCAAAATTTTCAAAAATTGTGAGTCGTGAAAAATTGCGTAAAGCCGCAAAATTTTCAAAAAGCGTGAAAAACTGCATAACCGCAAAAATTTCAAAAACCGTGAAAAATTGCGTGCGAAAAAGCGCAAAATTTTCTAAAATCGTTAATCATGAAAAATTGTGTAAAACCGGAAAATTTTCAAAAAGCGTGAAAAATTGTGTGAACTGCAAAATTTTCAAAAATTGTGTAAAGCTGCAAAATTTTCAAAAAATTGTGAATCGTGAAAAATTGTGTAAAACCGGAAAATTTTCAAAAATCATGAATAGTAAAAAGTAGTGGAAATGGCAGTCTTTTGCAGAATGAGAAATTTTTCTATGATTAATTGAGAAATGCGCTCGTGTGGATCGTTCACGATCACGTTCTAACTTTTCATTTAGCTTTCCTAACAATTGAATGATGATATTCAAATATAAATTATTCAATTAAGTCCCATCGCTCTCCAAAATTAAACTTTTTTTTTTCTAATCTAATGGAAAACGGCCATCCATCGTTATACTGTCAAGATCTAAATGCCATACTCCACTTTGATATGTACAAGTAAATTTTGATTACCCAAATAACTGTATATCAATTTACTTATTTATTATTTTTTTTTTATATCATTTTTTTGATTGGCCAGCACAATATCATCATTCATCATCATGAACTTCATCACAATAATCATATCAAACATGAATTATGAAGAGTATTTTTTTGACTTGTTAAGATCTTATTGTGATAAATTAACTCTCCATGAAAGATAATTTTTTGGTGGATTAGGAAGCGAAATTGTATCTGATTTAAAGAAATAAAAAAAAAAATGTAAGGAAGGTGATTGACTTGAGTATTATTCAAATTAAACATATGTAAGGGTGGGTCTTCACTCACAGCATTTGTGTTGTTTTATGAAAATTAATTAACAAACACTCTCTGTATCATTTACCTGATAAATTTAAATTATTATTATTATTATTATTATTGTCTGTGTGTTTTTCGAATAAAAAAGTTTCAGTTTAAATGTGTACTTTTTTGATGAAATACCGTTGCGTGCAGTACCGTTTCTTTTTCTTCATTTTTTTTTTGATGATCATGATGATGATATGATAGTTGAGAACAAAAAAAAATGAGTAGGCAAAACATTTACTCTTCACACAGAACATAATTTTATGTTAATTTTTTGAAACGATACATTTAATTCATTTAACTAAAGTTTGTTGTTTCAAAGAAAAAAAAAAACGATTTGTAATTTCTTATTAAAACTTTGAGACGTTAATAGGGCATGAATACTTTGAATTTTAAAGGTCATTGTCCTGCTGAGTTAAAAATATCCGTTAAAATCAAAATTTTATATTGAACTTGCACAGAGAACCATCAATTTAAGCTGACACACACTTGAAGCGATCTCAGACCTTGACAATGTTTTAAAAAATGATTTAGCATCAAATTTTATTTTAATGATACATTTTTCTTGAAGTGTGTGTGAAAAAAATAAAATAAAATAAAACATTTATGAATTATATGTATTGTGCCAAAATTAGTTTGTGTCTCATGGTCACGAATTTTTTAAAAGCGTTTTATCGTTTATACATTAAAATAAATTTTTATATTTTATTTTATTGATGATGATGATAAATGTTTAAGTGTACGTATGTGTACATTAGAATAATTTAATTTTTTTTGATGTAGTGTTACATGAAATATTAAATTATGAGTAAATTTTTGAGTAAATTAAACATTTTAACATGATTTAATTTTTTTTTTTTTTTTAAATAATAATAATTAAATACACCGACAAAGATAAAATCATCACAATTCTTATTCATTTTTTTCAACCGTATTTTATTAAAAGTTTGACCCAATTCAAAGATGTACATTTTTCTTATAATAATTGAACTAGATTAATTTGAATTTTAAATAATTCAAAGTATGTTTAAAATGATATAAAAAAATTTGAACATTTTTTTCTATGTACACCATAAAAATTATTAACTTTCTCGGAAGAAATGTAATTAAAATGATACATGATGAAATAATAAATAAAAATAAATTTCGAGTAAGCGAATGGTGATGATTTTTCATTATGTTTGGTGCCTTAACTCATCAAACATGAAAATGGACCCGTTAGAGAATGTAAGTGCTGGTCGCGTTCTGAGGGTTTTGTGTTAATCTTGGTTAGAGCAGTGATCATTGGATTATACCTTAGAATTGGATTCCCGAGCCTAAACAAATTGTGCTTATATGATGATTAAAAATGCACCTGATATTCTGACCACAAGGCGTTTAAGAGAAATGTATTTCGTTTGGACTAAGTTTTTCGTGAAACACAGCCTCGGAACTGCTCAAAAAGCGTTTTTTTTTACCATTTTTAGGTTCTTGAATCAAATTTCAGGATCTGATCTTATAATAAATGCTTTCACCAAGATCAACATCAAAAGATTGACCTAAGATCAGGACACAACCAGCACTCACCCCTTCAAACGGGGCCATTTATCATGACTGATGAGTTAAGTCACCATATCCTAACTGAGCTAACATTTTCATCAGCCTTTTAACTCATACCTATCGAGAAATAGAGACTGGTTATGGTTACCAAGGTGTCACAACGAGCACAAAGAACCGTATGCTGATTGCTGGCTGATTTGACCTTTATGTACATGTTTGACTTAACCTCTAACTTTAATTTATTTTCATAACTATCTATATCTACTATTACTTTTTCTATTCTATCACTATGCTTGTTGGTGGGTTGTCCGTGAAAGCCGGCGCTCTACTCTTATCAACGTCTATCCACTCATTTTTATTATTCACAATTTAGGCAGCTGGTGGGTTGCTTTAAAGTAAAGTAATGGGTAAAGTGGAGCCACTTCTTCAAAGCATTGCACTGAATTGGCCGAACTGACTCCCTAATGTCAATTATACAATTAAATTTATTGTTTCCAATATTTTGAAGATTAATTAAAAAAATCTTTTCATTTAATCTGTTGGTGGTCTGTGATCACCTACATTCAATCTGCATATGCCTCTAAATTAAAGTGAAAATATATGACAAAAAAAAATTCACACAAATTTTCACAAATTAAAGTGCAAAAAAATAACTTAAGGAATTAGGCCACTAAATTCTTTGTAACCATTGATATCTAATACATTTCAGGAAATGTCAGTATTTAAAATATTTTAATTGTTCGTAATTCGATTCTAATTTGTTTGTCATTTATACAATAGAGAACGAACAATCATTGTAGCAAAAAAAATATTTTTTACGTTTAACTCGTGCAAAAAAAAATACTACTATAACTAAATTTACCATAAAAAAGTTTTTTTCATTTTATTTTATTCACTTTAGTTTGATTTGAATGTTACACTTCAAGACTCATGACTATTATTCTATTTTTTTTTTTTGTTTAAAATAATATTTAAAAAAAAAAACAGAACATAATCCGGCGATTCAGAATTTAGCATGCTTTCAAATACTTTTTAATGAAATAAATAAAATAAAACACAAAAAACAATACATCGTAAATAAACTTCATTTTAGCAGTGGGTCGTGAATTTCATACAATTTTAACATGTTTGCCTTTAAAATGTTTGCAAATAAAAACAAAAAATCATCATCACCACATTATGGATTGACTTAAAACACAAACCCAAGATGAGTTAACACACTCACGCGAATAATTGAATGAATGAATTGTCGTCACCGATGTCTTTTCATGTTTTAATATACAATGTGTCGTCATTTCATTTCAACATTTAATTAGGTTAACAAAATAAATTTGAAATTCAATCTATGAAATGCAAACAAGAATAGCACATTCAACTCCTACTTCAATTTAATTTCCCTTTATTATTATTATTTTATATATAAAATTTTAATGATATTTTGACGAAAAAATAAAAATAATTCACATAAAATAATGCTTGAAACGTGACTGCAATAAAAAGTGTGATAAAAAATAATAATAATGTAGCATCAATTTAGCAGTTTTGTGGTTGGTGGTAATTTTCTTCTTGCTTGCACAATTATTACATTACATTTTATGTTATTTTATAATGAGTTGAAGGGAATTTTTTCGCACATATTCATGTTACAACAAATCAGTAAGGTTCAAATGTGTGTTAATCATATGAAATTATCGTTGTTGTTAACCTGTGAGCCTCTGACAAATACGTAACCTGAATGAACTTGATTGTTAATGTATGAATTTTTATATTATTTTGAATTTAATCATGGATTTCATTGAAGACGAGCTATGAGCTAGACGAGTACAAAAAAAATTAGATAAAATCAATTACATGATAAATCTTTTTATTTCCCGTTATTATTTTAATTTAATTTTTTTTATTTTATTTTTATAATAATATTTTCATACGAGTGACAAACAAAAACATTAAATTTTACCTTGTATCGACACTGTCAATTGAAATCACATCGCAGAGCTTGAAAGCTCACTCGTCAAACGAACTGTGAGGCTTAAATGCCGTGTTCAAGGTCAATTAAGGGCACTTTTTCTGATTTTCAAGTGTCATGGTACCTCGTGAATTCTGTGCTTGTGGGCCCTTTTCATTTTACAGTGTAATTACAATAGAATAAAAATTAACGTTAAGCCACATTTAAAAGAAAAACGACAATTTAAAAGCAATGTATTTATTGGTACGATTTCCTAGTTCAGTAAATTAATGTAATCATATTACATTAAGAATAAACTTGTGGTAATATCCATGCAATGAACCAAATAACACAAAAAAAATAACAGCTATTGTTAGTTTTTGATACAATACAAAACGCTTGCGTCGTCGCTGTCGTTGTCGTGTGGCAAATAAAATAGATTAATATTTATATGTATATTTCTTTATTTCAATATAAAATGTAACAATAACAAAAAAAAATAATAATAATAACATTTAATAGAAAAAGGTAAAAGGAAGATTGATGTATAACAATGCAAAACACACATGCAAGAGGTCAATCACCTTAGTTTATTATTGCTTGGACAAGAAATTTTAACAAATAACAAAAAAAATATTATAATTTTACTGTATTTTAATAATAAAGAAAATCTGTTAAATTAATCAATTTTTTGTCTTGAAATAAAATTAATATCATCATCTTGTTACAATTAACTGTAAAAATATTGCTCCGCACGGATGCATTTACTCATTTCAATGTTTATGGTCTTAGATATTTTCTCAATTAATTTATCTCGAGTGAGTTCATTAAGTCTTTTATTATTTTTGCACTGTAAATTGAAAATTCATCGTAGGCCATCATGAGGTGACACACACACGTACACTCGTTTGTATGTCTCGCTAATGGAGCCATGATGAGAGACATGAAGGTTTACCTCATTATTTTTTATTCAGAGTGCAATATGAAATATGCCTTGTCCTAGGGTCCTAATGGCCTAGAATTGGCCATACGGGCAATCTGGCAAATATCAGAAAGGTCACAGTCGATCGTCTTGTAAAAGTTAAATTAAGCGTAAATTTTAAAGAAAATCATACAAAATGCCAGGATCGTTAATAATTTTCAATCCGCCTCTGGTCCAGGTTCTAGGCAAAGGACACCATTTACAGAAATAATCACCCTTAAGATTTCAGGAAATTTTCATTTAAGAGTGTATTTTGCAAGAGATATCATCTTACACTTTCATAGCTCTTTAAATATAAATTTATATAAAATATAACAATAAACAATTTTTAACCACATAAGAATATTACTATTGCAGCTGTTGTGTAGGACGATGATGTTAATGAAATTCTTTAATCTAATAAAGAGAAATGTGGAAAATTAAGACCATAATTTACTGAACATAATGCTTGCCTTTCATCTAGTCTGAATAATCTGCTCTTGAACTCACGTATGGTTTTTTTTTTGAAAATGCGTTATTTTGCTTTTAATTTTAACTCTATTAAATTTAACTCTAAAAGTGGTGTTACTTTTAATTCAAAAATTTTATTTTCTCGTCTTATTGATTTGACTTGCCTAAATTTTTGAACTCCTCTTAGAACTTTTAACGAATTTTTATCATCATTACACTGTAAGTTGAAAACGCCTCGCAGTTCAAAGCGATTCGGTCCGCAGATGGAGAACTTTGATTGAAGCTTGCAGGCAGTTTTTTTATGTATCTTTATTTATTCTTCATATCTTTTTGAACAACTCAATTCTCAAAACAGACACTGGCTGATGCTGAGTCTTTGTCCATACTAATTCTTTTTGTTAAATTTTGTAAGTTGTTTGGGAATTTGGTGAGTCTTTGATAAACGACTGGTAAGGATGACCTTAGTGGTGTCAAGCATGAGTTGGTCTCGATACGAGCCACTGTTTGTGATGTTGTGATCTGGCTTCAACCTAATACTTGGGTTATATTCTTGATATAAATCATTAAAATTCATCAGGCCTTTTGCAAAGAGACTGTTGTACATTAGATTCATTAGTGTTCTTGGTAGAATAAAGTTTCTTTTATTTCTAGTGTTGTGATCATTGATGTCTTCGAAAGTTGTTAAGCTAATACAGTTTTTTTTATAAATTCAATTTTAATTTCATTTGTTTTTTGAAGAATGAAATTTTTCATCACATTTCCAGAAAATTTGGAAAAAAAATCCACTATTCAATCACTCTTCTAGTCCACGCTTATTACGCGGGGTTATTTGCAGGACGTTTTCAATTTACAGTGTAGTATTTGAAGCTCAATTTTATTGTTCTGTGGCGAATCCAACCCAAAAAATACCAGGAGAGGTTCTAAATTCATCTAAAAATAACACCTCATGCTTCAATGGATTAAAATTTCGATAAGAGAATGTCTGCTCAATTCAACTTTTATATTTTTTTAAGTTAAATTTCTTATAATAAAAATATAAACACATTTCATCTGATTATGGTCAAATGCACACTTGAAATGAGTTTATTTATGATTATATTAAAAAAAATATAAATTTTAAATGGAAACCAGAATTGGAACAATAAAAACATTATATTATATGTTATGATATGAAATGATATGATATGATAAAAATTATAACATTATAAAAAAATAACGATAAGAAAAAGACCACGGCAGAGAAATTTTGCAAAATTTATTATGACTTTATTTGTGTGTAGTTAATGTGATTTCTTATTATGATTTTTTTTGTGTGTTTATTTGCATGACAGAAAGTTTCCCCATTTTTATTTTATTTATTATTTGAATGTGTAGGAAAAATATGGCATGTTATGAATATTTTTTGCCAATAAATTAATAAAATTTATGTGATATCAATTGTAATTATGTCACTCTATGAGACCTAACAAAGATTTGCGGTAGATTTAAATTTAGAAAGAAAAAAAAAAAGTGACCAACTTCAAGTTTTTAGGCAATAACAAAAAAAAATACTTGATTTGAGTGTTTGATCATGAAATTTAATTTTGATTGTCATTGATCAAATAATAACAACAATAAATAATATGAAATAAAATAAAATGAAGTGGTTAATGACGAAAAAAAGCACTTAAATGATATTTAAAAGGAATAACAAAAGTAAATCAACTTGACAATAGATCACCCGCTATGCTAAATTTAAAAAAAAAATGAACAAAAAAATTATATTTGTGTTTTTTTATGTAACATGTTTATTATTATGAATTTGATGAAATGAAATAAAATAAAATGAAGTGCAGAGAATTTGAATTAATTTTTCGTGTTGTTTTAATTATACCCTTTTAACATTTAATTTCGAGGAATTAGATAATTATAATTTAAAATTTTTTACCATGTCAGTTATAATTGAAAATTTTTTCGTATCCTAAGATGTGAAAAAAAAAAATTAAATTATAAATTAACTCGTCAAGAGCTTACGTGAAACGGTTCCTTTGTACGTAGAATTATGACAATGGGGGCAAAAAATGAGTTAAAGTGAAAGAAAAAGTGTTTGTAGGGAAGGGCGCTTGTCATGTGCAGTTAAAAATGAATTTGGTTACTCATTAAAATTGTTTTATAATAATCTCTTGCTGATTATCACGGATCTTGTATATATTTTTGTTTTGTTTCAAAAAAAAAAGAAATAAAATTAAAAAAATAATTATCAGAGTTAGATATTTTCACTTTCAAATGTAAAACATTTTTTATTAATAATAATTAGCTCTCAATGAGCCAGCACTTTTTTAACATTCATTGAGAGAGATGAAAAAATTGTGTTAGATGAAATTCTGTATTAATTTTTACACTTAAAAAAAAAGTAAAACCAAATCAGGTTACTTTTATTCCAGTTAATTGTACAAAATGTGAAAAAACTTTATGACCCTTTGCATCCGCTGTTATTACAATTCAAAACACGACACACTTTTATACTTTAAATAAGGTAAATTACATTCACTTTTTTCTCCCAGTCTCATGTCTCTCTAAACAAGAGATAACGCGAGTGATGAAAGAAAGTTACTTTTTATATAGCGCTCATTATTATGACCGAAACATCAAATCTCCGGAGGCTATAGAGCAATTTTTATTTCATCTTGTTAAAAGTTAAAATTAAAATGAGAAGGTGAAATTACTTAGACACAAATAAAATATATTGAATTTCAATTCCATTCAAATGATTTAAATGCTTCAACACCTTCATCAAGCTAAATAAATAACACAATCAATATAAAAATTAATCGATTGTTAACGTTTTTTTTAAGTGAGAGATTCTCAAATTTCAAGCATATCTGTAATTGGTTGTATCAATGTAACACTTCTTTTTATTATGAGTTGAATGTAAAATTTCCATTCATGCCCAATTGTGTCATCTTTAAAAGTAGGCACTTGATGAATTTGGATATTAACACTTATGTTAAAAAAATAACCGGCACAAGTGGATTCAAAAGTTTATTTTTTTTGAATATGATGAATGTTGGATTTAAATTCAAATTTGAATAATAATGATAATTATTATCTTAAAAGACATGTAAGTATGTAAAATTATTTTTTTTAATTTAACCTTAGGCGACTCAATTAATTGGCACGAGAGAAACAGATTGACCTTGAATTGAACATATGAAATAATTTGTTTTTTTTCATTGTAATTTAAAGGGCTCTTCAAATGAATTTGAATTAAAATAATTAACTAGATTCTGTTTTGAGAGACAAGTTGAGGCCTTGAAGCAATAAAATAACAATTAATATGATGAAAAAAGAGGGAAATGTGATGAATTTGAATTTGATGAATTAGCGCTATGAAGGCAAATTCAGAGTGTGTAGGGGTGGATTGTGAATTATTAACGATCCTGGCATTTTGTATGATTTTCTTTAAAATTTACGTTAAACTTAAGTTTTACAAGACGATCGACTGTGGTTTTTCTGGCATTTGCCAGATTGAATCAGCGACTGGAGGCTAGTGAAGAAAAATGATGGGTTATCACTTAAAAAGTCCTTGAATTCAAATATTTCAGTCAGTTATGGGACTTTGAAATTACTTCTGGACATCCATCGAAATGGAGACAACTTTAAGAGAAAATTAAATGTGATGATTTGAGTAAATCATACAATTTGTTGCACTCACATCAATTAACATGGCACTAAAATTTCATCAATCACTGTGCTAAGTCGTGACTCAAGCTGTGAGATCCTTTAATTTACATTTCTTATTTTTTAAATATTCATTTCAAGTTACATTCAACACAGACATCCATGCTTGACCACCTTTAAACTCATTTCATTGCATTTCATCTCGACTTTTGTCTTCTTTTCAAGGATAGCAGAAGCAGAACTGTGACGTTGTGTAAAAATACAAAAAAAAAATAAATAAAAGTCAGAACGGATTCTTCCCTATATTTAATTTCAATTTCATGTCTGAATAATAAATGATATGCGTTAAATAAGTAGGCCAAGCCTATTAAACTGAATATACCATAAGACATGCAATCACAATAAAGATGGAAAAAAATGAATACACATGAATATGTGTTAAAATGCAAATTTCATATAGAATATATAACAATACAATGGATCAGTAAAAAAATAAAATGGGCTTAAAATGAAAGGGAAAACATTTGTGGTTTCAGCTCAAATTATACAGGAAAACGATTTTTTTTTTGTATATTTTTAGTTCAATTCAGTTAACATTTCTATTGTAAAATTACATTTCCTTGATATTTCTTTCAATTTTTTTTTTGTAAAACTTTACACACTTTTTTTTGACGTTAAACAAAACCCACAATTCTTAATTGGCACAATTATAATATTTTGCATTCAGAAATTGCAATGAGAAAAGTAGTTCATTCATGTATTTTATTTTATTTTCGTTATGATACAGATTTCATTTTAATATGTATCATTTTAATGGAAAATAATAATAATTGTAATTCTACATTTCGTATATAGTAAGTGTGCTCATGCATAATCATAAGACGGAGTCGATTTGTCTAGTTGTTACCTCGTGCTATGTTACATGCAATAGTCAACACCTACAACAATAAGATCGCGCAAAAATGAAAGCTTACTCGCTGTAAAAGTGTATAAAGTGTGTCTTTGCTGCTTTTGTTATGAAAGGAATAATAAAATGAGATAAGACAAGGAAAAAATATAATCATGGAAGAATGAAAAAGTGAATGGATTGTGAAATTTGAGGAAGATGAAGCTACTTTTGACGGAGATTTTATGATTTGAACTGAGTAATTTGACAGTTAAGACTCTAAAATGGTCAAATGAAAAGGAAAAAGGTATCCAATACAATTTCCTCGGTATCATCACGCAACAGGGTACTCACTTCAATTTCCACCCCCTTCATGTGAATCAACAGATGTTCTCAATAAATAATTAATTCCTTCTTCCGCATTCCCTTTAAGATTACAATTCATTAAAAGTTCATAACAATTTTTGTGGGTATCGTTCAATTTTTTTCTTCATCTTCATAAATGACGTCATGCGCTGTGAACATCAAAATCGCAATAGGTGTGTTGAACTTGTGAAATACAAAAGATTTCAATGTAATTTCAAGAGAGAAGCCACTTCATGATTATTTTTTTTTCATTCATCTCTAGCATTGTTTACATCATTTTTGTTTTCATTTTAACTCTCAACAGCAATTATGACCGAATTCTTGAATCAATTTACAAAAAAAAAATAAAATAACCACACACACTTTAATTGTCTTCCTCTAAAAAATAAAATCTATCATCGTTTTATTAGTTTATTACACTTTTGAGTAATAAACACTTGAAATTTTTTTTTTATAAAGTTTTTATATCTTTTAACATTAAAATTCGTGTCGGTCATGGTAGTGATGTCATCTCATGGTGCTTTTTTATTTATAACTTAAATAACTCATCATGTCAAAACAGGCAAACACTGATTATGATGATGATGATGTTGGTGGTGATAGGACCCATAAAAATGTTGCTAATTTTTGTTTGTTTCACGAATTCATTAATTAAACGCACTTTTCACAATTGATTAGAGTTTTACGTAAAAAAATTGTGAAATGTAATCGTAAAAATTTTACATGAGCGCATTTGTGTAGACAGAATTCGGTTATTTTTAAAAATTAATTGATTCAATTTCAATTCAATTCTTTATTGATCGGATTTCGAGATTGTCTGTGCTATTTCAATTTTGCAAAATTCCGTAGTTTTTCAACTTTTGGTTGTTTGGTTGGATATTGAAAAATTCACCATTTACCGTGATTTTAGAAAATTTTGCAGTTTTTCATGATTTTGGCGATTCAGCGATTTCGGAAATTCTTCGGTTTATTCAAAAAATTCGCAATTTCGAACATTTAAAAAAAAAATTAAATGAACATTTGGGTAATTTCGACCTTTTTCGGATTGCCCCATTTCAAATTCCGCTTCTTTGAAAAATTCGCGTTTAACTTCGATTTTGCGAAATTCCACGATATTAAAAAAATTAACGATTTTCTGCGACTTTTAAAAATTCCGCAGTTTTCCACGATTTTGGTGGATCTGCGAATTTGGAAATTCTACGGTTTTTAAAATTTTTTTCAAGATTTCAGGAAATTCGGTGATTATGGAAAATTTTGCGGTTTTTCGCAATATTGTAAAATTCACAATTTACCCCGATTTTGGCAAATTTCGCTGTTTTCCAGGATTTTGGTGATTTAGGAAATTCTTCGGGTTTTCCAACAAATTTCGTAATTTTGAAAATTCAGCTATTTTGTAAGTCTTCCATTTAATTCTAACAAAGACAGACTGACGACATAAGCGATCACAATTCTCGCATTTTTTTCAAATCGGAAAGAAATGCGCTAAAAATATTTTTTTGAAAAGTGAAACCTCAAAAACCGCACGTATAAATGTTATGTAAAATGAAATGTTATTAATGATCAAATAAATTAAGAAAAACATTGTTCTGTGAGTTTATGTGAGACATCGGACACTTATGTAATAAAATTTAAAGGGATTTTTATTATTAAAATGGTCTTAATTTAATTTTGTTTTTATCATTAACGATAAAATAAAATATGACAACTTTCTCTCAAAGTAATAAACAAAAAAAGATAATGAAAGACTTTTATAATTTTTGTGCATTAATAATCCCAAAATTAACAATAATTGAAGTGATATGTAACATAAACCAATTTTTCTTTCATGTTATTTTACGAGTGAACTTTCCTTTAAGCTAAAATCTCGATCTCTTTTTCACATTATTTACCTTGTTTTATCACAACTTTTGGTCAATTTTATTGTTGTCTGTAATTATTATCTTCATCTCCATCATCATCGTGTTCATATTAAAATTACATGTAATTTTTTTAAACACGTGTCTCTCATATTGTAATTAATTTCAGCAGAAAAATGACATGTGTGTGAGGTAAAGTAACGGATTTTAAAAAGAATAAAAAATAAAATTACATGTCCTCATCCTCGCTCCAATGCATTTTTCCATTCACTTTAGTATTTCAAGTCAGACAATAACAAGGCAAAATATTTCTTTTGACATAACCTTTCATACGCAAAACACCACTTTTACTGATTATACTAACTGATATGATAAATCACATTTGTCTCTCTCCGTGTGTGCTAGTTTAACACTTTCTTTGAATGAAATAAAAATAAGAAAGAAAAATGTAATTTCCTGTATCATTTTACCTTACATAACACATTGATTAATTTATATCTATAGTTGAAGTGGAGTCAAGTCAAGTCAAAAGAAGTTAGTTTTTCTGTTTAAATTTATGTTGTGGGCCGTTCGTAATGTAACATAATTCTTCGCATGGCTTGTAAACGTGTGATTAAGATGTTGTGAAAAGTAAATAGTGATTATGATGTCAATTTCAAATGTTTTATGAGTATTTTATATGTCATAAAAGGAAACAGCTTCTTAATTTGAATAAAAAATTATTGATTTATATTAATTACAAAGTGAAATTAGATGAGAGAAATGTCTCATTAACACAAATAATGAAGGTAAGACAAGAAAACACGACTTTCATATAAAAATAAAACTTTATTCTAATTTTAACATGATTCATTAAGATTCATGAAAGTTATAAGCGGATAACGCCTCCAGTTGGCTTGACTTGCTTTTGCAACATAATTCATACATAAAAACAATAACTAGGTCATATCTATGTTCGTCATTATTATTTTTTTTTTTTTATTCAATGAATGATATAAAATATGAAATGAAATATTATAACATTAAAGCTATTTTGCAGGTTTTGGAGTAGAAGGAAAAAAAGCCTGTCTAACGGTAATAAATTGATTTTATTTTATTATTTTGTTTCCACCCACAAATTGTTCGATGCTATTATTGAATAAGCTCTTCAAATCATTCTCAGTTGCAATTACAATTACAATTTTATTTTATTTTATGTTTTTGAACTATCATCAATAATAATAATGAAAAATGATAATTCACGTTATTTTATTACAATAGAAGCATAAGGCACGACTGTTAAATGAGCGTCATACATAGAAATTGGTAAATTATAAGAAAAGGGGTGCGTTTATAACAACAATATTTCATTATATTCGCTTAATACAAGTAAAAATTGCCATTTCATGCCTTGGTCGGTATCTGGCTCGTTTCATTATAAGCAGTTTTGCATTTAAGCCTGCTCTCAAGCCATCAATGGGGCCCGTTGTGGGCCTTATCGTGACATTCAAACACGTAAATGATAGAGAAAAAATAGCGCCAAACTAACTTTACGGCAACTCAATGAACTAACTCAAATTTTTGCATTATTTTAATGACTAGTTTCGAAAATGACCACGTAAAGCGCCAATCTAGCATTTTATACCGTTTTTTTCGCCTGTATGGGATGTCATATACGTGATTCAAAGTAGTTACCATTTTTAACTCAAATTGAGTAGCTGGAAAATGAAACATTTGAGATTGTGACGTTTCATGGACAAAGCTCCATATTTCACCTTTGCTCGAAAAATTTCAAAAATTGAGATCCGTTAAATTTCTGATCAAAATGCGCTATTGTTTCACAATTCATCGCTACCTTTCCTAACATTTCAAATTTTTACGCAAAATAATCCATAAAATATTATGCGTAGGTAAACAGACAGAGACACACAATCCAAAATAAAATTATGTGGTGATGTTACATTCACTTTATTATTAAAAAAAAAAATAAAAAAACAGAAAGAAATTAATCATAAGTCATACTGACACATCGAAAGCTACCTCTTTTATGTGATGTGATGTTACACGAATAAAATATTAAAAAAGATTAAAATTTTCTCATCATATTACACTTTTTTTTTTAAAGTAAAAAGACACGAAATCCCTTTAATTAAAAATTTAACATTCACTTGTTCAAATTTTATTTTCATTTTAAAATGAGATCAAATCGAGCAAATTTCATTGTTCACGATTCATCAATTTTTTTTTGTATTTTTTTATTTTGTGATCATTGTGAGCAATTGAAGTATATATCAAAGTTCTTTAAATAGTATCAAGTATGAAAAAGTGAATAACGGTATAAACGCTTTAGTTGAATCACATTAAATTGAGACAATAGCAAAATTATCGTTGAATTTGATCAAGTTTTTATTCAAAACAAGTGAGTCAATGATATATTTTTTTTTTTGGTTTTGTTTAGTGGTTCAATTTAATTGATTGATTTATTTTTATATCTCCGTTAAAAAATTTCATGACTATTTGCCAATTTTTTATTATCAGTATTTGAATCTTATGTCACGTCTTTGGATGTGATATCTCTTTTTAAATTCTAACAGACTTCTATTAATGGAATATTTTAATTAGTGATACTTTCTTATTATGCATAGTAAAGCAAAGTCCGGTTTTTATTCATTTAAAACGATATCAGAAGGAAATTGATATCATGATTTAATGAAAACCTGTGTAAAATCTAGGCCATGTACAAAAATGTCATCCTAATATTGATTAAGTAATTTTTTGTTACCTTTGACATCAAACAACTTTAATTAAATTCATCATAATTTGAATTGAATACGTACCTGAAAAGAAATCAAAAAAAAAAAATTAAATATTAGTAATGTTACAAAATTTATGTCGAATATTTAATAACGCTATTGAAATTATTGTAAAATTTAAAATTTCGTAATTGGTTTACAATTGTGTAACTTTAAGCATAACACGGAATATCTCACAATGAAATCTATTAATTTTAGATCAAATAGAAATTATTATTTTGAATTTATGAGTCTGAATTGGCGATTGAATGAAAGCTTTCACAACGTGGTGAAGTACTGGGTTGAGGGAAAGTTCAATCGTTCAATTAAATCCCTGAACAAAACCTGTGAAAAACTTCTGAATGACAGATTGTAGGAATTTTTAAATACTACTCAGTTCTTCCAGAAGGGGCAGTTTGGCTTCCGTAGGAAATGCAACACCAATTCTGCTGTAACTGGTGACTAACTAGGTGATTAACTAACAATATACATGGCAAACAATTGGTTTCTAGTCTCTAAATTGACCCCTTCAAGGTCTTCGACATGGTGAATCGCGCCAGGCTTTTGAGAAAGATGTACGATGCGGGTGTTCGTAGACTTGCGTGGGAGGTCATTGCCAGTAATCTTGACAATAGACGTCAAGCTGTCAGTGTTAATGGAAGTCTTAGTTCCACAGTTGAGATGCTAACAGGTGTCCCTCAAGGGTCTGTTTTGGGACCATCTCTGTTTTTGATCTTCATTCAAGATATTCAACGTTTGCCTCTGAAGAGGAAGATATTCCTATACGCAGATGATGCCGCCCTCTTTTATTCAGGAATTGAATCTTCACAAAACTTGAATGACATGCAATATTGAACAATTATTTTAGAGGCAATTTGCTCACAATGAACAAGACTAAAACCAAATATATGTATTTTCATCATTTTAATGCCCAAGTTGAAGAGAAATCACTTGTCATGTCAATTTTGAATTCAACCGCGGGATATTAGGGCTTAGGGACAACTTCAAACTTGTCTCAAGTAATGTCGTGACATTGGCAGGTTCACGCCAGATGTCATATTTGGGACTTTCTCTTTTCAACAAATTGCCAATCGAGATGAGGAGAATCAATGATACTCGATCTTTTATCAGAAAGTTGAAAGAATTTTGGTTGAAACCGTAGAATCTGAGTAGAGCAATCATTTAACATTGTACTCTTCACAGAAGCCACTTAGCCTCTGGATGCCGGATTTGTACAAAATCTGTAGTGGATTTTCTTATATGAACTGGCAAGTTTTAATGTTTTTAGTCTTATGTCGGTACTGATTTTGTCTTTCTATCTGCATCTTTGATCGTTTGGATGTATGGGGTTGAAATTTCTTGGGGGCCTGTTTTTCGGCAACGCACGATTGGGGAAATTACATCACACAACATAAATTAATTTTTAGTTTAAATTTAAAATTTAATTAAATCAAAATTTTGTTCAAATATTATGATTTCACTCAGCGCCCTTAAAAATCCCAGGAGAAATTTTATGTAGTCTAAGTAAATCTTGAGTACATTTAGAACTCGAAAAACACAAATTAATGTTCATATCCGGGACTGGATTCGTCGCAGGATGCTTACCAATCATACCAGCCACTTATCCAACTCGGTCAACGAGCTTCCATTAGACTCAATTATAAAAGTACCTGGATTCAATTTAAAACAAAGTTCATGGGTAAAATTAAATCGAATACGAACAGATCAAGAGCGACGTGTTACTTTGAGTATGGTCTCCTCTTAAAAATGTAATGAGAACTAAGTATTTTACACAAATTTCACTGAGATTTGATATTTTAATGTAAGTTATTTATCGAGACTCATTATAATGAGCTTAGAGCATTAACCAAACTTAAAATTAATCATGCGTGCTCACTTTGCACTTTTCCTATAAATTATTTATCATTTAATTCATATCTTTCAAAGTTTCAAAGTGATTACGCGTATTGTTAAAATTGAACAAAAAAAAATTAAAGCGTCCATAATTCACGTTTTCGTTACAAATCAAAAAAATTAATTACATAACACTCAAAAAAAAATTAAATCATATAAAACACAATTTTTCCCTAATTAATCGACCCTCTTTAATTGAGTATAAAAGAAAACTAAAACATTGACCCGCATGAAAACCATGATGATTTAGGTCCGGAAGTAATTTATCTACTTAATTTAAACGTCTTTTTGTTTTTGTTTTATGCGTGATGTGACATTTGATGAATTTTATGATATTTTTGAGAGGAAACATTGACCTAAAAAGTTCATACAACTCATCAAATTTCATTGCGACAGTCTTACATTGAAAAATTCTATTTAAAATTATATGAAATTACCTCACACACATGAAATTTGATATTATTATTCTTAAAATTGTAATTCCACCTCCTCCTACTTTAATTTTTATTTGAATTTTAATCTCAATTTAATCAAGAAAATTCATTTAAATATTTATTTATTAATACTCATGTTCCTAGTTGATTGATGATTAGCAAAAATAATATGAAAAAAAAAATTATGTGTATGTTTATTTTGTTTGTTTGAATGCTTTATTGCTGATATTGATTACTTTTGGTGTCGCCTCAAGGTGTCTTGAGAAAAAAAATCATGTTATATAAGAAATAACTTCAAATCCATCTATGTTTTGTTTAAGTTTTTGACAAGTTTCTGTCTTATAAAAGGGAAAATCTATCAAAATTTACACGATTGATTTTGAAAAGCAGCCTTCAGCGTTATTTTTTTCTATTTTTACATGCAAATACAATTTTGTAATTTTTTGCCTTGCATTTTAATATATGACTATCTAATGACTTTAAATGGATTTTTGTCCAATATAGACCGTTATATTGTAAACAAATTGCACAAAATGTGCATAAATTACTTTTATTCAAATGGAATTGCAAATAATTTAAATATCTTCCTCATACATTTAATGTTAGGATCGATTTCCATCAATTTATTTTTTTGTCTTTTTTTTGCCTATTTTAACATTCGAGAGAGTATGGGAACAGAATTGATCAAATTGTTACTTTTTTTTCTTCTTACATTTCCACATAAATACATTTTTAGAAGTGAAAGTACGTTGTATTTTTTTTCCTTCTATTTTTTTTGAATTAGCTAAGCTTTTATAATAAAATGCAAAGTTACTGTATTTCAAGAGTGATAGCGTATTTAATTCAATCAATACAAAAAATTGCATTGTTATTTCTCTCTTTATATATACATATAAATTTTTCCTGATTCAATCAAATTCTCATCATTTGCAATTGCATGTTGTGAAGTGAATTCAATTTAAAATGTTATATGGAAACAATGTCTTTGAAAATAATTTTGCAATTTTTTATCGACATTTTTCATTGTAAATACCTCGAAATTTCTTTTCTTATCATAATTTGATTGATAAAATTTAAATTCAATAATAAATTTTAATATTTTTTGATTAAATTAACATACAAATGTGACGACATCGTGTTGTGAACATCATTTAGGCACAATTAGTATTACGATATTTAGTTACAAATGTCATATTATATTGTTAACCACAGTTTCATTGTTAAAATCTTGATTTAAATTTAAATTTCAACAAAAAAAAAATGAAAATAATAAAAAATTAAATAATATTCACGACATGTTGTACAACGATCACGTTAAACGATTTTATTTATTGTAATATTGTAATATCATATTCAGTTTTTTTTTATATTATTATTTTATTTTAAAAGTTTATTAACGGCATGACACTTTGAGCTTTATTTTTAAGACTTATAATAGTAAAAATATTGACTACAAGAGAAATATATTAAAATAAAAAAAATAATAATAAGATTTGATCAAATTTCCATAAATTGTTATGTATTGATGGTGATAAGCATGAATATCATTATTATTTGTGTGTTTTTTTCTTGTCATATCATATGAAATTTAAATTTAAAATTTTTTACAGTAAAACACGATATTTAGGTAAATCAGTGATTATCTGTTTTTATTATTAACGTTTTTTTTTTGTTTAAATTAAATATTCATGTTAAAATGAAATGAAAAACTTTTAATTAAATTTTATTACGATCATTAATCAATTTAGATTAAAATCAGTGCATTTTTTCTTCATTCAACAGTTAATATGCTTAAAATTCATATTAATTTACATGGTTAATGGTGAAAATTAATTTAAAAAAAAATCATAATCAGTTCATTTATTTAATGTGACAAACCTCAATCATTTAATTAAATTGAAATTTAACTTAAAATTGAATTGAATTCAAAGAGCTGACACATAAATATTTTGAGCTGTAAAAGTCCACCCACAAAACACAATTGCCTCGATAATGGAGTGATAGGTGACATGATCATAAAACACGTTCTTTATTGCTCAATATGACATAAAAATTTATATCAAAAAAAAAATGTCAAGTTCAAATGTTAAGTTGACTTGAATACAATAAAAAAAGTGAGAAAATGGTATTAAAAGGTGATTTGGATTACATTTAAAAGGTGTTTCTGTTCATAAATTTTGTATTTTATAGGAATTTAAATAGATTTTTTTTTTAATAGAAATCTATGCAAGTGAAGTACAATTAATGTCAGAATGTAAAACTATAATGATGGGAGTGGATTCTATTTAAATGCAGAGATCACCTGGGGAATTTGTAGGGCTAGCTGAGTTCGATGGGCCGAGTTTTGGTCAACATATAAAAGCAGGGTTGAAATATTACGCAAAATCCAACGAATTTAGACGAAAATATAACTTTGAATTTGTTCGAGAGGAGAAAGGCCACTCAGCATGAATGGGCCAAGCCTGTGACCAAAGGACAATATTCAAAAATGATCCAGATGATTGTTGCGGGTGCCCACAAAATTTTGAAAAAAGTCGATTGATAAATTTCCCTAACCAGACACCCATTTTTATTGAAATTCCCTGTCTTTTCACTGGCCATCTGAATTCCCTGACTTTTGCAGTTTTTTCAGGTCTGTGGCCACGTATCGTTGAGTTGCCAGGCCGACCAGTCCGACGAGATTGATCAATAGGGTTGTTGTTGTCGTTGTAGCGACATTGTCTACTCGTTAGATCTTCGTTTCTAATCCTAAGAATTAAGTTACTTCCACTGGTTGTAGCCAAAGACCCAAAGTTGTCAGTGTAGTTGGTTACTGCGGACACTCGTAAAGGTGTCTTGCGTCGTGTGTATCTAATATTTTCGGGTCGGGTCGATTCAGATAACTATTCAGTATTCTTGAGTAACCAGAACGAAGTTGAGCTAGAGAAGTTCTAGTTTGCTTCGATAATTTTGATTCTTCAGATGATACTTGAGGAGGTGAAATCTCAAGCACTTTATTTGCTGCAAGGTTCTGATAGCAGTTGATACAGTGGTTGTGTGAATGTTTTTTATTGCAGTCTTATAAGTTTGGTCATCGATGTCATTACTAACATTCAGTATCGACGAAACTTCATGCATGAAATTTCTAGCGGACTTTCGTATATTTCTACGAGGTGTATTTGAGTTGATTATGTTTTTACTAGGATGCTCTGATCTGTGACATGCAATGAGGTCGAAGCAAGTTCTTATAAGGCAGCTGAAAAATAATAACCAGGCTAACTCAGGCTAAGGCTATATGACCAGTACAGTAAAGTAAATAAACAGTGTCGACCCCCTATTTGAGATTTATCCTCATCATTTCAATGAAAATTCATAGAGCATCTGCAAAATAGTACCCGGTATAGGAGATTTCATGTCACAATCAGACAAAAACGGTAAAATTGAAAACCTTGAAGTGCTCACCTCACATTCACTCACATTTCTGATGATCTTTAATTAAAAAAAAATAACAATAATGTTAGTACAGAAAGATTAAATAAAAAAGATATAAAATAACTTCAGATGATCGTTCAAAATATTTACATTCAATATTCTTATAATAAACAGGTTTCTGCAATTCTAATGATTGCTGTTCAATCAGTTTCTAATAAAATTCTCCTTTTATTTATATTAACTCATTATTGTTGTTATATAGCTATAAAATTACATAAAAACTGTGTGTGCTTGAACATCAAAGAATGCGGTTTTACTTATGAAGTGCAATTTGTTCACTGTTCTATTAATTATTATACATAATTTATATTGATAGTGCGAATTGTGGTGTAATCTCACAGTATATTGACCTTTTCTTTAAAAAAAATTACAAAAAATTATATTTTACATCAACATGAAATTACAGTGATTTAATCAATCTGACAGTTTTATATCAAATATCATGTTACATGAGGAAATCTTTATCAAAAAATCTTGTTTAACCTCTTGACATTTAAATGTGTAATAAAGTGTCTTGTAACTAACTGTTTTTTTTTCTGTGCATGTGTGTGTGTGTGTGTGTGTGTGTATGGTAATAAATTAAATTACGACAACCGTACCTGATTTTCACTTTTAACTGACTAATAGCTTGTTTTGATACTTGTAAATAATAGATTTAAATTTTTTTTCGTTGAATTTTAACTTTAATGCATTTCATTTCATAGAAATGATTTAAATGCAATTTTTCTTGTAAATTTTATTAAATTGAAAAGAAAGTAACTTTATACTTCTTTTTTTATACCTTATTAAATAATGCTTCCTAATGAGGTAAACAACTGAATCTCATATAAGAGAACATTTCAATTGTATTCCAATCAACACAAAGCAAGACAAGACGAATTTCTTCAAATAAAATAAAATTGAAGGAAAAAAAAAATAAAAATTCATGAGCTTAATTATAACATCATGAAATGAGATGTATCGTGTGTGTCTGTATAATAAAAATTTATGATAAACTACCATGAAATTAATATAAATATACAACGAAGATCAAATAATAAGAAGTAAAAAAAATATATAAATAAATTTCTTCTGTCTGGATATTAACGATTTAACAAAAATATGTTCAAATTGAAATTTATATATTTTTTTTCATTTCATTTCAAATAGACTTAAAATCATTAAAATAAAGCGAGGCAAGACAAAGTTCAACAAGGAAAAAAAATTATATATAATGACCATTTAGGAAGAGAAATGTACACCAGTTCAACAATAATTATATTATTATTTGATTATTTGCTTATTTGAGATTGAATGGAATGAATATTGAAAGAAAAAAACTTTCCATTTTTTTTTTTCTTCTGTTGTTGTAGTTAAATTAAAAGTATCAACAAAACATTTATTTTTAAAGTATATAAAATATAATGAGCACAATACAAACATAAATTCAATGCTCATTAATTACTTTTTTTTTAATTTCAATATATTGAGAAAAAAAAACAAAAAAGGTGGACCATTTTAATGTCCAAGAAATAACATTAATTACTATTTGATCATTTGTTGTGAATTATGCAATTATTGTGTCGTTTCTACGTTTAAATTAAATGAAAACTCGATTCTTTTGTTAGTGAACTTTTTTTTTGCTTGAATGTTTTGCTCATGAATTATCGATTAAGGAAAATGCTTAGCACGATTTTACATTACTTATGGAATAATCTTCAATAATCAAGAAATAAATTGTGCACTTGTGTTACACTCAATCTAAGGCATTACAATTTTACTATTTGAATATTGTTGTCTTATTGTTTAGATTTCAGGGAAGCATATCATGTGGCATTTTACTTTCATTTTAATTAATTGTCTTTTCCTTATAATAGTAATAATAATACAAAGATTTATAATGAAAAGTTAATGAAAATAATTGTTTTGGTCTTTCAATTAAAAATAAAAATTATAGTAATGGGAAATTTTGTGTTAAATTGCGAGTTTATAATAAAATAAATGAATGTCAAGCATATTACTGTTTTAATTTTTTTTTTTTTTTGGCTTTTGTGTAGACACATAAACTTGAAAGGTTTTACTGTGATATTTTTGTCATGTAAATTGAAAGTTACATACACTGTAAGTTAAATTAGTAATGTTCTTCGAATATTAAAATAAATTAATAAAATTTGATTTAAAATTTGTTTATTATATTCCTTCTTATTATTATCAATAGAACAATAAAGGCCAATTATATTTCATTGATCGACCAAAATTGACAAAATTAACGTTTTTTTTTTGAATTTGATTTCATTTATGTGAAAAATTATAAAATAAGATTAAATATTTTATAAAAATTTATAATTAAGGGAATAAAATGTTTGCTCTGGAGGTTCAAACTGTATATCTTTTTCTATAATCTTGAAAAATGAGACTTCAGACAAATATTAGGAAATTAGTGTGAACCGACTTATCTAAAATAATAAATTTCTATCAATGAATTTTACAGGGGAAGCTGCTCGTAGTCTCATTGAAAGTTCTGCTGAAGAAATGCAGTTGATTCCGTTCAAAAGTATTGAGTTGTTTAACTCTTTTTGCGATTCTTTGAAGAATCAAGAAAATAAACAACTCAAAATATCATTGACTGCATTTTTAGAAGGCATCGGAAACAACAGCGTACCAACCAAATATTTCAATAGTCGCCTCTCGAAAATATTTTCGAAAGAGGTAAACGGTATTATCAAATACCAAAATTTTTTAGATTCACCTTCTACCTCATACTGTTAAGTATGTTGAATCTTTTTTTTAATCTTTAAAATTTTGTTTATTTAATGAAGTATTTTATTATTTTAGAAATGGCAAAAACTAAATTTCCCGGCTATGATGAAGAAGTGTTGAAAAAACCAATAAAACACTAGTTCCATAATCAGACAAGGAAAACAAATAGAGAAGCAGAAACGGAAGAAGTCGGTGAAGCTGGTCCTGATCCGAAATTAAGAAAGGTGGAAGTCGAATTCAAGAATAATATTAATGTTGAGATAATTTTTATTCTTTTAATTATTATTATTATTAATTATTTAATTATTCTTTTATTCTTATAAGCTAATAATACAACTCATATTATTAGGATAATATCATGATAATATCACCTAATAAAATCACTTTTCGTGAGTTACTGGTTAAAAAATCGATACAGGATATGAAAAATATCAGGATAATATTACTTTTTTTACTCTAAAATATTAGGAATCAAAAGTAATTTTATCATCGTAATGCAGCACTGGGTTAACACTATACTATAACGAAAATTGATTACCTCACAATTAGCCACATTAGCGCAATTTCATCGATTTTTCATTTCACTGCAATCAATGTAGTAAAATAATAGTAATTATAATAAAAAGCCACAACATAACACAAACATTCCTCTCAAATATGAAACACACACAATTTAAGGCATTAGAAACATTAGACCGACAAAAAGGTGCTCTCACTGTATGATGTTACTTATTGATTGACAGAACACCATTTTTGGGATATCGATCTTCTTTATCAACATTTTATTAAGTCTAAAAGATGCTCACTGAATTTAAAATGAGAGTGAAAGTAAAAACTCTTTTTGAATAGTCATATTTTTGAAATGTGTATTTGTCTCATCTATTTGATTTATTACCCAAAACTAGATATTGCATGCGCAAACATCACACAGCGAATTTTTGAATATGAAATTGAATTGAATTGAATTCAACAAGTGCAATGTCTTGTCTACTAACAAATTGATCCCACATCTTTTTAAATGAAAGTGTAACATATCTGTGAAAAAAAACAGACACTGCTGGAACACGCAAGAAATTTTATGAAAGAAGACAAGTAAAAAAATAAAATTAAAAAGAAAGCATCTAACTGCAATAATATTAATCTTGTAATCAATTAATCAAAACATTAGACTTGACTATAGTTGTAAATGCTAATTTTTACAATTCCATTGAGCATTTTCCATTAAATATGGTCAAAGATACAAAACACAAGATCAACTTTGAAATTAAAATTACAAGAAAAAAAACTCTATTAACACTTTACAAAAAAAGTTATATGATTTCTCTGTTGTGCCATGTTATTTATGGTCTTTTAATTAGTCATGAATTTGAAATGAATATGCAAATAAAATGTAATTTACCCACAACAACTACAACAGCAATAACAACATCAACTGAGGACTGTGTGAAAATGTTTCTTGTTAACCAATTTTTGTTTTCATTGAAAACTTATCTTGGAATATAAAGACAAATTGTTAAGTAATAAATCAGTAAATTTGTTCGAAAATGTTCAATACAATAAACTCATTTTTTTTACACTATTCCAAAAATACAAATCGTGATCTTGATACTCTTAAAACACAAAAACAGGCCTCACCTTACTTCATGTTTTACTAATTTATCTTCAAAAAATTCACGTTTGCCACAAATCAAGAGCGAATCATGATTTTATTATTGTATTTTTTTTTCAAATATAATGTGTTACAATTAATGCTTGTGCCATAAAATATTTTATGATATGCTTTTAATAGTGTTACATGATTTCCTTTGAAATTAAAACAATTTTATGTGAATTCCTTTAAAAATTTAAATTGGTATCATAACTTTGAGATGTCATTAATATGATTCATATAAAACTTTACATATTTTTTCTAAATTTAAATGAAACATTTCTTATCACAATTTTATAGTCCTCTGTTATCTACTGATAAGTGAAAAAAAAATTGCAATTTGATATCGTTCTTTGTATTTCTGTGTATGTGTTCATGTGTGTATTCAAAGGCGTCATGATGATAAAAAAAATAATTTTGACTGTATTTGTTTTGAAATGAAATTATTATGAAATGAAATGATTTTTTTTTTGTATTGTATTATTTTGTATTTCCAATGAAATGTGATAAAATAACAAAAAAAAATAAAATAAAAGAACATGACAAATAAAATAAATAAAAAAGAAAAACATTCACCATATTTGAGTTTTATCACAATCTTTGCCCAAAAATACATTTACGTGTGTGTTTGTGAGTGTTTATAGGAAGAGAACTGGACATTCTTACATAACTTTTTATGTTATACTCTAAATTTGAAGAAAAAAAGAATCAAATCACCCATAAAAGGAATGACCAAAACCAGTCACACCAGTTATTTTTATGTGTCTTTCAATGAATTTCGTAAGCAAATTTTATTTTTTTTTTAAATATCAGGACAAAAAAAAACTTTAGTGTTAGGTTATTTGAAATTGGGAAACATAATCGATTTCATTTCAATTGAATTCAATGTGATCTCAATACAATGTAAGTTGAAAATGGCCCGCAACCCACTCGCATTACATGTAAAGACTAAAAAAGTGACCATAAATTCGACATTTTGTTCCAAATTAACGGAAAATGACAAATGTAAGTGCAAATTAAAAATCTCCGTCTATGAGCCAAATCAATTCGTACTGCAGGCTGTTTTCAACTTACAGTGTATGAATATGAAGCAATTTTAGTTAAAATAACTTCAAATTACAGTATAAATTCGTTATATTTTGATTAAAATTTATTGTAAAGGTCAAATTTGATGAGTAACAAACGAAGCTTAACTAATTTTTAAGACGAAAAACCATAAATAATTAAAGCATTTTACAAATTCAATAAGATTTTTATTGTTTTTTTTTTTTTATTGTGTGTGTGTTATGCTCGGTTAGTTAGCAAATAAATGTGTTTTGTACTTTAAATTTAGGGCTTTAAATTTCGTAAACAATTTTTTCATTTTAATCTTGTTTTTTGTTTTGATTCAATAATAATAAGTCATATATTACAACATGTATCAAATTAATTCAAAATTAGCTGTTAATAGTATGGTGCGTGAACAATTGGATATGTACCTTAAAATGACCTTTTAAATGAAATTTAATCGACATTAGAATTTTGAACGTTTTAAGATCATTAGCATTAAGTACAAAATCCAAGTAATTCAGTTAATTTCAATAAATGAGTTATTTTCGCTCTACCCTAATCTAAAAATCCACTATTTTCGGTATAAAACTAATTTCAGTCCCTTTAACAATGACACAAATTAGATTTTGATTGCTACTATGAATAAAAAATAATAATAATAAATACAAAGTAGTTTAGTAAACAAAAAAAGAAGTCATTACTACCATAATAATGATTATAATAAATTTTGAATAAATCACACAAATGATTACTTATAAAATTTTTGTATTCTAAGCTTTATGAACTTCATGAAAAAAAAATTATGACAATTGAACTTGTCACTGAAGTTAATTTTAACTGTAAATTATTCATATTCATGTTTTTTTTGTATTATTTTAAATTTAGCAGTTCAAATGAGTAGTGAAGCCATGCAAAAGTTCATGAATGTCACAAAAATATACGATAATGTGCGATTCTTACTGTTATTCATGTAAAATTTTAATGTTATTACAACATTGTGGTGTGATGTACTATTTTTTTACCATTGAAAAAAAAACATTGAATTTCAAAGAACTTCTATCAATTGATTCGATTTGACTACATTTTTTTATCAGGATTGTGATTCCAGGTCATAACTGGAAGTTAATTCAAGACAAATTAGGGCGCTAACAAGTACAATGAAAGTTAGAAATGGTCCAATAGCTTACAAGTGACCATAATAGTATCAGATCAGATTTGAAGGGTGGCTATTAGGCCTGCACTCAGGCCATGAGTTGAGTCCATTGTGCATTCCCGTTATCATCTTCAGAGAGCATTAGCTTTTATCCTGTCATCCCAAGCAGTCGCCACCTTTATCTAGCCTTTTACTTAAATTGAGTAGCCGGAGCGGGAATAGAACTGCTAACCTTAAGACTGTTAGTCCAAAACGCTAACCACTGCATGGTACAATCCCCAAAAATCTGATCTAATTTGACCATAATTGTAGCACTTTTTTGATAATCGACAAATTAACACCCTGAATGTTCCTCGCAAGTGATCTGGTCTAAGAAAAAAAGGCATAATATGCCTTAAAACAGCTCCTGATGCATCAAGAGTACACCCAAACAGTGACAACAGAGAGCCCCATGCATAGAAATAAGGCATCCAAAAAAAATATTTGAAGTCAATGCCTCAAGGTCCCTTTTAAAGGCTTTAAATGTCCTTTGTCTAGGCATTCCTGCCCAACAGAGTACCATTTAAGCGCCATTTTAATTTTACAGTGTTCTCAAATCCAAAAATAGACAAGAATTTATTTTTATAATCTATCGTAGAATGTTAATTTGTTACAACGATAACAACAAGAAAAATACAAATTTAAATGAATTCCATTCAAATAACAATGTTTCTTGAATAACAGAACTACAATTTATGTTTTATGATAATAAACATCTGTTATTTTTGTTTTATTTTCATTTTAACATTAAAATTTGATCGTAAATATGTTTTCAAGTCAATTTTTTAGAACAATAATTTTATTATTTTACATTATTTCAATGCAAAAATCACTTCAAACGCCATAAAAAACTGAAATTTACCTTATGGTTTTGAGTTCCGCGTATATTTTTGTATGTAAATGTAAATGAAAATTCAAATTAATTGTAAATAAACAATTGAAATGTATGTGATTTAAATTAAAAAAAAAAAAAAAATAAATTTCAAAGAGTTCAGAACAATAAAAAAATTTAATTTGCCGACTCTTTGCTCTGTTTTGTTCTCAATTAAACATAAACATTAAATTAAAATAAAAATAAATAAATTTCAAACTATATTCATCTTCAAATAACAAAATAAATTTTTATTAAAAAATATATAACAAAAAATAATAATCAATTAAATCGATATGTTTTGTGTTGTGTATGTGCAATGAGAGAGGGTCGGACGGTCGATTGATCAATATATGAACAATATGGTTTATTTTTATTTTGATACTACTTTGAATGGATTGATAATTTTTTATTATTTTTTTTGATTATTTGTTATTCCACATCCATATTAAATTAAGTTCACTGTTTGGATGCGTGAATAATTTATTGATCAATTCACATTCAACAATTTACGTTTTATTTATCTATTTTATTTTTTTTTTGCTTTGCCGTGTGTCGTGATACATTGAATCAAAGTGTATATCAGTAAATAATTTATTCAAATGAGTTTCATTGTCATATGTTTTTGTTGACTTCTGTTATCAATGAATATTATTATACAAAAAAAAAAAAAAGATAAAATCATTATCATTGTACTACATTTTTATACCGTTATACGATTGAAAGCCACATAAATTTGCACATTATTGTGGCTTTGATTGAACTATTTTTATTTGTGTGTCAAAATAAATAAATAAAAAAAAAACTTTGAATTGAATTGAATTGAATTTAAAAATTCTCATTGAAATAATTTTTATTTAAAATTTTGTCTTGTAAGGCTTTAAAGTTAATTTATCGTTACACATCAATTAACATTTTACAAGACAGGTCAATTCACTCTTTTTTTGCAATTCCCCTTACTCATTCATTCTCATCATTTAATTATATATTTTAATATATAACACACATGAAAATTTAAGATAAAAATATACACAAACAAACACACTCACAATTAAACTAATTTAAATTTTCCTTGTCACACAATTTATTTATTTATTTTACATTACATGAAACACAAAAAGAAAAATATTGTATGCATTTTATTACCTCACTAATATTATATTTTATATATATAATCGGTGTTACTCACTAAAATGTCGTAATACTATTTTTAGAGCACGAGCATGTTATGTCAGTCAAGTCACTAGAATTTTATTTTTTTTTATATCACTATATTCAAAATAATATCAGATAAAAATTAATTTAACCAGAAAATATTTCCTATAATGTTTGATTTATTTAATTTTTTGATTTAAATAATTATTATTATTTTATTTTTTTTTCATAATAATACGATTGTGACACAACTTTCATGTCATATGTTCTTAGTGTTAATCTTCTGTTATTAGTTTAGGATTAACTTTAACTTTTTGAACATTTATATTTCTTAACTTTTGTTTGATTATATCATAATTTTTTTTATTATTATTATGTTTAAATAAAAAACACAACGAACGAAATGTGTTTTGCAATGCGTTTTGATCAAGTGTGTGTTTTACATGTAAAATTCTTGATGATTTATGTTGTTTTTATTTTATTTTAATTTTTTAATAATCGTTTTTATTAATATATTTTTACATTTTCCACTAATTCATTTATGATAAATTTTTATTATATAAAATTTTTGATAAACATTTGTTGTATATGTAAAATTTTTTGTTGTTGTATATAAAATCCAGTCATAATAATATTTCTACACTTATTATAAAACTTTTATATTATATGTATCTATAAAATATTACTAAAAAAAACAACGCGCAGATGGATAAAATTAAAAATGTTTACTGTTCAAGGCGAGTGTACGTTATAAACTGAAATGAATGTTTCATTTCCCATGGCAGCTGCAGTTGTTATTTGAATGTTGTTTTTTTTTTGTATTTTACTTTATTTTATTTCATTTCATTGTATTGTATTTATAATAATAATAATAGTAGTTTATTATTGAAAGTATATCCATTCATTTGTTCATTCATTTACTGTGTTTTATATGAGTATGTGAGTGTGTTAGTGTTAAAGTTGTATGACAATTATTTTTAACCCTTCGATGCATGGTGGGAGCTTACGAATGTTAGATATGTAATTTAATCGACTTAATTTGAAATTTCGAGAATTGATTTGTTTTTTAAATGAATTTTTTACTATGATAGCGAATTGAGAGTTCAAAGTCGATGAAAGAGAGACAATTTTTGTCGAAAATGCCAAAAAAAGGTCCAGAATCATTGACTTCGATGATTAAAATTCATCAAAGTACCTCAAACTATCAATTTTAACTTTAGGTATCATCTTCTTGAAACCAAGCCTTCGACTTCTTGCCAACTCATAGGCATGACTTGAAGCGCTGTTAAAATCAAAACTGATTAGGAGTGTTTTGTTTTGGAGAGCAAATAAAAGTATCAAGGTCTAATTTGGCCAACCATAACCATTTGCCCGAGCCTTGCATTCCTTCACTGAGCGATTCCATCCAGTGCCGGATTAGTCGGATTGGAATTCTGGCAAATGGCGGATACGCTGCACAGTCATTGTAAAAGTAAAAAATGTTCAGATATGTGTAAATTTTAAAGAAATATAAACAGAAAACCGAGGCTCAAATTACTTCTCAATCCACTATGAATCCTTCGATTTATTTGTATGGAAAAGCTGTTTTAATCATAAAACTAAGAATTTTCTGAATAAGACTGCTATTTTCTTTCATTAGCTGAAATAATTTGAGTTCGAATCTCTGTGCTTTCTAGTCATCATACCTTACTATGGCCTTTAACAGGAAAAGTACAAAAAATTCTCAAAAAAAATCCGGTAATATTTTCTCATATGAAATCTCAAATCTAATTGACTCATAACATGAAATCATTCCCTTCAACATCTTTACTAAATGGCATGAAACACCGTATAAGATTTTTTATGTGACAACACAGTATCGATGGAAAAATTGATTAACTGCGAAAAATGTCATTAATTTGTATAACACCACCATTCATCATGACCTAGCATAATTAAAATAAAATATTATTTATTCTAAGAACATCATACATCTTTACATCGCTTCAATCAGTCTAGCCTCCTCAACGAACACAAAGTTCATCGAGGCATTTTAATCATGTTCTCATTAGTTAAACTCAACCTTATTTCCATTTGCCTAGGGGTCTTTTTTTGTTTCATTTTGGGTGTAATAGCTGAGACATAGCTGAAAGCTGATAACGTTTGGATGGCTGAGTTGATTTCTAACTTTGGCCTCTCACACTTGACTCAGATTCGTACATATAAATCCTCTTAAATTGCATAAAATCCTGTGTCATGAGCATAAATCAAAAAACCACCTTTGCTCTCACAAGAGGTATCTGAGCTTATCATGTGATTGTTCTGGGTTTTGAATGAAATAAGGGCAACTTGCGTTAGTCTCTTTAGCTGTGTCATATGCTTAGTTTTCAAATTAATTTTTTCCTTTTTTTTATATTAATAGGGAATCTGCATTTATAAGTGATGTTGTTTTACACTTTAATCATGACAAAATAGAATTTATGATGTAAAAGATATGAAAAAAATTATCATTATTATTAAATTAAATTCTTATCTCATTGCAATCCAATTCGAACAATTCCCATCAAAAATTAAAATCAACTTGCCTTCATGCATGTAAGGGTTAAAATTCATATGTATATTCAAGTTGCGTGAATTTAATTCATCAATTCATTCATAGTATAGTTTATAATAGTTGTGCGCGTACGTATGTACAGGGAAAATGCTCTAATTGGATAAATCTTTATTTGGATATATTCTCTAATTCGCCATATAGATTTGAATAATTTTGACCGTTAAGAAAAATAAGCAAATTTAATTGTTTATAATTTTCTTAATATTTTTTTTTTATTTTTATGGTAATGTTCAGTAAACCTGAAATTTTATGCATTTTATGTTTTAAAAAATCAATTAAATCATTTTTTTACAAAATAACATTTTAAATTTTTGTAAATAGTGATATCCAATTTAAGAATATCAATTCTCAGCTTGGAACACTTATTCAAATTTGCCTTGTCCAATTAGAGCATTTTCCCTGTATATAAAACTGATGAAGTCATTCATGATATTTCATTTAACTTAAATTTTATTAATAATTTCATTTCAACTTAAATGAAAGAGACAAATATATTATTTTCAATGAATTGAAAATGAACATATGTGTGAAAAAAAATTTGTACGATACAAATTAAAAAAAGACTCGTATATATGAAATGAGCGGTAATTGTCTGTCAAATCATATTCTTACTAATTTTTGCAAAGTTATAGTTAATTTTAGTATTTGTGAAGGTTTCTTGTATTTATTTATTTATTTTTTTCATATCTCTCGCTCTTATTACCGACTTGAAATACAGATATAAGGATGCTCAAGGGCAAACACTCCTTAATGAAAGAAATAAATAAAAAAAAATTATAGTAATATTACAACGATCATGACATCATCGCTCGAGAGCAAAAATCATGACAGCTAGATCATGATTGAAATTAGCTTACAAGTGGCTTAAAAAAATAATTAAATTTGATTATAGTGAATTAAGTTTTGAGAGAAAAAAATTACCCAAATTACTCAATTATTTCAATGAAATATGCGCTCAATGAATTGAATTCTGAACATTTCAGTAAAAATCTTATCGGTGTTTTGTACAATGCACATCCTCTTAGAATTTCGTTTCAATTTTCATTGTTTTTTTGTACAAAAACATAAAAATAAACATTCTTTTCGCCTTCTGTTACATTCGATACAGACGTCTAACATCTGCACACAATATGGCACGTACCTTAATATACAAGAAACCAGAACAATGGAATTTGTATTATGAATGTAAAATGGTACTTCATGATTAATTCTTTTTTTTCAATAAAAATAATGCAATTTTGAAAATATGGATCAGTTCATTCAGATGTAATGGAATTTTTACTTGAATAAAATCCATATAATTTTTGTACTTGACATTTAATACGTATTTGCTACCGTTTAATTGTAAGAAGATTTCATGAAATTTAATTTTACAGGTAAATTGCAGGTAATTCATAGGACTGAATCACATGTGAGTTGAATCGGAAGTATTTTGTTTGAAACTGAATATAATTTCATTTCGGAAAAAAAAGACAAATTTATGAAAAATGATTTATAATTATCAATAATTTTTTAATTACCACAAAAAATGTATGAAATTTTCGTACATTTTAATAATTTCATGAAATTTGTTGCTAGTCGTCAGTCGGAAATTTTGCAATGAAGTTGTCTAGTCTATATTATATTATACTTTGCATTTTTATCTCGAACGTTCTTACGGAAAAGCAAGTCAATGTGAAAATTAAGAAAATTAAGTGTGAACACGATCCAACAATATACAACACTTCAATGCTTTGTAAAATCAAGCCAACACGAAATGGCGATGGAAATACAACAATTTTATTTAATTTTCATGAGCCGGCAAATGATTTTTGGGCTCAAATGAAATTTTACTACAAATTTGGAACAATTTATCGTCCATTTATGGTGGATTTGGATGTGAATATCTGTGAATATTTCAAAAATCCGTTTGCACTTCCGTTATTTTATCAAATAATGAAAAAGGTGCTAAATGAGGAATTTCCAAACATTTTACATCCATGTCCTTATTATGGTGAAGTGGGAGTACGTCATATTAATTTGAATAAAATTGTTAGTCGAGCAGTTCCACAGGTAAGATTAAAAGTCAAATGTCATCATAATTTTCATTGCTAATAATTAAATTTTTCCTCACAGGTCGTGCCAAAAGGATATTATAAAGTTGTGAATCGATATCATTTGAGTGATAACCGTACGTTTTTAACACTCACAGTTGAAGTGTATGTCGATGCAATTGATCCTATGAAGAGCTATGATATGGGTTAAATAAAATCACATCACAAAATGACTGATTGAATATTTTTTTTGGTTTTAATTTATTAGCCCGGTTAGGGGCGATCAAAAATTGCCGTAGTGGACGGTATTTCACGTCCCCATGGCGGGTAATTGGTGTTAGTTTTCAACTAGCAATAATCGCCACTCGGATAAACCTCATTGTGTACGATATCGCCTCTGCGCAAAGCTAACGACACTCTCTCAACCAAAACCATATCAATATTTTGACGCAACAATCATGTGTGAAATACAATTCAAGTCACATTGAAATGTAAAAACGTTTGACTTACGTTCAAAGAGGAGATAAAAGTGTATGTTGTACAGTTCAAATTAAAGAAGGGGAAATGAACATTACAAATTATTTTATACATTGAATGAACCTTACAACTGCCAATTTAAATTTCAAATATTTATTCGTTAAAATGTTTTTTTTTGTTTTTGGCACTTACCGTGTGATCTCGTAATAATTTTTGAATTTCAGATGTTTTCATTTTCTTTCCTTCACTTAATGTTGGAATTTTTTCCATGCGTTGCTCCATTTCACGCAACCATCGTCTGAGTCGACGTGGATCTGATAAACCAGGCCCATGTGATCGTGATGATTGATTTTTAAGCTAAATTTGATATTAATTTTAATTAAAATAACAATGAAATGAAATGAAAAAGTAAAAATAACCTTTTTACAGCAATCAGTATCTTGCACATTTGGAATAATATTTCCTTCAATTTCACCTCGTGCTTCCTTGCAACTCTCCAATAAATTTGTATCCATAATATAATTGTAGTTTGTTTGAAGTGCCGCCCAGAAATCGTCTTTTCCCGTGCCTGAACCTGTAGCAGTTGTTGCACTGCTTTGTAAACTACAAGAACTATGACTGTGGCCACTTCCCCAGGATCGACGCCATGCTTCAATTTCGACATCGCGTTTTTTCTGAAATTAATTTAAAAAAATGATTAAAATACATTTAATTGAAATGAAATGATTAAATACCTTTAAACTGTTATAAGTGCGATTAATTACAACTTTATTGGGTGATAAAAATTCATTTCCTGTATTAATTCCTGCTCCCATTTCGGTACTTTGATGTAACAAAGTAGAAAAAGCAGGTGTTGAGCTAGTGTTGTGTTGTGGAGATGGCAGTGAGGTCATTGATACTGACATAGATTGTTTCAAAATAAGGGCATCTTTGACTTGAGCCGGACTACTGCACGTTGAAACATTTGTAACAGACGTGCTTGAATGCGAGGATGAGTGCATTGATGGTGCCTGAGTTTGAATTGTCGGCACACTCTGAAGATTCGGATTTGATGCTGTTGTGGAAGTGGCTTGATCCATGTTGGAAGCCGAATTTTTATTATTTGAATTTGTTTTCATTGTTATATAATTTTTTTTTAAATAATTCCTTAAATATAATAATTATGGTACAAGTGTTACTCCTTAAGTCTTTTCTTTACGTTAAAATTTAATCCTAAGCGTATAGTGTTAGTTCATAAAAAAATATATGATTTAATATTACGTTTAATAGTAATAAAAATGAAGTACTGAGAGTAGAGTATAAACTGGCAAAATATTACAGTATTTTAAAGTAATAGTTGAAAGTTAGCGTTTGCTTGCGTTCGTTTGAATTGCTTTTCGTTATTAAAAGTGCTTTTTACTAAAAAGTATCGTTAAATAGTGTCTCATTCAATAATCCAATTAATCGGTAGCGCATTTGATGTGGGTAGCCATAGGTCAATATCCAGGTTTTTTTTACTTATACGACAATAGAGGCTTTAGAGATGTTTTGCATTCTACCTGTTCTCTAATTTTCGCACTCAAATTTAATATTTTTTTTACAATTCCAAAAAATTTACATGACAAAAATTTATGAAGCACATTTCCTGTGGTTCATCTATGTTTTTCTCTCTCTTTCTTTCTTCAGACACTAATTAGTAATTCTAGTCACAGTATTTGATTGAGTCACTTCACTTCAAATATGTGCATAAATTTATCATTCAAGTTGTTCAAATCAAATACTTGCTTAGTTGAAATTGAATCCCGTGTATGAAGGTCGATATTTACCACACACACACACAGACCAATAATTTCCAAGTAATTTATTTTATATTGAATGGAAATTTAATAACGATTAAGTTTATTTTTTTCCTTTCCTCAGAACTTGATGATAATTGATTGCCTTTCTTTGTCTTCTCAGTTTGTGATAACAACTTCAAATTAATGCAGCACACTAGAAGTGCGCATAGTGCGCCAAGATGCCCTTTTTTACTGTACTTCAACCAAACTTGCTTTTCGTGTTATTTTCTGTAAAGAATATGAAAAAAAAACAAAGCTTTATGTTAAACATTGTTGTAAAAAAAAAATCATTCATTAAAAGCTTATATTATGTGTTTTATTAGCATATTAATATGCTTTGAATAGCGAAACCAGTTTAAATGAACATTATTTTTTTTTATGATTGATGAAACTGTCAAGTTATCAATTTTTATTGACAACGATTCTTTTGATATTCTTAGATTTCATTGAATTGAAGACGGCTGAAATTCAAGGACACACAAAATTTGAATTCAAAGCCAAACTTCACCTACTAACCTTATTACCTTTCACTCACACACACACACACGTCAGGGGAACAAAAAATCCAAATTCATGTTATTTTTTATTGTTTTCCGCCCTCACACAACTTTCGGAACAATTTGATTTCTTTATTTCATCTCATTATAAAATCAACAAAAATAAAATAAAAATAATTGAATTAATCGTCAATGCTGAATCATTTTTTAATATGAGACGTTGTATGTGAATTTTGATTATTGATTTCATTTCATTTTCTCACTTCTAACATTTTAAAATAATATTCGTGACAACACTAATTTGTAGCTGTAAAAATATGACCTGAAGATGAACTAGGCTCAAATGTTTTAAAAATAATGACACGGCAAATTTTTTTGATGTGTGAGATGTGTGTGGCGTGGTATGTCATGAAGGTGAAAACAAAGAATTTGATGGTTTCCCTTTTAATTTAATAAATTAGGTACTTAAATTGTTTTTAAAAGTTAAGAAAACAATCGTGTAGGTAAAAGTTTTTTTGTTTATCAAATTTCTACTTCCACTTTTATTTGAAATTTCAATTTCAAAAGTGTTAATTTCAATTGTAAATTTTTGTTCTTTTTTTCACTTTCTTGTCATGTCTCATTTCAATTTACACTTTTTTCATATCAAAAATCTCTCATATCAAAATCTTCTTATATGGTAAGATTCGCAGTATTTTCTCACACCTTTATCTCGCTTTAATCTTGATATAAATATTACATCAACTTACATTGATCATGTAATAGAATTAACAAAAGCCTACATGTAATCATGCAATACCATCATCATGTCCATATTTGTAGTTTTAGCCCTAGTTTTAACGAGCTTTACCATTTAAATCATGTTTAAAATACAGAGATGAAATACAAGGAAAAAAAATATCAAAACATTAACAATGTTAATTATCTTGTTGCTGTAATCAGGTTGTAATTAATCGTTATCCATATTTATAAATAAATCAAAGTATGAACATGATGCTAAATTTTACGTATATTCATACACATAGGGCTATGCACACACGTACACACACATGTTAATTGAATACCTAATTTCATCTGGACACACACAATTATTTTATATGTGAAATGAAAAAAGCATTTATTTTAAAATTTCATGTAAAAGAAAAAAAATTACACACAAAAAATTACTATGAGAGTTTTTTTAGCGCATTTCTCGTGGATTTGAAAAAAATGTGTGTTTTATGAGCCCTCTTGATGTCTGCCTTCCAATTTTGTCACAATACAAAGCCGACATAAAAACTATTATACATAACCCAGAAAGCACAAAAAAGTACAAAACCCCTAGAAAATGCAAAAATTATTTTAAAAACTCAGCGAGCATTAAAATCCCAAAAGGCACATAAAAATCTAAATGAAGCAAAGAAAATCACAAAAATCTAAAGAGCACATAAAAATTCAAAAGAAGCAAAGGAAATCCCAAAAAGCACATAAAAATTCAAAAGAAATGAAAGGTAATCCCAAAAAGCACAGAAACCCAAAGAGCACAGAAAAATCCAAACGAAGCAGAGGAAATTTCAAAAACCCAAAGAGCACATAAAAATTCAAACGAAGCAAATCAAATCCCCAAAAGCACATAAAAATTCAAAAAAATGAACGGAAATCCCAAAAACCCAAAGAGCACAGAAAAATCCAAACGAAGCAGAGGAAATCCCAAAAACTACAAAAACCCAAAGAGCACAGAAAAATCCAAACGAAGCAGAGGAAATCCCGAAAAGCACAAAAACCCAAAGAGCACATTAAAATTCAAACGAAGCATAGGAAATCCCAAAAAGCACAAAAAACCAAAGAGCACATTAAAATTCAAACGAAGCATAGGAAATTCCAAAGAGCACAAAAACCCAAAGGGCACATAAAAATTCAAAAGATACAAAGGAAATCCCGAAAAGCACAAAAACCCAAAAAGCACATTAAAATTCAAACGAAGTATAGAAAATCCCAAAAGCACAAAAACCCAAAGAGCACATAAAAATTCAAACGAAGCAAAGATAATCCTAAAAAGTACAAAAACCCAAAGAGCGCATAAAAATTCAAACGAAGCATAGGAAATTCCAACAAGCACAAAAACCTTAAAAGCACAGAAAAATTCAAAATATGCAAAGAAAATACCACAAATTATTAAAAATAGTCCAGTACTCTACCCATAAATGCACTTGTGTACATCTTTCACGATCGCGTACTTCATTTTTTTATCTTAAGAGTCATTTCATTTTTTCAAATTCATTTTAAGTGAATAATTATAGGGTGTCCCTTACAAAAAAAGATTCAAATTTAAATTCAAATTGAAACAAAAAACCTTTTAATAAATTTTAATATAATTTGAGGTCACTCAAATATTCAAATATTAATTACACCTAATTATGCAGCATCTCTTATGATTCGTAAAATTTCTCATACTCAACATGATTGATTCTTCTCATATTAATAGAATTCGTTTAAAATTTAACATTCATACACACACACACACACACTTAATTAGAAGAGCACGTAATTCGAGTGTCAACCCACTCTGAAATTTCTTTAAGTGTAATGTACACGCACAAAAAAAGAAGAGATTGAATACCACTAATGATGATTATTATGAATATGTCATAAAAAAAATGCATTCATTGATACATACTTAAGGAATGTGATAATTGAATGTGTATTCAATAAATTAACAGTTTTGACGTGACTACTCTAAATATGAATAGTAATAATTTTTTTTTTCTTTTTTCAATGATACATCATATGAAAGGTTTCAGGCTATGAATGAATTTGTAATTTTACATGTAAAAAAATGACAAATTAATAACTAGGTAAGAAGTTGTAAGTAGTAGAAAATATCGTAAGTATCACTTAGTTGTAACTACTAACACAGATTTTTTTCTGTAGTTCCTCATTTTGAGATGGATTCACATTGAATTGATGCAAGCTTGTGAAAGAAGAAGGTTGAAGACATGATTAATTGAAAATTAATTTCTTGATCAAAGGTTTTTTGTTTGAATTTTGATTCAAAGTAAACAAAAAAATGGATGAAGGTCCATGATTATGAAACAATCATCAATAAATGAATAAAAATTTAATTTTAACACCTACTTGTAATTTTAAAAATAATATTAAAATTTGCAAATTACTTATTTTTTCTGCAAACAATATGTTTTGTAATCTATGATTATTTTTTTTTTATTTCATATGATTAAATTACAAAAAGAAACAAAACAATCACTATCATTATTATAAGCGTATATCACCACACACGGTCAATACACACAATTCGACACTTTCTTGTTTTATTTTATAACAATTTATTATTTTATCATTATTGTTTATTTATTTATTTTTTTTCTTTCATATGATGAATTTAATGATATTGACACTCAGAGAGTCTCAGACACGATACAATATTTTTTTGATTTTTTTGTTTGCGAATATATCACAAATAACATCTTAAATATATGTTGCGGTTATGTTATGTGGTGTTAAAAGTATGTATATGTGAATTTTTTTTTTATTTTTGCACCAACTACATAGCAACAACAACAACGTGACATTATTTATCATTGTAATATGTGAATGTTTAATTGATAATATATATTAAAATTAAATTAAAAATAAAAAGCCGAGATTTTATATTTTGATTGTTAGTTTTTCTGTTCATTAATGTCTGTATTTCGTGTCATTGAATTTTTTTCGTTTATTTTTTTTTTAATTCTCTGTGAAATTTTACTTGAATCTGATGTGTCTTTTATTGAGATGTTAATTTATTAAAATTGAAAATTTCACTTTCAATTGAGATTGAGATTTAATCGGATGAAGCTGATCCAGTTATACAATGAAAAAAAAAATGTAAAGGATGGTTAAAGTGAGTTTACTGTTGCCCTTAAATGGAGGTGGTCTTTTTACTAGTTTGTAAAAAGAGCATTTCAATTATCCTTTAACAAGCCTCAACGTTGGTGAAGGATGGGAAACACTAGCTCAAGGCACAAACTGATGACTGGTAGGCTAATTGTTAAGGTGATGCGTAAGCGAAGGTGTTTTGGTTAGCTGCGGTGCCGATCGCTGTACAGAGTCAGTCGTGAACGGAGCCTCATGAGCACCAGTGGGAGCTCATGCAGTAATTACCTCGAAGCTCGTGAGAAGCCAGATAGTGGATTTATACAAACCCCCTACTCGTGAGAACAAAATTTGAGTACAAACAACAACAAAAACCAAACGCCAACTCTAAACCAGTACTTTGCTAAGATAATCAGTGATCGAGCAAGTCTGCAAGAGGGCACCAATCCTGAAGCAAATAGCCAATGAAGAAAATAGTGACGACAGAACAGAGAGCACTGCAGAGGATGACAACGTTAAGTTGACAAAAATCTCCATGGCCTCCTCTGTCGACACTATTACTAAAAATGGGTGGTTGATCTTCCACTGTTCTGACAAAGATACAGAAGCCTAACTGAAGGACCTGCCTCTTTGGATAGACAGTCAATATGTTGCTGTCAACGATTCTTCAAACAAAGTGAAGGTGAATCAAATGACTTCATTCTAGGACTTGTTGAAAGTGAAAATTACGGCCTAGACACAGAAACCTGGAGAGTGTTGAACCGTAAGAATGAAGGAACCCTTGTTATGCTTACAGTTGAGGTAAATGATGCCACTGTGGAACAGCTGAGCTGAATTGAAAATGAAACCCAAATAAGGAGCAAGATTACTTCAATTATACAAAATCAAGTCTGTTTAACCAGAAAAGAATGGTGTGTGTCCAACCCAAATTAAAATGTTTTTTTTGTTTCTTGAATATAAAATATCATTTTTTTCTGATATTTGCCAACTTCAACACCACCCTCCAATATCTAAATGCCATGTTACATCAAAATTTAACACTAAATCCATGATTTCAACATAATTTTATGATATTTCATACAATTTAAATATTTAACACGTTATGACTAATGATAACCATAATAATAAACTGTCTGTGAACAAAAGAAGAAAAAAAAAACAAGCCAGACAACAACCTTTTAAATAAACTAACTGTTAACTTTTTATTACTATTATTCCAATATTGAACTTATGTTCTATTATAATTTTTGTATTGTTACTCTTGTAATGTAACAACACAAAATTAAATACACCAATAAATAATGTTTAGCCTTTGTTGCATTGTAATGATCATAAAAAAATATGATTGATCATTAAAAAAAGTGGTCCAGTTAAATTACAATATAATTAGTTTGAATATTATTCAATTTAATACACTTAAGGTAATGTGTGTGTGTGTGATAATTAAATAATAATCATAATAATAATAATAATTGACAAGTTTTTTTTTATTATTAAGTTGCAATAAATTTTGATTTGTCACACACTTAACAGATGGTATGTCAATTAAAGAGGAAGCATTGATTGAAACTCATTGAATTAATCAAATAAATAAACAAGACATCAAAAGGTGTTAAAATTAATATTATATGAACAAAAAAAAATGGTATAAGGAGGAAATTACGTCAATGAGACATGAAGTATACGATGTTGACTTTAAGTTTAAAGTTGATTTAATTGAAATGCAAGATAATCGTTGGGAACATCAGGATTTTTTTTTAATTTCAAATCTCAAGTGATGTTATGTCAATGAGATTTTTCTTTTACAGGTATATAATCGTGTGATTATAACGATAAATAATAAAGGAAGCAGTGAGATCAAATGCCTGATGACCTACTGTGGTTACAGCACACACACAAACACTCACTGAGTTAAGACTATCACGAATGAAGGCACAAAATATATCATCTTAACACTTTTTTTTTGTTTCTCGTCTATCCCATTTTAGATATAGTTTGAAGTAATATACGCTTTTGAGACCATTTTGTCTGGCTGTCAACGCATGTAATTATCATGAAGTGCATTTTATGCCTTTAAAATTAAGTTACATACACAGATTAATGGCGATTGATACAAAATTTATAAAACAAAAGACTAAGTACATAGAAGGATGGAACAAATAGAGAAAAACTTGAAAAAAAAGAATTGCTTGTAACTTTTGTAAAAAAGTATCAGAGCTTGAAACTCAAGGAAAAGAAGTTTGAAACTGTGCTTGGGTTATTAGAAAAGATGGCTGAAGAAGTAGACGGCGCAGAGAGAGCAGCCCACATCATCAATTTAAATGCAATGGAAGATGATGTAATTGAGACTGTGAGTATGCGGAACCGTTTGCATTAGACTTACACTACTGTCGTCCTTAACGGCCTAATTTCAATGAGACATTTCGAATCCAGGCCTTTTTGAAAATAATTTTAGTTTAAATGCACTTCAATAAGTGATGTTACCTTTCATTTTCTCTGATGTTCAAATAAAAATATATAAAAACAAAATACATAGCGATAGTAAAATAATAAAGTATATCTAATGAATGAAATGAAGATGAATGAGTTAACTGCAATCATTATCATAAATAGGCAATTATTTGTGCCTTTACAAAATGCATTCAAATTTAACGGTTATAAAATAAAAAAATAACCTGAAAAAAAGAAATATTATAATATTATGATAATCAGATGTAAATATTGAACATTGTAGTATTTTGTTGTGATTTAAATATGCATTGACTTGAAGAAAAACAATATGAAAAATTTTACTACATTTTAATGAATAAATCTTTGTGTGTTGGTGATGATAAGAGGTGTGGAGGCGCACACACATTAAAAAAAATAAATAAAATAACCATTTATTGAAATTGGATAACATTTATAATGATAATAAGCATTTAATTATGTATACCACTGGTTTTTTGTTAATCAATAGAAATGTAATCGGGTCCCCCAAAATTAAAATTGACATTTAATGGACATTTACAAAATTTATAGTCAATTCAAGTAAAATTATTATTATTATACAATTTATTGAATTTAGTAATTTTTCTCACGCTAGAAAAAAAAGTTTCAAAGAAATGGTACGAAAATTTTTTGCATGCCTTTAAGGCGTTAAAAAATGTATTTTAATATTTTTTTTCAATGTAGCACAAAATCAATAAAAAATTTAAAGAAATGAAATGGAAATTAATTGAAAAATGAATTAACCTTTGAATTGACAACTATTTGCTTATTAAAATATGCAATCTTTGGGCAGTAAAAGTAGAACGTGAGTCTGATTTCACTTGAGTGCCCTCAAGACTAATTGACTTAGTTTTGTTAGTTTATTCGATAAAAAAATGTTTGCACTAAAATATAAAAAAAAGATCAACTCAAAGGAATTCGCGTATTTTATCCACCAGAAGACCATTTCCTTTATCACGATTTCAGTAAAATTAAAATGAATATTGACAAAACTCTCCAAGACACCACTATTTTATTTTTCATAGTCTCAAGCATTATTTTAACATTATTTAAATAGGAACAACTAACATTTTTGTGTTTATTCAAATTGCATTATTTTAATTTTATTTTTTTTTTTTTAATTTTTTGTGTGTTGTGTAAAATAAGCAGTTTTGAAACTCAAACTTTTATTATTATTTATAGCTTTAAATTTATTTATGTCCATAATTTATTATTAAAGTAATTGTTTGGAATTGCAACAAATGAAAAATGTTTACATTACAACTAATTTTTTTGATAAAAGAATTGACAACATTTAATTTACATGTACCACAATCTAAATCATTTACATTTGGATTCATGTTTTGCTTATTTATGCTTTATTTGATCTGTCATCACACAGAGTGTTCCTAGTTCTTATGAATGTTGTATAAGAAATTAAATTTGTAAATTTTCTTTTTTTATTTTTACTTTTATGCTTATTGCAATTTCACGCGCCTACACAATTGTGTGTCAGAGTGTTGTAATATCGAATTACAAAATTAAATGGAGAGAGAAGAAAAAAAAATCACATTTAGGTTATCAAGAACGACCAACAGTAAGTTTAAACCAAAATAATAATTTATGGGGAATTGGAATGTATATTGCAATTTGAGTATTAAAGTGAATTTACCTCCCGTTAAGAGGAAAATTAATGTTTCTGATGATAAAATTGCATATTTACAGTTCAGGAAAGGTAATTATGGTGATAGTTAATGTAAAAAAAAAGTGAAATTAATGTAATCCGATGTAAATGATTCAGAATGCTGTTAATGAATCAGGTATAAGCCAAATTTTCATATCGCACGGTGCAGTCACACTGACAGAAATCACGAGTGACCAAAATACTCGCAAATTAATATCACAGTTTTAGGCCTATTGATATTTTTTTGTTTCTTGGCTTCTAAAAGAGACATTCGTTGTCAACGCATGGTATATGTTGGATCTAAAGTAATAATTTCGGATGCTAGGCTCTGTTCCTCGTATTGCGAGATGCTACTCAACGCCTTGAGTCCTGAAGATTCCAAAATAAAGCTCTTCGTGGTTTATATCGGCGTTGCGACGAAGTGTGTGTCCAACTCAGCCCCATTTTCGATATTTCACCTGACTTCACTGCTTAAAAAGTTCTTATACAAATCTTCCATTCATCTAAAGATCAGATCAGATTTGTACGGCCATCAGTCGCCATTGTGCAAACCCGTTATCATCATCCGAGGGACTTAGCCTTTATCCTGTCTTCCCAAGCAGTCACCACCTTTATCTACCCTTTAACGCAAATTGAGTAGCCGGAAAAAGATACTTTTGAGATTGTGAAGTTTCATGGCCTCAGCCAGAATCGAACTGCCAACCTTAAGATTGATAGTCCGTGCATCTTGCGGTAAGAGGATTTATTGGACCAGAAATTTCTGAGGATCGTTCTAAGGCAACTGTTAACAAACGCCTGTTAATTAATTGGCCACAATTAACCAAGTCTCACAACCTTAGATTAGATTTTACAAGGGCACCACCGCGCTCTCAAAGAGTCCTATTGTGGGCTTACAGCCTTAAAGCAAGACTGATTTGAGATTCGAGTTACAGATACGAATCTTGGTCTTAAGACTGAAGAATTTCAAAAAATAAAATCGAGAGCACTGAAATTTGATAACAAAAAATTATTCCCATTTTAAATGTATGTGCAAATTACAAATCACATTCAATTTCATTTCTAATTGTTAACCACTTTAAAATGTAATAAGCTCAATTTCACAAACAACCTACACAAATAATAATAATAATACAATAAAATGCACACAAAACTGATATGAGAAAGGAAGGCGTCATTTATGCGCTTTAAATATTTATTTTTATGGTTGTTGCATTTCTTCAAAAGAAAGCACCAGCATTAAATTTATGTGTTTGAACAATATTGCGTGCATTTATGCACTTATGGAATAAATTTTAAGCCTTTTTTTGTGCATAAATAGATTTCATAAATTGGTCGAGTGGTGACAGTCGGAAAAAATAACACGCATAATCATAATAGAAAATGACTATGCCAAAAATGGATACGCTAATTATATGTTTATTTTCATTTTTCAACAGTTTTTTACTACACGTGTGTGTGTGTGTGTGTGTGTAATGTAACGTGAGTTTTCATGTTATTATTATTATCATCGTTATTATAAAATAAAATTGCTTTTAGGCATTTATTTGTACAAAAGACATTTAAATTTACTTATAACTTAAAAGAAAAAACTCATGCTAATTGACATTAATAAATTCAATAAAAGCAAAAATAAACCACATGTGATGATAATAATCAAAACATATTATTCTGATAGTTAACTAATCGCTTGCCAAAATCTGAATATTATTGCATCAGACCACGACAATGAAGAAAAATAAAAGTGAAATGACTGCTTTAAAACGATATACTTTAAAGGGAAATTTTATAGTGCCGTGATTGTAAAATGTGGTATTATGTTTGTTTGATGCTTTTATGGCTTCCTTGGTAATATCAAAACAAATCTAATTTATGAGTGATTCATTGAAAAATGAATTGTAAAATTTGTCATAATTTATTTAAGTTATTTTAACATTAAAAATTCAAAAGTAAAAAAACTTGAAGAAAAAGATTTAAATTAAAGTAATTAGTAGAATCAATAAATAAAAGAATGAAAGCATGTCAACGTATCACAGCATGAAAACATAAAAAAATAAAGTGAATTGAAACCATGTTTTCATACATTTTATTATGTTACAATTGAAAGTAAGACTACACTTGTCATGGCAGATAATATTTCTCTTAAAAATATTTTTTACAAAGAAAAATTTTAATTTAAATGACATTTACACAATTAATTTAACACAGTTAATGTGAAATTGGATGTTAAATTTGATACATTTAATTAAATTAACTCATAAATGATAACAAAAAAAAAGAAATTTTATCACAAATGTCACATTTTAAAGAGACAACACCTGGAATTTAATCAAAATCACTTACACTTTCTTTATCATCTTCACATTTTTATCATAATTTCATTTATTTTAAATTGTTTATGAAATGAAAAAAAAACAATATCGTTTAAAAAAATTATCTTAAATGAATTGTTAACCGTTAAGACACCTAAAGTGATTTAATTAGACAGTAGCATTGCCTTGACATTATCATCCCAAACTGATCGTGAAAAAATTAAATTGTAACATTGTTACATCTTCATATAAAAAATAATACAACAGTAAACATGTTAAAACTAGTCCTAAAATCATCTCATGATCTGTGATGTGTAATTAGTGTAAATGTAAGAACAAAATTTTATTAGCGATTCATTAATTTTAATTACAATTCAGACAGTTTCTCATACATTTTATTTTAAATGTTCATTATTTTTGACATTAAAAAAACGGTAAATATTTATATTTCATTTATTTTTTCCATACATTGAAGATGACGAGGAAGGAAATTTTATGTGTGTATACTCAAAATATTTTTGGGTGGCCTTGGAAGTACATTAGCTGATAATTTGAGGTAATTACGATTCGATTTTAAATTTAATTGTGATTAACCCTTTGATTGATGTGTGGTTCTGAACCCTAACTAGCTAATTTCATTGAATAGAATGTCAAACACATACGGAAATGTCAAAAATTTGTATAGGAAATTGTTAAAAGTCAAAATGAATTCTAGCTTATAAAATTTGTTTCAGCTTCAACTTATGCCGGTATAGAAGTAGGAATTTCTTTAAAAAAGCAAAGTCTGGAATATTTGAGTGACTTATAGATGAATCAACTTGTTACTGGGATCAGCAAAGCAATCGTCTTTCTGAACACGTACTTAATCTTATATTAAGGAGCTTCTATGAATGACCACAGGTCAAGTAAGAGTTCTGGTGGCACCTTAAGATAATGAATCTAAGTGGAACAGATTTATGTAGAATATGTCAAGGAGAAGAAGAAAGTGCTCAGCACATTCTCTACTTCTGTAGTGGACTTGAGAACAGGAGAAGGAGATTTTTGGGTGTTTGAATGGGCAAATAAATCCAACGATCCTCTTTTGAATAAAACTTCATTTGATATATACTTTCTTGAAGAAAATAAGTATCGTTAAAGAAGAATATAATTTAGGGTAAGTCGAAAGACTGCCCAATATATTAGTGGCTGAGGTACCCTTCTCTAATCATCATCATATGAAATTTGATCGTTACATCACCTTTTGAAGCTCATTTCACCTTAGATTTTTTTTTTAATTCCCATCAAAGAATAGAATTATAAAAGAAACACCGTTCAAAATGAAAACCTCATGATCATGAAAGGGTTAAAATAGTTCAAACCAAATCAAATCAATTTCAAAACACTTCTTCTAATATTTTTGAATTTTCTTCTAGAGTTTTTTTTTTTAGCATTTTAAATGAAATGTTCAAATAAGATTAAGAGATTATCTAACTTAAATCGTTCAGAATTACATGCCAGAAACTGTTATGTTCATGTGTCACACTGATCACAGTCAGAATTAGATCCAATATTGATTCAGTTGCATTCCAACTCTAACATTTTGTCATGTAAATAATAACTCATGCTTTTCTGATTTAAACTTACTTTTAAATTTTAACAATACACTGGTTCAGCCAATCGGTAAATTGTCAACGCTACTTCATATTGTCGTGATGAAGTGTTTATTTTATTATTTAAAGCCAATAAGTCACTTTTAGCACTCTATGAGTTTTAATAAGACAAAGGAAAAAATGTTCTTGTATATTTAGTTTTTTTTTCTTGTTTAAATTGAGTAAGAATTGCAATGTCATATGACAATATGAAATGAATATGCGATCAAAATTAGGACAACATAAGACAACTATAAGGGCGAGGTTGATTTTTGACTTGAAATTAAAAAAAAAAAATTCTAAGTAACATGCAGTTTTTTTCAATTAATTTCAATTTAATTTCTCACACACAGAAATAAATAAGAGATTATGTGGATACAAAAATATATAAGACATTTTTTCTAACTTATATAATAATAATAAAGCATTACTTTGCTTACATTAAAACAAGATAAGACTCATGTTTTATTAGTTTTAAGTAAATTGCGCTGTTTAGTTGTAAGATTCGTGTATTTAATACGAAAATTTGAAAAAATGCCGTTAACCTCTTTCGGATTTTAAGGTTTTCATCCTGTCCTCAGCTAAACATTTTTTTTTTAGCCCTGTAATACTAAAAGTCCTTGAAGAGAGATTGACGCTTCAGAGAAATTGTTTGTTTATTTCAATTTATTTATTAGACAGCATTATTCTGAAGGAAAAAGTCTTAACAAAGACTGAATAAAAACCTTATCTTTTCAGGTACAGACTTAAATGAATATAATCATTACTTAATTCTAACTTAAATTAGCCCTACACGTCTCAAGTTCAGAAGTTCGTGTATCTTCGTTCGTAATGATGATGAAGCTGATTAAAAGTCAACTGCATTCTGGCAGGGGCGGATTACTAACGGCCCTGGCATTCTGTATAATTTTCTTTAAGATTTATGCTAAACTTTACTTTTACAAGACGATCGACTGCGGCCTTTCTGCCATTTACCAGATTTCCCGTAAGGCCAATCCGCCACTGCATTCTGGTCATGGGTTCATTGTTACCGTAACAAGTATGATGAGTAACTATCGATAAAGGCAGTCTACGTCTGGTTGGGTATGGATTATGATTAAATTCGACCATATCAAGTAAGTGAGGGATATTTAGAGATCCGTCAAGCAGTTTCAAAAAAAAAAATAGAAATCAGCAGCTTCACACCTGTCAGTCAGAGTATTCAGACCAAGAATCGACAGCCTATGTTCGTACGAAGGAAGATCAAACGGATTAGACCATCCTAATCCTCGAAGCGCGAAACGAACAGATCTACGTTGCACGGAGTCAATCCTAGATTTCTGTGTAACTGTATACTGGTTCCAGCTCACGCTGCCATACTCCAGAATAAGGCGGACCAATGCACAGGAGAGTGATTTAATCACGAAGGGATCATCTTAAACCTTACACATTCTCTTCACAAAACAGTTCAAATTGAAATTCACACCAAAGTCATTCAATTCAACTAAAGCGTCCCCTCGAACAGAGCGACACATTAAGACAACAAGATAATCAACTAAATAAACGTAATAAAATAAAATAAATATATATTTAGATGTTAAAGTTGATCTAAAATCTTTTATAATAGAGTAATTTACACGACCAGTAATTAAAGTTTTACTCGTACCTTCAAATATAATAATAATAATGTTAGATATTCCATTTAAATTTTGAACTAAAATAAATAAATAAACACTCTTATGGTGAGAAATATTATCAAAGTTTTTATATTTTAAATGTTAAATTTATATTTATATCTTTTATGTAAAACATTTTCAAGATATTTTTTGGTGTGTGCATTAAAATAATTATTTTTCACTTTTTTTTTTGTTGTTTCAATTTTATTTTTTCAATCAAATTTTTTTAATTGTAATTATTTTTATTTTACATATCAAAGCATTTTTGCAGTACTTTATTTTATTTGTATTATTATTTTTTGTTGTTATTATTTTATTTTTAACACTGTTTTACTATTTAATTTGATTGTTTATTTTTATTGCTTTTCATATATTTTGTTTTTATTTTTTTCAGCACTAATCGCTTTAAATTGAAACAAAATACAACAATTTTGTGTTTTAATCTCTTTTATTTATCTATCGATTAGAATTCAATTATGTTAATTGCTTTGATTTAAGTCGGTAATTTAATTTTGTGTTAAAATTATTTTATTTTTTCACTTTTTTATTTAAATTTACTTATTTTTAATAATGATTCATAGCTTCCTTATCTTATTCAGATTTAAAAAAATTTTGTATACATTTTAAATAAAATTTTTTCACTAGCGAGGGGAAAGATTTTCAAAATATTGGAAGTTCTCAATGAATTCCAAAAATCACATCATTTTCCGATGTAAAATTTGCTTCTAAATCCGATAAAACAATAAAATTTGGGGGTTCTCATAGAAAAAACCTTGCGACTGACCGATTTTCGAGTTTATTTTCAAGTTCTTTGAACTTTTACATCAATTTGCATCATGAAAGTCCTCATCTAGATATTTTTAAGCATTAAAATCAAAAAGGTGAGAATTTTCTGATGCGATTTAAGTATTTAAACTCTTCTGTAGCTTTCTTAGAATAAAAGTTATGACCATTTTTTGAAAAACGAGAGTTTTAGCTAAAAAGTCGAGTTTTTTCATGATTTTTTTTGTAGTAATGCGAGAAAAAGTTAAAAATTATACAGTTTTTTATAACTTTGCCAAATAAACTATCGATCTTTTTCGTAAATTCATTAGTTTTTGTCCAAAATTCAAATTTTCTTTGAAAAATCAATTAAAATTGTTTAACCGACCTCTTTGAACAAATTTCATACTATTAAACCAAAAATACTTGTAACTTTTGATCTACAAAATATACAAAAGTGGTTAGATACTTAAAACAGGTTAGAAAAATCTCAACTTTCCAATAAAAAAATAAAAAATTCAAAAAAAATTATAAATTGTATACTTTTTTGATGAAACATGATGCAAAGCCCTCAATAACACGAAATTCCTTAAAATGGTCGGTCGCAAAGATTTTTGTATGGGAACCCCCAAATTTTTTTTTTCATCGGTTTTAGGAGCGAATTTTACATCGGAAAAAGATGTGATTTTTGGAATTCATTAAGATCTTCCAATATTTTGAAAATCTTGCCCCTCGCTATTTTCACATTAAAGGTTATCAGTTTTCACGTCCGTTACAATTCATACAGATTAAGTTCTAATAAAAAAATGTTACTCTTCAACTTTTTTTCTTTAATTTTAGCACATTTGTAACTCTTTTCAATTCAATTCATTAAAAATTCGGTGATTGACCGAATAATATCTTTAATGGAGTTCACTTAAAATTCTTAATAAACACTAAAATTCAAGGCACACAAGTTTTAATTATTTATTATCCACTAATACTATACACATTTAAGTTAGATATTAATGGAATAATAAACAAAACAAAAATAAATTTTTGTCAAAGTTAATTTATTCTTAAAAAAAAAAATTTTTTCTATTTTATTTCATTTTAACAACATAACGATTTTGTACTTTTAATTTGATATTGTGTAAATTTTATATGAATTTTTTTTAAATGTTTAAATTTGATCACATAAATTCTTTTTTCAATGTATCCAGTTTTAGAATTTACTCGTTAAAATATTTGTACACCAAAATGTACAAAATGCATCAAATTCATATGGTTATCTAGCACGCGAGTGTTATATTTTGTAATTTTATTCTCATTTCACGTAAATTTTATTATGAAAATAAAAATAATTCATATTAAACATGTTTCTTTATTTATATTTTTATTTTTCATTCACATAATTCAAATAATAATAATACTCGTCTTTACGAGAGAGCGAGAGATGTTTAACGGTCAAAATACCCGCGATTACTAAACATATTACATGTACCACAAGAAATTTAACTGCTATATGGATTTTTTTTTTTATTTTTTATAAGTATACGCGCTATTTATGTATAAAAATATAAAATAAAATATAAAAAGTATATTCACATTCATTGAATACACACGTGCTATGTTTAGAGAGATATAGTTGTTATTATATTATAGGCGCATATTGTTTTGGTAACAAAATTTCATGTAAAGATGATTCAAATGTGAGGTGTTACCAGTGAAAAAGAAAATTTTATTAAAATGTTTTACATGAAAATTCTAACAAAGCATATTTTTTTACTTTTTTCGGTGTTTATTTATCCAGGAAAAACAAATTTTCATTGACTTCCTTTGTTTTTACTATAAAATTTTGTCAACATATGTTTTTATTGGCCAAATACACGAAATGTGTATTTAACGATTCGTACTTCTGTATTGTGTACCCCACAAGTTCCGTACATTCAATACTCTTATTTGAGTTAAGTTAAGAATGTGACTTGTTATAATTTAAATGAAAATAATAAAAAGAAGAAATAAAAAAAAAACATGCAGGGGACCTTATTGATATATTTTGATCAAAAAATTTACTTATTGTAAGAAAAATTTGTTCATTGTGAGTTTTTTTGATTAAATTAAAAAATTTGATTGAAAAAATTAATAAAAAAATCATAATAAGATTTTTTTTAAATTTTAAATTTAATGAAATGAAGTTCTCTGAATTGAATTCTTTGATTCGTCACGCATCCAAATGCTTCAAACAAAAGATAATTAGATGCAAAATCATATTTCATGTCTTTATTATGGTTAACAAAGTTCTTTGATGAGTTAACAGACAATGTCTTTTGATTATATGGAATGTGGTATGAAAAAAAATTGGGAAACGTAAAATTTTATTAAATGTATCATCGCATTTTTTTTACATGGGGTTCAATGGGAATGGAAAACGTATGACCTTCAAGAAAATTGGACGAATGTAACGTATTTTTTTCAAAAATTTGAAAATTTTAACTGTTTGGATCAAATTTAGCATGGTTCAGCTCAACACCACGATCCCGATGAGTCCTACTAAGGATTAATATAATTAAAGAACACCCTAAATTGATATTTAAAATATGACAATCCCACTCAATAAGACCAATTTCATATAAATTGTCTCACATTCATTCTCGTATTCTTTTAATAACATACTTATGCTAATGAACCGCAACCCAAACAATGTGTATGGTTAATGACGAGACCTAAAAAAAGACACATTCTCTTATTTTGCGGTCTTCGAACCAAATATTGTTCTAAATGAATTATGTTATACAATATTTGCCAATGAACATGCACATATAAGGTCAAAAAGTTACATTCAAAGACCTTAATTATGGAATCAAGATAGATTATTTTTTTTAATTCAAGTCAACATCATCCATTGTTTACTTAGTCTCATTTATTTGTTTGTAAATAAATCTCATTGATTGTGTTTTCGATTAAATGATTAAATAAAAATGTTTGCTTATGCGGTAGCAATGAAGGAAATTTTAATTAAATAATGAAATAATAATAATAACGCTTGACACATATATTTTTTTTTTCTTTTTTGAACTAAAAAATAAACACTATATTGTTTGAATTAGATTTACGTGAGTGTAATACCTTTTGTTTATTTCAATTAACAGTTTACAACGTATACATGATCGATTGTTATGATATCATACATATTTAGAAGAGAAATATTACTCAACACCATTTGAAGTACAATTTAATTTGGAGCAGAGCAGTTCTAGTAATAAAATGAAATGTTACATTTAAAAAATTTATGAATCATGACTTAAATCTTTAAATCACTTGAAAATTTATTACAGCATTCAATTGTTCACGTTATTTTGTCTTCAAGGGGTTACAAAATTAAGTCAGATATGATTTTAGTAATAAATTTTCATAAAAATTTATGTTTTTTTGATATAAATCAGCCCTCTGGAAAGTATCCATGCTGAAATTTAAAACCCATTTTGAGTCACTTATCAATCAAATCCTGAAGTTCATTCACTTGCACCTTTGACATGATAATATTTTATTTATATGGATATATTGGGTATAAGCGAAAGTTTATCATGGTATAATGTAACTCAAATATGAACCGCACAATATTCCTTTTCTTAACAATAATCATATTGTATTATAATGAGCGTATAAACAAATCAATAAAAGAAAAGTATTACAATGTGATTTTTTTTTTGTATGGATTTTGTGTTATTGATGTGTACAGTGGGGCGATGATGATTTGTAGTGGTCAATGTTTGAGATTCTTGATATATTGAAAATTTTAGGCGGAGGGCACAGAATTTTTGGGTTCACTTCAAAATCAGACAAATTCAATTAACTAAATAGAAAGAAGAGTGAGTCACAGTGGGACTGCTTAGAACAAACATTTTCCAGGTTTTCTTATATCAGTCCGTAAACCTGGGTAGGATACAGTTAACAAGGCTACACTCTGGTCCTAATGTCTTTATACGTTTGCCAATGGAGTTTGTACAGTAGATGCCAAATCATTAGTGTCGAGAAATTGCAGGGAACTTTCAACGCATGTGGCATGTGATGAGGACGTACCCTGTCGGAAGTAAACTCTTACTTAGGAGTTAACTCCTGAATTTCAGAAGTTATAGACAAAAACAAATTTTTATAATTTATAATATAATTTAAAAATATTTTGAGATTAGTATTTTAATTTATATATCAATTTATAACGATTCAATGAAAAAATTAGGTACATCGACTTGTAATTGTAAACATTTGAATGAAATTTAATAATAATAATATACTCTTTATTGTCGTGTTTTTTTCTTTTTAATGTGTGTTACATTGATTTGACTATTTAATGCTTTACCAAGGGGGGCTTTAAGCAAATTTTTTGAGAGTTAATTTGTTAATTACAGTATTGACTATTATTGTTCTAAATTTTTAAGAAGAAAATCTCTACAAAAACCTCTATGAATGAAATTTAAAATTTATACTCATGTTTGACTATTATTATATTTATTGATAGAAAGAGAAATATTTAGAAAGAGAACCCAGGAAGAGAGTTAGGAATGTAATAAGGTTTTTTTTTCAACAGATATAAAACAAAAAAATAAGTTTTTTCAAGTTAATCAGTGAAAAACGAATTGTAAATTGTCTGCACTTCATTTGTAATTAAAAATATTTTTATGCCTTGAACAAGGACTGATTTTACTAAGTGAAAATTACTTTGGCTTTTTAACACATAAAGTCCACATTTATACAAATAGTTCAATTTGGCACTTTCTACTTCAAAGGTGTATTTTTGAATGCTGTGCTTATAATTTTTATGTCTTTTGCAATGGTTTTCTTTTGTTTTTCTTTTTTCAAAATCAAATTATGGAAAACTTTATCTGAGCTCCACTCTTTTGCCCATGCGAATTGCCAACGATAAGACAACGCTGCTTGGGGATTGATAAGTTTTTAAATTCATGTTTTTAAAGAATAAAATTCAAATGCGGTTTTTTGTAAAGCACGAAAAAAATGGAAATAAATAAATGATTTTTTTATTCGACCTCAAATATTTCCAATTCGATGTATCATTTTTTTTCATTGAACCGGTATAAATTGATAAAGAACTTAAAATATTAATTTCAATATATTTTTAATTTATATTGTAAATTATAAAAATCTGTTTTTTTCCATAACTCCTGAAATTCAGGAGTTTACTTCCGACACTTACAGAATTCACAAGCAACACTTTCATCTATGGAATACCTTTTTGCACAAACTTTACAGGTATCTGTTTTTATTCTTGGTAGAGTCCGATTAATTGGAGTCGGATCTTGAAGAAACTAATAAGTTCAAATTTCAAGAATTTGCAGGGAAGTTGCAAACAACTGCGTCTGTTTTAACAATTTTATTGAACAAATATTCGCAATGTTTGAACCTGGGAACCCGAGAGTTAATTTAAATTTATTTTTGAGCATAAAACCAATCACTTAATCCGGACCTAAGGCTTAAGGTCGGACCTTAGCATTTCTACTGTCATTCGAGCGCAGTGGCACACTGAACGACCCAAAATAAGTATTTTTTCCGTAAAAGCCACAGTTGAGTTGAAATAATTTTTGCAGTTTATCTACGAAGCAACGTCAATGACATGATAGAAGTATGCCTTAACCACCGGACTATGACAACTCTTTAACCCACAATCCTTAAAATTCTGACGTGTAGCACCAAGGAAATACGAATTTCAGGGTGCATTCAACTCACAGTGCACTTGATTGTCATAAAATATTTTAGACAAAAATATATTCAAGTCAATTCAAGCTTTAAATCAAATAGTCAAAAATTAGATTTGATCAAATCCGCTCAATTTCATCCCACCGTGTAATGTCACATATGACATAAAAAAATATTGATTTTATGCATTTTCCTTACAATTTGTATGATATATGAAATCCACGATTAACATTAAATAAATAAAAAATAACAACAGACAACGACTACCAAAAAAATAATATAATAATAATAAAAGCATATAAACTAAACATAAAATGAGTGACTATTGACCCATTTTATATTGTTTTTAAATTGCTACTGGAACATTAAGACATTTGATCGTGTTATATGTGTTTTTTTTTGTGAACTGAAATAAAATGGCCATATAGCATTAAATTGTTATTTGTTTCAAAAAAATAGGCAACAAAATAACAAAAATATTAAAACATATTAGAACAAAGTATGGCTGACTTTGAAAGACAAATAAATTGAAAAAGTTTTGAAATACAGTGAGCATGAATCAGGTCGAAGGTATAAAACTATAAACTTATAATGAAAGTGAAAATCATTTCCCTTTCATGGATAGTAAAATTTTATTACTGTGTTATTTTATGAGTGACAGACATGATATCAAGTTACATGACTTTTCTTTAATTGCATTTCAATATATTCTAAATCAAATCAACTTAATTTTCGCATTTCAATAAAACAAAGTGAACAAATGGCTTTTGATATTCTCGGAAATGATGATTCATATAAAAATATTCATAATAAAATTCACGTCGAATACACAAATTGACGATGAAAAATGATACCAATTTTCTGGTTTACTCTTTTTCATGTTATTTGTTACATTTTTCATTTTCTTTTCCTGTCTCAAAACATTTTTTGTATGTTTGTTTATGTTTGAGAGACGTGTAATTATTATGCACAATAAACAAATGCATGGTGCAACTTGAACTCATTTATTTTTTTTTTCAATTCTGTCAAAAAAAACACACACACACACAAAATGAAATTAAAAAGAATGCAATAATTTTCCCTTTCACTTGTAGTTTGAGGATTATCTTTTATAAAATAATGCATATGTTTAAGAAATATTCGTACATACATTGTGTATGTGTATGTATGTGTGTGTACGTGTACGCATGTGATGATAGACATTATGACAAGTACTTTTCTTTCCATTCATTTTGAAATTTATCTTCTTTTTTTAACTATTTCATGTTTATTTTATGTTACAATTCAACAGAATTTTGCTTCTGATTAAATATTTTTTGTGTGTGTGTTAAGAAAATAATATTTGTCATCATCATATTTCGAAATTATTATTATTGATAGAAAATAAACAATGTCGGTTAGGCAACGAAACATGATTTAATGAGTGAAATTTCAATTTAACATTAAATGCAATTCATTAAATGGGAGGTCGATTCAAACATTTTTTTTTCTTCTATTTTAATGCGTGTCAACTGTTGATTCGAGATACGCCTTGTCATGAATTTTGACATCTTTTATAATGTTACTTTTACTCGTGCTATTGCTGAATTTTGAATTGTGAACCAACAATTAAATAAATTGTAACATGCAAATCGTTGCTAAAAAATTAACATTACTCTACAATGAAAAAAAAAATGTAAAAATAATACAAAACAAAAGAAATAAGTTGTTATTCGTATTGAAAGGTAACGCATTTCAATTTGGTTCATTTATTAATAAATAAAGGAAAAAAATAATTTAAAAGTAATATTTCTTTCTTCTCCGATTTTATTTAAATTTAAATGTAAAAGAAACTGATCATCACATTGATAAGCCCGAGGTACTTAATATTAAAACATTTTTTTTGGATCAATTTTACTGATGATGAATTTTTTTCTTTTTTTCTTTCATAACATACCACAAAATTTACTGATCCCAAGGAAATTGAATATAAAATAATAATAATAATAATTGATACGTGATCAACTTTATGCATGAATGGATCACAAATTGAATAATTTTGTCTGTTACAAGTTTTTCGTTTATTTTTTGAAAAATGAAAAATTATTTTGAACATTTACAATAATAATAATATTAAATAAAAAGATAAATTCGATCACTGATTACACACACACACACACACACACATTCATTGTAACAATTGAATTTGCATAATAAAATCGAACCGCTAATGGAAAAACCGTCAGAATTAATGAGTATTAATTACTTTTATCCATATGATAGTGCAAAGATAACATTTAAACGCATTATTTGTGTAAATTAAAAGTAGCAATTCAACAAATTAAGGGCAGACAAGATAAATGCTGAAACTAATGAAAATGAAAGTAGTAATAAGTGTAAAGTGATAAAATATCACAAAAATTATTAGTTTTATTTTATTTTAACATTTTATATGGGATCTGTTCGTATTTTGTATGTGTGATGTGCTGTGTCTTGTGTCTTGAGGGGCAATAATATTCATTAGAAAATGAAAGTTTTCTATTTTTTTTTCTTCTTAATATTTTGGCATTGCATGACATGACACCCAAACAACTCTTTGTATTGAGATTGGAATGTGGATCCACAAATTTTACATTTTTTTTTCTTCTTTTCTTATTTAAATGTTAGTAGAAAAGAAATATTTGTGGATTCTAAATTTAAGTGCATCTTCTTGCATGTTAGTGTAGCCACGCCAAATGTGTGTTTTCTCATCTCATGTTATTATTATTACTATTTTTCCTAAGAATGCATGATTGAATGAATGAAAATTGTATATTTAGTACAAAGTAAGAGTATGAAATAAAATAGGAAGATAAAGATGTCGAAACACAATAATTATTTATGAAAACGATGATGATAATGATGATGCCTGTTAAACATCTATTTATTTATATGGTTTTTTTTTATTTTTTTTCACTTTAATGCCATTAATCGCTACTGTTCATGTTAAGCTTTTTACCGTTTATAAAACGGCTTTTGCGTGTCTTCTCATAGAATTGATGATGACTGCTGGGAATCAGAAGTATTATATGATGATGTTTATTAATTTTAAAGTAAGTTAATGAGGAGAAAAATAATAAATAAATAAAATAATAAATAGAGGAATTCAAGAAAAAATAAAAAATGATCCAGGTTTGTACTTAAATGAGTAGTATTGACGATTAAATTATTGACTCAACTGATGTTACTAACGATCTTATCAACAGTCTAAGATATTAAGGTGAATTTATTTATTTTATTTTTTCTCTTCATAAGACCACCAGTGACCCACAATGGGTCCTTGAAGGTATGTCTTTCATCTACATGAAACTTAAATCTATATTAATCTATATAATGCAAATTATTTTGATAATGCTCTACTTTATCGGCTTATCCTAAAGACCTCTACTTTTTGATGCGTACAGAGAGTGGAGTATCTTGCTACGGTGCGGTAGTATCAAATTTTTTCTGCTTCATACAGATTGGTACCAGCTTGTGATCAAGTTCCATGGTGTGTGTTCTGCTTTTTATCGCACTATATAATCCAATGCAGGAGAAAACAACAGTATATAGTACTGATGCTTGTCCGCTCTGAGTATCGAAACCCAAGCAATCCAGTTGCAAAGCGAATGCTTTAATCACTGGACCAATGAAGCGGATTTTGAAGAAAGAACTGATTAAAGAACTGAATTGATCAAATTAAGACAAAGATGTCATATGAAAATGTCCCGCAAAGCAACCGCAGTGCTACACGCAGTCAATACGAGTGTGAAAAAATCACAAGGCATCAAAGGGAATGTTGTGTTGCGGAATGAGCTTTCTAGCTATGCTAAACTTACAATTTGAGACTTCAGAAGAATAGAATGGTTGCTAAGCACCTTAAGTGGTAAAGCATGATACAGAATCAAAAGCTGCGCAAATTTCATGCGACTTCAAATTTCGATTCCTCACCATTTTTCGACGTTTTTAGTTCAGGGGCGGATTGAAAATTATTAACGACCCTGGCCATTTGTATGATTTTCTTTAAAATTTACTCTAAATTTAACTTTTACAAGACGATCGATTGCGGCCTTTCTGGCATTTGTCAGATTGCTCGTATGGCCAATTAGCCACTATTGTCATTCGAACATCGTGAGCTTGTATTTGATCAATCTCACAAAATTAAATCAACAATTTTCTTTTCATCGAACCGAAATCTGAGTCTAAGGAAAGTTAGATATGAAAAAACCCCACTCAGAAACCTTTTCGATTCTAAGGAATTAAGCGAAAAAATTTGACATTTCATTTTGTATAGATACACGTACGAAACTTCAAAAATTCAATACGTAAACAGAAATTGTCAAAATTTCACTTTAACTGAAATAAAATTCAAATCAAAAAATAAACATGACATTTATAAGGCCGTTGACATTCATAACCTGTTACATATTCCATTGACTTATATTCCATTTAAAAATTTCTTAACAAAAAAATAGAAACCATCAGAATATTTTTCATATAAATCGAATGACAGTTCACTAAGCACACTTAAATTCAAAATAATTTTTCTTTTTTTCCTCTATTGAATTATTTCACATATATCACTTTAAATTTATTACACTGCTATGAAAAATCAGACGTTTTTATTTAATTATCTTATTAAATTTCTATTCTATGTTACTCATATGTAAAAATATATGCATTTAAGAAAAAAAAAATTTGAATTTACAAAAAAAAATCATACTGAAACGCACATGACACACATTCATTTTAATTTTACATGATTATTAATGACTTGCTACTTTAAATGTATGTATGTTAAGCTTAGGCACTGTGGAAACACGAAAAAAATTAAAATGAAATAAAATAAAAAAAAGTTAAAGAAAACAATAAATAATACTTTTTAAATGAAAAATATAAAGTATATTCACGTTTTTTTTTAAAAAGTATTTTTTTGAAATGTACCTGATACTCTTCTTCTTCACGTATTTGCTGATATATTTGCATTGAATGTGTACATTTATTTGTTTACCTTGCTATAACTTTCCGTCTAATATTATTAAGTGTATTTAATGAAAAGTAATTGTTTACTTTTTTCATGGTTTCAATTGAATATTAAATTAAGCATATTGATATCGAAAAATGTCGGTTTAAGAGAGCGCCTGGTCGTTTTTTCAATGAAATTCATTGATTCATGATTACATTTCATAAATATTTTATGATAATAGACTTATGTTGCTTTTTTGTACCATTATTTTATGTTATCATCAATAATTAAACGGTTATACCCACACGTCTTCAACTACAATTGCATTGAAATGGCATGACAAGACCCATAATTCATACAATTTAATGTTGAATTGTGGGCACTTTTGTTTACTTTTTAATGTTTGTTTTTTTATTTTTATTTTTTTTTATTGTCATGGCTAAACATAAATTTTTTATAAGTTTTTTTTGCAATGATGCGTAATGTTCGTCATTCAAATGTATTTTTTTTTTCTTATTCATTAACTGTCTTTCATTAACGTTTATGATTAGTATTTTGTTAGTGTCCATTTGTTTGCATTGAATGTTCATAGTTTTGAATTTCAGCGAAAAAAATATTTCTTTTCTTCGTGTTTTATGCTTGAAACTGAAATATTAGCACACGAAAGACTCGATTTCAAGACATCAATCGATCAAAAGTGTTAAAATTAATGCTGTACGCCCCTTTTATAGAAAATATTGAAAATAAAAGACGTGTGTCTAACATTCATCATCAAACTTATTATTACTATAAAAAAAAAAATAAATTGAGTTCCATTAAAAATAATAATTTCAAGATAAAGAAATTTAAAACATACGTTTTTTGTCTACATGATGTGTCATATCCAAGCACTTTAGCACGCATTCACAATAATTCTACAATAAAACTCAATCGATACAAAAATGAGAATCGGAAACAGTTAATATGTTATAACTGTCATGCACTTTATTTTTCAATTGAATCAATATGAGTCTAATAATAAAATTTTAAGAAACAGCAAAAAACAAATCATGACAAAAACTAATAACTTTATTCATTCACTATAATTTTATTTCCAAGTGATGTAAATGTCTTGAAATTGCTTAATTTAATTTTAATATTTAAATGAAATGAAAATGAATCAATTTTTGCAAATTAAGTTGATGATGACAATGTATGTAATAAAGGTAAGGAAGTTGTCACCACTGATTTAACACGAGACATTTGCAAAAAAAAAATTTAAATTATCATTATAATGAAAGTAATCCGCGCACTAATTTGTGTAATGGTCATGTTATTTTTTTGACCATGTGTTGTTGTTTTAATTTCAAATGGCATTAATTTTGAATTTGCCTGATGATATCGACGAGTTGATTTTAAGTGGAAAATTGGAATTTGATGTGAATGAGCTCTAGCTCAATTATAAGGTTCTATTCTCGTCTCGTCTCTTCTCTTTTCGTCTCGTCTCTTTTCGTCTCGTTTTTTTCGTTTCGTCTCGTCTCTTTTCGTTTCGTCTCGTCTCTTTTCGTTTCGTCTCGTCTCTTTTCGTTTCGTCTCTTCTCTTCTCTTCTCTTCTCTTCTCTTCTCTTCTCTTCTCTTCTCTTCTCTTCTCTTCTCTTCTCTTCTCTTCTCTTCTCTTTTCTTCTCATCTCATCTCATCTCATCTCATCTCAACTCGTCTCGTCTCATCTCGTCTCTTGTTGTCTCTTCTCGTATCGTCAAGTCCCATCTCTTCTCTTTTCTTCACTTCTCGTCTCTTCTCTTCTCACTCTCATTTTCAAGTCTAACAAAAAATTCTCTCATTTTTCATCATCAATATTCGTCTGCAACATCAGACATAGAAATATTTTGTGTGAGCGTGTTATAAAATTTTGCAATATAAAATAAATTATCAATTACAGATAATATGTACTTGAGAAGGCCATTTAAAGTAATTTAAATCTCCGATGAATATGTAAGAAGAATAATATTAAAAACCAAAAAAAAATAAATTGAAACGAAAGTAAAAATATGATACATAAAACTGTCTCTTACTGCTTCCTTTTCAAAAACAATCTTTATTTGAATGAATGAATGAATGTTTGTTATTTATTTACAATTCTGATTTATTTCGCATTGTCTTTCAAATGTTGTTTGTTGTCTTGTTCGCAAATCATCGTGTAATTTTACCGCATATATATTTTATTTTATATCATTGAAAAATTCCATGTTGTTCCATAATACAATTAAAAGTCAATTTATGCTGCATTACTTTTTTTGGATAATAGTAATTTTTGTTCATGAATATCTTTACTTTCTCCAGATATGTTTTTTTTTCTGTATATAATTTTATTACAATATTACGTCAATTTTTTGGTTTCAATTTTTTCAATTTTGATCAGATTTTCCTTTTATTGTCTGTGATTTAAATCAAAAATTGATCAATAAATTCTTGGCATAACCAAAGCACGTATGTATGCACGTGTTTCCTTTAAAAAAAAATTTATTGTAAATAATGCATCAAATGCACTTTTACTGAAATTTCTTCAGATAAATTATGTTCAATGACCCATATTTATCTTTAACTGCCAATCGCTAGTCAGCTCAATTGACATGTCGTATGTGTGTGCATTGCCTTATCCTATCAATATTTGACAGAGATATGAGAAAATAATGAAATAGAAAGTTTTCCAATAATAATCTGATTTAATGATAAATCACCGAACACCGACTTTATCGTTATCAATCATTTTAATTTTATTTTTCAAAATCTTTATTATTAGTATTAACATTTTATATTATTGCTATTTGAATCATTTGAATTATAATAAAAAAAAATATTCTACAACAATTTCCTAGACATCGTTTTTCAAAAGAGACAACAAATAAACAAGACACGAAAAATCCATTGAATTTGTAAACATTGTATAAAGTGCATTCAATTTTTAGATTCATATTATAACTGTTTAAAAGTACTCAAAAGCACCAGAGGAAATCATGAATGAATTTTTATTTGTTAAAAGTCTATTAAAATTATTGATTTGAAAAATGTTGTTACGTGTCTGTGTGTGTGTTTACTTATCACATTTATTATTATTATTATGATTATAATAATAATTATGACTGTGATGATAACCATTAAGAAAAATTGAAATACAACGTGAGGAATTACGATAATAAATTAAACAAATTTAATTCAGATTTATCAATACGGCTTTCACTTTCATAACAAGGATTTTGATGGCCTTTACGTGAAGGGACCATGCCCTATCTTGAGGTGTGGTCACTTTACTAGACTGAGCTCGATTTAGGATGCTGATTCTTTTTATTAAGGGGTGTCCTAGGAAACTGATTCAATGCTTTGAGTTCAGCGACTAGGCACATGAAATGACCCCTCATCGATCGTGCGTATGCTCATCAACCCACTCGGTGATAAGAAAAATATTTAAATGAAAATCCAGGTCCTGATCAAGTTCCATTCAAAATTTTATGACATTTTCAAAAAAAAAATAAATAAAACTTTGTTAATTTATTCAATTTAACAAACACAAAAACTATTTTAACCACCCCCAGTTTTCCTTTAATTTTTATGACATTAGCACCAACCTACACGGCTTCACATTTTTCTTACCCTTATTTTATTTAAACATTTTTTTTAAACATTCATACACTTTTTCGTTTCCGCATACAAACATTTAATACAATTTTTTTCATATCACAGAACTTTTACGATTTTTTGTTGTTTTAATAAATGCTCAGGAATGAATGATTCATATCGTTATCGTCCCTTTTCATTTGTTGTTATTTAATTTTTTTTTTTTTATTATGATTTCGATAATAATTTATATATACAAAAATATGCGACACTAAACACACGACTCACATGTACATTGTACAAAGTCAGACATTGATCGGTCTTGTGTGACACGCAAACATTATTATTAACATTAAATATGGGTATGAACACAAAAAAAAAATTGATGACATATAAAGTTCATAACATTGGCAGTGAAATATTATAATTGAGGTATAAATAGTGTAAATGGCTATTTTTTTCAGCTTAAACCTACCATAAATGAGAGATTTAGGGCGATAATGGATACAATTGTGTTTTGTTTTTTTTTTTAATATTACTGTTATTAACATTTTGAATAGGAAAATAAAAGTGAAATAAAAATGCAGATTAATCTGATTTAAATGATGGTATTAAACTAATATTTCTGTTAATATAATTATTTGAACTCTGTATTTAAGCTTCAAAAAGGAAATACAAGTGTTAAAATTCAATTTCAGGTTTCCAGTGAGACCGGAAATAGCCAATTCAGGACAAAATTAAAAGATTTTATGCCTTGAAATCCGTGGAATTTCGATAAGAAAGTAGGTTAATGGTCCTCATAATCAATAAGGTAAATCAAAGCTTCAATCAAGCATATTAAAAATATTATAAAAAAAAAATGTTTGTATGAAACAAATAATAATCATCATAATTACTGGCCTAGATTTCATTTCATAAAAAAAAATAATATTACTAATAATAATCGCCACATCATAAACATCAAACTGTCCTTTGGTAAATAAATTATCAGATTATGTCTTTCTTCAAAAAAAAAAAAAAATGAAATAATATTCCACATAAATAATTCAACACAGCCCACTTCACTTCGGGCATCAAATATAGCAAAACTCACATCAAAACAATCCAGCACCTTTCTTATACATATTATTTATTGTTATTATTACCAATATTATTTACTAGTATTATTATTTTAAATGCAATAATATATATTAGATTTTTCTATTTTTATTGGCAGCTTAAAGCAAATTATATGATTTCTTCTTTATCCGATATTTTCTTGTTAAAAAAAAAAATATTTTTTTCTAAATCTTAAACTCTAAACAAGGCATAAATCAAAATTTTATTTAATTCAAGTGTGTGTGCTTGAAAATAGTTTTATGTTTATTTTTTAAATTACTTTAATAGGTTTAATACTGAAATATGTGAGTGATTATGTGAGGAAAGTTTAGATATGGGAAATTGAATGGATTGGAAAAGTGCATTTCCATAGAACTTCGCTCATTTACTTGGAAAAAAAGTGCTCAGTAAAATTTAACGGTTTTTTTTTGAAATTTAGGCTCTTTTAAATTTGGGCACTGAACCCCAATCCAAAAATTATCAGCATATGTAAATCATAAATAGGTCCTCTTGAACACAAAAACAAAACCTTTCAAGACATTTCAACGGTTTTTTTTTCAGTTTTTGATCCATTTTTAAATTCAAGAGCTCGAAATGTGAGACTGAGTCCAATTCTCAAAGCAATGAGTGATAATTAATCAGATAGCTTAATCTCGATACATTTGCCGATTTTTATGGATGACACTCAATGGATGGCGTCGTTAAGTCAGAGTAACGACTTACAAAACGGTCTTTAAAAGTGCATATTTTAAATGAAATGCACCAAAAACAGAAAAATATGGTTTAGAAGAGTGCTTCATATTTAATACGCTTAACTTCCGACAGATCATTAATATGATTTAATTTTTTTTATTTCAAAAATGCACAAGATAAGATTCATAATTCAAATTCATTTTAAATTAAAATAAAAACAGCAGTGAATATTGGTTAACATTTAAATCATACAATCAAAAACTTGACGAATGTCATATGTAAATTAAGGCTTGACGTTCTTAATTTGATATTTAATTTAATTATTTTTTTTCAACACACATGAAAATTAGGTGCATTCAATGCATTAAAACACATAAAGGTGTGTCAAGTCCCAATTTAATGAGATTTCATTTCGTAATATGTTGATTTTGAGATATGGGACCCTTAAAAATGAGAGACTTATGATATGTGTTTCCCTTTAAATAAAATACAACTAAAATTACAATAATGGCAGATTAATTGAATTGAATTGAATTGAATTGAAATTTAAATAAAAAAAAAATAATCTGTAATAATTGAATCGCCTTATCGTTTTATAACATAATAATCATTAAGGAAACTGGTCTGGTGATCTATATTTAAATACCATGCCATGAATAATATGCAAATATTAGCTCATCTAAGACAGGTTTTTAATTTAAAATAATAAAGACGCGTATCAACTTCAAAATAAACATAAAAATTCATATGAAATGAAGTAACTTATGGAATATTTAATCACACAAAAATATAACAATATCAATTTAGATAAGAAATTTTTGGCATATCAAAGGAAAGGAGGATTACAAAAATTTAAATTTGGCCATTTGTTTATTTTGCGAAGTAAAATGATAAATTGCACAATGAACACCATTTTTTGTTTGTATGTTATTAATATTTGTTAATTTAATTTAAATATTGCTGTAACGGTAATTTTTTCATTGAATTGCACTTAGTACTGATATTATTTGATGAGTATACAAATAATTATTTAATGTGAAAATATTTTAATCTTATTTAATAATAAAATTATTATTTTTATTATCATTATTATTATTTAAGCACATATTACACACGTATTTTGAATGTGAGTGTAGAGCACTTATTAACTAACACAATCACCGGACCAAGGCTGTATGAAATTCGCTTGTTTTCTGTCCTTATTTTTGAATTTAGCACTGGATTTTATTGGAAACACATGAAATGATGAATAAATTTGGTACTTACCATAAAAAATATAATTAAATCACTTTAAATACTTTATTATTTTGGAAAACATGAGCCACAAAAATTTCGTACACAATTTTAGATTGGTTGAATGTATTTTTTTCGATTGTCACCTACTTGGAATCGATTGTCATTTTGATTCCGATCAAAGTGACGTTTACATATAAAGTGTATTGTCAATAAATTCAAGAGTCATCACGAACTCTAAATTTAATTTTAATTGAAATTTCACAACAATTTAAAGTAAAATAAAGCTACAATCATGTCTGTGGATATTGCTCGTGATCTCCCAAAATCCGGTTTCACCTTCGAGAATTGTAAAAGGTAAGAAATTGCTTAATATTAACATCACATGAAAATGCAGTGTCATGATACCGGGTATAAATTTTTTACAGGAATGAATTTCTCTTGAAAAAGGGATTCAAGCCTCCAAAAGCCGTCTCCACTGGAACCACAATTGTTGGAATGATTTATAAGGATGGTGTTATTCTTGGTGCTGATACTCGAGCAACTTCTGGTCCAATTATCGCAAATAAGAATTGTGAGAAAATTCATTATCTAGCTAAAAATATGTATTGTTGTGGTGCTGGAACTGCAGCCGATACTGAAATGATCACCCAATTAATTTGCTCCAATTTGGAATTGCATCGATTGAATACTGGTCGCACTGTCCCAGTTGTTGCCGCTCGTACAATGCTCTCACAACGTTTATTCCAACATCAGGGTTACATTTCAGCTGCTTTGGTATTGGGTGGTGTTGATTCAACTGGACCACACATTTACAGTATTTCACCTCATGGTAATACTGATAAATTGCCTTACACAACTATGGGATCTGGGTGTTTGGCCGCAATGAGTGTCTTTGAGTCACGTTGGAAACCTGACATGACAAAGGAGGAGGGACAGAAACTTGTTCGTGATGCAATTGCTGCTGGTGTATTTAACGACTTGGGTTCTGGATCAAATGTGGATTTGTGTGTTATAACAAAGAATGGTGCCGAATATTTGCGCACATATGAGGAGGCCAATCTTAAAGGCGTTAGATCCTTGGATTATAGTTACAAATCGGGAACAACTGCCGTTCTTGAAACTAAAATCCATAAATTTGATATCACAGAATCTGTTCAAGTGATTCCTGGTACATCAGGTGGAGAAGCAATGGATACAGCTTAAAATGATTTTAAATAATTTTTTTATTTTAAAATTTGTTCATATAAAATTTCGTACGGATATAATTCAATAAAAAATAAATATAAAAATTAAACAAAGTCCTTGTGTAAAATAAAATCCCACGTATCCTTCCATCGTAATGCAATAATATCATTAGCTGATAATCTCGTTGTACCATAACTTAGAACACTAAACTTTGAATAGACATAAATGACTCCGATGAACCAAAATGTCACAAAAATATCAAATGCAACACAAAATATCAGTGATTTGAGTCGTGAAAACAGCTGATGAAGATGATCTACGACAAATGCTAGAAGCATGATTTTGAAAACAAGTGCTGGTAAGTAATTATGAAGGAATAGTGTGCGTTCAACGAAAAAGTATGGCAAGAAATGTAATAAATATCCCATCATAAAAACTTCTCCTGCCCTCGTAAACCGTGAAAATTCATCTTGAGTTATGTCGTGACAATTTCTGCAACGTCTTAAAATGTAAAATACTAATAAACCTGAGTATAAAAGTAATGAAATGGTACCCGAATACCAAATCAATACATTTCCCAAAAGGTGAATTTGTGCATTAGAGTCTTTAGCGACCCAATATGCGATCCCTTTACTCATCAACGGCCATTCAAACACTTCACTACTGTACATGTGAGTTAATCCAGTTTTATCTGCATACCACATCATTTTCATCTGTAATTCAATGAATTTTTGGAAAAATGTGAGTTTGGTTGGAGCTGTTGGAATCATCTCCTCCTTAATCATTTGTAACATTTGTTCTTTCTGATCACTTCCTTTTGTGTATCGATGTTCTTCCACATTCCAAATTGTATCAGGTTGATCAATTATTTTATCAGCAACAACTTCATGCTGATTATAACCCCAATCAGGCAGTTGTTTGCCACTAAATCTCAAGGCAAGTCCTGTTGTGACGTGAATTAGCCGAACTTGAGATGTAATTGCATGCCAAATTTCATTCGGTTGCTGTTTATTGAGAATATCAACTCGCCACAATATTTGAGCAGGCATTGAAACATTATAATCAATGTAACAAGTTACTTCTTGACACTGCGGGGACATGGGAGCCGCAACATCATGACTGTTTAAAGCACGTGATGTTATGCCATGAACTAACTGGATTTCATCTCCATCACGAATCACTTCGGGTTGATCCCCCACAACTAAATTGGGTATGTCAGGTTTTTTGACGATCCACCAGTTATTGACATCCTTGAAAGGGAAAAAAATATATTAATATAATTACAGTGAAATAATGTAAAATTCATACCTTGAAGGAATAACAAGTGACTTGTTGTTGATGACTGCTCCCTCGATTATCTGGATATCGGACAGGATACACAGCTACATGTGAGTGCAACCAACAAGTCCTTCCATGAGTGTGTCTCAAGGTAATTTGTGAGCCATGAACTACATTGATTGGTTGTCCTTTTGTAATAGAGGCCAAACCACCATCTAACGACGCTTGAAATGCACTTGTCATCACAGAATCATGTGGTCCTGCTTTATGCAGAATTTGGAGATGGTAATAAAATGATGTGATATACACTAGAGATATAACAAACGCGAATAGAAATCCTGTTACAAATGTTCTCAATGTTAAATTGAAATCTGATAAACTTTTGTCTTTGAGAAGATCCCACAAACGACGACATATCAATAAAAATGCATGATAAACAGCATAAATACCAACATATTTCACACTAATCGCTGAACTCAGAAACACCGCAGCACAAATTCCGGATAACCACCATGAAGGATAAAACGGTCGTGTTTCAAGGAATTTCATTAAAAACAAAATTCCTAAAACCGAAAACAAAATTAACATGGATTCCATTAAAATGAATCTGGATTGTGTTAGAAGGGCATTATCCAATATGATGAGTGCACCTCCTAGGACTGAAGCAATTCGAGAAACTTTCAATTGAAGGAGCAATTTGTACACAACTGGGGCTAATAAACTTCCACAAAGTGCTGGGACGAATCTCAATGCAAATATTGGGACGTTTGATGAATATTCAGCTCCAATTTTGGAAAATGTATAATTTCCATCGTATCCAGTAAGAAAAGCAGCTCCTGCTATTAACTGCTTTCCGAGTGGTGGATGTTGATCAAAGAAAAATATATTTTTCATATACAGTGACACATATTTGCCATAATGCAGCTCATCGAAAACAACATTATTTGGTATCCAAAGTTTCCAGATTCGTGTTATGAATGACACAGAAAACAGAAGAAGTGTTACAATATCAAATGAGATACTTATCGTTAAATATGTATCATTTTTCGTTTCAATTGTTGTAGAATTAATTTGATCTGGTTTTAGAGATCCCTTGACGTGTAATTTTGAAACTTTTTCATCATTTAATATTTTTTCACTTTTTTCTTTTATTATGGGTTCGTTGCTTTCATCTTCAAGTCTTTCGTTTACTTCTTTTAACATTTCTTCATTTCGAGGAGCTGCTTTTCCACGAGATTTTCGCTTTCGTACAGTTTCTTCACTCATTGTAATGTTTTGAATTGGAATTTATTGATTAAATTTAATTGTTATGTCAGAATTTTAATAAATTTTCTACATTTTGTTCTTGCAAAAGTGAAATTTTTTGTAGACGTGTTTAGGAACTGGTGAAGATTTCTCGTAAACGTAAAACGCAATGCTGTGTGCGTATTTTAAACACAAAACGAAATGTTACAACGCACACTCACATTGAAATTTCATCTAGAAACGCTGTTGTTATTTTTGTGAGAACGCTAAGAAGAAATTTCAACCAGGTTTTGATTTTTTGTTAACTTTCACAGGTAAATTTTGAAAATATTGAATTTTTCACTCAATTTTCAATGAAAATCAATAATTTGTAATAAAATTTAAGGAATTGTATTCATATTTTATTAAATTTTTAATTATTTGACCAGTAACAAACCAAAACCACTTGTAGCATAAATAACTTTTCTTCTGTAACTTTTAAAATGCAGTCATAAAATTAAAATCTGTTATCACAAAAATATTTTCATTTAAATAATATTTCATTTTCAATAGATAAATTTTCATTTTTAGTTGAATTAATAAAAAGTGCCATACAAAAACCAAAATTCAATGAAATTCCTTTACAATTTTTGGCGAACTGTCACTTTGACGTTTTGTCAAGTGAAATCAACAATAACAAAGTTACGCAGAAATTTTGTGCTCCACAATATTTGCAAAATTTAACAAAAATACACAAAAATTAAAAGCTAATTTAATTGTAATTCGATAATAATTTGGCTTGTGCATTACAGCAACACAAAATTAATCAAAATTAATTGTGATAAAGTTACAAAAATTGTGATTCAAAAAAATTTTTTTTCCTTAGCTATACGAATACGTAACTTTGTTGTACATGTACATATAGCATAAATGTTTATTTTCACAAATTTCGTGTTGGAAAAACGACAATTCAGGGGAACAAATCATAAGATATGTTACGTGAATTAATAGCTTGGGTTTTGAATAATTACCTGGGAAAATATGTGGAAAATTTAAATACAGCGCAATTATCTGTGGCTCTTTTGTCGGGTAAGTCGCAAAAAAAATAGTCAATGCAATGCAAAACTTTGTACATGACACAAATTCTATTAATGGAAAGATTTCGTCATTCATTCATTCATAACTGTTTATTTACTTGAAGGAATTATATAAATGAAAAAATATGTTATGAATCAGTGAGTAGTACAATTAAACAAAGTTCAATTAATGTCCGGAACTATCGAGTATACAATTATTATGTAACATATGTGTGTTTGTGTATCAATCGCTAATTGAAAGTGAAGTGAAATTTTTTTCATATTAAAAATAATCACACACACACACTTATTTATGTTTTATTACAGCTATAAATACCGGTGCCGGTCGATAAACAAACTCATATTTATTTAATTTATGAATGAACTAGTCACTAATTTTTATTGTTATTGTTTATTTTTTTACAGGTGAGGTTGAATTAGAAAATTTACCATTACGACCAGATGCGTTACGACATCTTGGTTTGCCACTTAAAGTTCAATGTGGTTCAATTGGAAAAGTGAGGCTTCAAATTCCTGTCACAGCATTTCGTACAGCACCATGGTGCATTCAAATAGAGCAAATTTATGTAGTGTGTGGTCCATTAAACCTCGATGAATGGGATGGAGTACAAGAACATCAAGCTGACCTTGAATACAAATTATCGAGTCTTGATAGTTTGGAAGCTCGATGGCGTGCTCATCAAGAAGCAGGCGGTTCTGGTAGTTATTATGCCTCATCTTACAGTGGATGGCTTAGCTACGGATCTTCACTCGTAACAAATATCGTTGAAAATTTGCAATTAAAAATCAATGGTGTTCATGTTCGATATGAGGATTCAATTACAGTTGAAAATTGTCGATTTGCTTGTGGAATTACAATTGAATCACTTACCGCAGAATCCTGTGATAGTAATTGGACCTCAAGTTTCAATACAAATCAACAATTGTCATTTAAACTTGTTGAATTAAATTCATTATCATTGTATTGGGATCCTCTGATACGAGATGAGACGTTGAGTGAAACAAATTCAAAGGAATTAGCCGAAGTAATATCACACATCAAATTTCAACATGAATATATCATTCAACCGGTAAGTGCACAAGCGAAATTCAAACGAGATAGGAGTGAAACACCACTTCGAACTAGGAATCGACCAAGACTCACATGTGATTTAGTTTGGAATGAAATTGCAATTACTTTAAGTGATGTAAGTAAAATTGTATCATTTCAAAGCAAATTTAAATTTAATTTATTTTTTTTTATACTAGAAACAATATCGTCAAATGGTTGAATGTGTTCGTGGCTTGGATGACATATCAAAATATCGTCGATTCCGTTTATTGAGACCAGTAGTGCCGATTCCTGAAAATAAAAGAGCATGGTGGCTGTATGCAGCTCAATGTCATGGTCTATTAAAACACATCAACTGTGATCCTAGTAAAATTGCCAAAGAGAATTTAAAATACATCAAAATATATACGAAAATTTTATCAAATCCAAATGAAACATTGACCCCAGAAAACAAGGAATTCAAAGACTTAATTGAAAAGGAAAGAAATTACGAAGAATTGAAATTACTAAGGGAAATTTGTATGTTAAGTGTAAAACCAGTGAACGTTCCTCAAAAAAGACAAGAAAATCCTTCAAAAGGACGATACATGTTAGTACAGTGGTTTCCACAATTATGGTATGGAAGCAATAAACAGAGTGAAGAATTAACGAGTGAGGATTTGTTACCATTAGAATCAAGTGATTTAAATGATTCCAGAGAAAATATAACATTGGAGGATGAAATTTTGAATGCACTTGCTGATTCCGTGGAAAATAATTCAATTCTCAAACGTGATGCAGTCTTCGGAAAATTTGAATTCACATTGAAAAAGGGAACTCTAGATATTTGCAGTGGTGGATTTGGATCTGAATTAACTCCAATGTTACAGTTACAATTTGAAAATCTAATTCTAAATGTTGAAAGTCGTCCGAGATCGGGATCACACTTCCTTGGATTAAGTTTAGGCTCAATTTTGGTAAAAGATTTGTTAACACCAAACTCGGAATTTCCTGAATTAATTAAACCACAAGTGAAAGACGAGATGCTGAGTCGAACCAAATCCGGAAGTGCCAGGAAAAGTCAAAATCTAAATACAGGAGCTGAACCTCTATTTCAATTGGAATACGAAAAACGACCACTTGCATTAGTAGCTGACTATAGATTGCTCATAAAATCACAGTCCTTGGACATCGTCTATAATGTGGGTGCAGCAAAATGGCTTCTTGATTTTGTATCACGTCCACATCAAATGTCAGAAGCACGCAAGAAGATTGAGGCAATGAAAAATAAGACAAAAAAGGAATTGATGAAAAATTGGGAGCACATTCTGAAAGGTCACTTAAGTCAACGAAAACAATGGGCATTTGAAATTGACATATCAGCTCCTCAAATAATATTTGTTGATAATTTTGCCGATAAATTGGGAAGTTCAATTGTTGTCGTGGATTTTGGCAGATTACAGCTGACAAATAATGTGATGACCCTTAGGACGAATGGCAAAGCAAATGGACTGACACAAGATGTTACTGTAAAAATTGGTGACACTGAAAGTGATGATGAATCAGATATGTTTTTAACACCATGCTCCACTCCACCTGGATCACAATCCAGCAATTCACCTACTTTAGTTACAGCTGCTTCGGATCCCTTATCACAAACATCTGAAATGATTAATAACATGACAGACGATATCAATGAAGGAAATTTATTGGATAAGTTGTATGAGCGATATAACTTGGATTTAACGGATTTACAAGTTTTGGTGTGTAAAGGCAAGGAAAGATGGAATTTCGCTAGTGCAAAAGGGAGTTCAACGTTACATGTCTTGGATAGGTTTAATATTTCATTGCAGATTGAACGCAGAATCCTTCACACGACAGACCCGCAATATCCCAGTTTGACATTACTCGGACGACTTCCACGTCTCAATGTGCATGTGAATGAAAATAAAATCGCCGCATTAACACACATGTATAACATTATCACAAAAAATAGTGTATTTGATTCACCCATGAAAGGGACAACAGAAAACCCGTTATTGGAATCCCTTAGTCAAGATACCACGGATGAGGATACGTTTGCCGATGAAACAAATCATCGTGATTCAAATAAACTTGTGATCATGCAATTTTCCGTTGATCAAATGTCATTGGAGGTGCAAAGCAGGGGAAGGAGTATTGCTGAGTTGCAAGTGACAGGAGTGAGAGCTGGACTCACACAAAAAGCACATGAGACAAATGTTTCATTGAGTGTACATGGACTGTTACTTGTTGATGCAATTCAATCATTTGGACCGGATTTTGAGCTGTTAATTGCAAGTCATCGACACGTTGGAATGGACAGTGTTTCTGGAAGTTTGAGACACAGTGAGCCATGTTCACCTTGTAGTCCAGGTTCGCCAGACCCAAGTCAAATGGAAGACCGAAGACCAACAAGTCCTATGACAATTCACAAGGCATTAAGTAGTTTGACTAGAGGTAATTATTTTTTTACTTGAATGTTTATTTTTTTCCTTATTTTTTTTTAATTTTTTTATATAATTTTGCATGACAGTTAATTAATTTTTTTTTAATTTCTTAATTTTTTTTTCATGATTGTGTTTGTTGGATTTTTTCATCAATGTTCTTTATTATAATTTTGAAATAAATGTAACTTTCATACAACTAATAAAGCTTCATCTCCTTATAATAATTCCTCAATTGGGGCAATCGACGATTTAGATGCGTTAATTGTAGTCGATTTGCAATTCATCGACGGAACTGGACTAGATGACGATGTTAATCACCAAATAGCGAATATTCAATTCAATAATTTAGATATAATTGGTATGAAATTTCCTGCCATTTAAATGCTCATAAATTAATGCAAATTAATTTTTCACAGCAAATCAAGAAACAATCGTGGAGTTACTTGGATTCATTAATCGTGTTTTCCCCAAATCAAGGAAACATTCAGGTGTGATGCCACGGATGAAATTTCAACAAGAAAATTTAGAGGATGAAAATATGGAATCAAACACACAAGAAAACACAAAACCAGTTAAAACTGAAATCACATTTGACTTTCATCGCTTAAACATCCTCATTCTACGAGCTTATATGCGTGATAATTACATAGTTGCTCGAAAAGTTGGAACACTCACATTATGTGAGGCTAAAATTAATGCAACATTATCTGATACTGTTGAAGTGTCCGGATCACTAGGTGGCCTTCAAATCCTCGATTTAACACCCGAAGGAATAAATCATCAACGAATTTTATCTGTTGGAAAAGATCCGTTGACAGATCCGCCACCTGTTGATACACACGATGACTTATTGACATCACTCACAAATGAAGTTTATGGCAATGGTCCACATAAAATTGATGATACATTGAAAGATAAGCAAGCGTTATCATTTGCAATTACACGTGACCTTGAAATGTGTATCGATATCAGAATTCGCATGGCATCTGTTTGGTACATTCATTGTGCAAGATTCTTACAAGAATTAGCGTGGTGTGCGACGGAATTTAAGCAATATTTGAAAACACTTGCAAGATCAATCAAGGAAAAGGCGACAGATATGGCTCTAGGACTCGTACAACCAAGGGGTGATAATACAAGCACACCATTAAAAACTCCGATTATTAATTTGGAATATGGTCCTAATACGACGCCACGTCACAAACGATATCGGACAATGTCGATGAATAAAACAGCAGATTTACTTAACACTTTAAAATACGAGATTAAGGTTGACATTGTACTTGAAACACCTGTCCTGGTTGTACCGCGTAGTAGTTCAAGTCCACAAGTGTTTGTGGCACATTTAGGTCGAATTTCAATTACAAACTGTGATAAAGAAAAGACAATTGCAAATGATGTACAATCAATGAAAAGTGATGAAATCCTGAAGCCACAAAATAAACCAAACACTGATATTCGAATCAATTCAAACGATGACTTGTTCGATATGGAATTAAATGGTGAAAGTGATTGTGCGAGTACCAAAGTTGAAAGCATATCAAATCTGGAAAGTTACATTGTCGATATTAAAAATATGAATTTATACTCACTTGATACGACAAATCGTAAAGGATTTCGATTATCAGCCCTGCCGAGAGCCGAAGATTTTTATTCATGTCAAGCAGATGCAATTCCAATTTTACATGACACTGCAATAAGACTGACTATCACACGTGACTTGGAAACGTCGTTTGATCTGAATTCGGATTCTGTAATGGAAAGCAAAGATGTCCTTAATATTTGTGGAAGTGTTGTGAAACCACTGCGTGTCTCATTGACACGACAAAGTTACGAACAACTCCTTGAAACAATTGACAATATTTTTAAAGTACCTCCAGATTTAACAAAACCACCGTCTGAAAGTATGACCAAATTGGATAACATCGATGAGGAATTGGATGAACCAGATTTAGTGTATAAAAGACGATTATTCAATCAGACAAGTATTAGTGATCCAAAGTCATCGAGCTTGCATCCAAAAGTCTCATTTGATTTACCAATATTAATAATTGAATTAAATAACGATAAAAATAATCCATTGATTGAGATTGCGTTACGTGAATTTTGTTTCAATTATGAACAGAAAAACTTGTTTGAAACTGCAATTCAAGTGTCACTGCGTTCAGTTCAAATGGAGGATTTACTGCGAGACAAGGATTCAAACCAAAGGATTATGGTTGCATCATCGACACCTGATACCAATTCAGATAGATTTTATTCGTCATACGCTTCATATTCGTGTCCAGATCTTGCAGCACTCTTCCATCCACGAGAAGAGCTTGGATTTTCATTGCCAGACAAACTTGATACCACATGCCCATTTCCCACATCAAAACCGAATCAGCAACAACAATTCAAACCAGTCTGTCCTGATACACCTCCTCCATCACCCCAACCAAAAAGTCGTGAAGATAATCTTGTGATTTACAATTCAACTCTCGTCAATCCAGATGCACCAAATTTCGACACACAATTTCATTCTCTGCGTCAATGCAGTTCAATTGATTTCAACAGCTTGGATCTTGTCATATCAGTTCAAAGTTGGTTTGTCCTTCTCAACTTTTTCGGATTGATGTCAGATGCCGATGGAAATGAACAAAAATCACCCGCAAAAACTGAAAATGAACAAATTTTACGTTCAATTGGAAATTCAAAGCTAGACATTTCAGTTCGATCACTCAATTTGGTTCTCATTAATGACAATTACGAAATGGCAAAAGCAAATGTATCGAATGCTCATTTTTTGATTGCAAAACATGAACTGAGTAAAACAGTTGAAGGACGACTAGGCTCGATATATTTGAATGATTTAACATCACATGGCTCTGTGTACAAAGAACGTTTCATGACAAGTGGAAATGAAGCCTTAAATTTTGTATATAAATCGGAGAATAAACGTGATCAAGGGGAGTTGGATCCGGATGCGACATTGAAAATTCAAATGTCATCTGTGAAATATGTTCACACAAAACGATTTGTCGCGGAAATTCAAAAATTCTTCAGAGATTTTTCACAATTGCAGACTGTAAGTAAAATTTTTTGATTTGAAATGAAAATAAAAAGACATTTTTATACTGTTTTGAATTTATTCACAGCCCGTCATTCGTAAAATTAAGACATCCGACTCTCTCTATAATTTACAACAAAAACCAATGAAATTAGCTTTGGAAATTAATGCAGGTTCACCAATCATTTTACTGCCTCTTTGTGCCAAAAGTGATCAAATTATTGTGGGAGATCTTGGTGAATTTTCACTTTACAATAAATTTTGTTTCACTGGAGATGATTTTACAATAAGGTAATTTTTTTTTGATATTTTTCCATTGAATTTTAATTAAAAAATTTAATTTCAATAGCAAACAAAAAGAATACTCGTCAATTCGGGAGTTGCTCGATGTGATGACAGTTTATTTAGTTCATACAGACATTTTTACCGGTACACGATGTACAAAAAGTGTTGAAAATCCTGATCAGCCGATTTGTGGCTCATTTCTAGACATGGGTAGTTATTATTTGCTCAAAAATGGTCCAAGTCTGTTGAAAGACAAATGTCATTTAACCCTGCAAGTTGAGCGTAATTTGGATACATGGCGATCTCATAACATTCCTGACATAAGTGTTCATGGAACATTATCAAAATTAGAGGCTGAATTAGATTTAGAGCAGTATAAGTTAGTGCGTGGATTTCTCAGTTATAACTTAGGCGAGCCAATCGATGATTTGTACGAACAAAAATGTGAGGTTTTCGATTCGCGTATGAGTTTAATTGTGGAACCAGAAAAAAAGGAGGAAAATGTCTTCACAAATCTGTCAATTACTTTGGAGTTACAAGATGTGTCTGTTCGACTCAAATTACCAACTTCAATTGCAATAAATGAGCCACCACATATCCAACATGCATTTGCAACCCCACTTGCTTGTATTAATTTCATTAAAAGTACCTTAATTGTTGATTCGTTTAGTGATGGAAGTCAGGATATTGATTTAGTTTCAAAGGAAATTCTGATTATGGACTCGAGAGACTCATATCATAGCAATGATACAAATAAAAATGTGTTTACAACGATTTTACAGCCGATTAACTTTAAGCGTGGCACTGATTTGGTCCAAGCTGAAGTTCATAGTCGGAAACGAAATGACCACACAAAATTTACGATTTTATTGAACAATATGCGACTTATGGCGATTTTGGATTGGTTAGAAATTGTGAGGGATTATCTCGCTCAAACGGCTGAGCCACCAAATGAGACGCTTTTAATGAGTCAATCGAAGCCATATGGCAACAGCAATGATAACGCTACCGGTGTTGAAAATATGGAACTAAAATTGAATATCACTGACTCTGAATTGGTTGTCGTTGAAAACACAAATCAATGGGATACAAATGCAGTTATATTGAAAAGTACCACAGTCGTCTCATATCGACCAACAGACTCAAACAAAATAATGTCACTTAATTTGAATAACTTGGAAGTGTTTTCATGCATTTTGGGACTTGAGGAAGACACTGCATTGTCAATCATTGATCCAGGTAATTTCAATTTTAATTGAATTTTTAACTTGAATTAATTTAATTTAATTTTTTCCATTTCAGTTACAATCAATTTGGATCTCCGCAAAGGAACATTAGACGCTCACATGCAAAAACAGCTGATTATTCGTTTGTCGTATCATGATGTCAAAATGTTCACAAGGATTTTCCAATCACTCAACCAACAACTGGAGAATGCTCAAAATATTTCAAGTCAAAGAAGTGAAGTGACAAAATCACCCATTGTCGCACCAAATCCCAATCAATCAGTGCTTAAATTAGTCTCCTTGGGTTTTCATGTCAGTGATTGCTTGGCTGCCCTCGAAAAGTGCGATAATCAATTAGATGATGCAGCTTTGTGGCTGACTCAGAATGCTGAGCCAATTAAAATGGGAGTTGCAGCGACACCAAAACACGTTCCAAATCCCCTCGATATTTTGGATATTGAAGTGAAAGCGAATTGTATCAGTATTACGGTAATTGATGATTGTAAAGACGCAGATGTTCCATTACTCGAATTGTCTTTAACGAATATTTATTTGCGACAAGAACTTGGAACAAAAGTCTCAAATATCCTAGAAAATAGTATAATAGGACCTGGTAGATTCAAAGCAGGTCATTTGAAGGCAATTATCGGAAGTGATTATTATAATCGTGAATTGAGTGGATATGAGCCGTTGATTGAGCCATGGAAGTGTGAAGCGCAATGGAGTTACAGTTATAGTAATTTAAATAGTCAGGATGATCGATTACATTTAAAAATCAGCAGTAATGAAGTGTTACGAACAAATATTACAAGTACAGCAATGGAATTGTATCAAATGGTACGAGATAATTGGGCCCAAGATTATTATTCGTCTGATGCAAATAATGAGAGACAAGTTCAAAGTCCGACAAGTGGAAATTTTCGTCGACGTGTACCTTTTATTCCATTTGCATTGAAAAACGATACTGGCATGAAAATGTGGTACTCAAGGCTGATATCAGCACCTGGCGTGGTCGCATCATCGGGAATTTCACGATTTGAACAAGGTCGTTGGGTTTTAATTGAGCCTGGAGCGTTAGTTCATTTCTCATTTGGTTCATCAACGAAACAAAGACATCAAGATTCCCATAAAATGAATTTGCATCAAATTGCTGTACGAGTTGAGGGTTACAATGACGTGGGTCCTGTTTCAGTTGACAGAGTTGGTGTATATTTTCGACATGCAAGACCAGATTATTCTGAGGAGTATGGCGATCTTCCAAGAGCTCGTATCGTATTTGCTGTCACAATGGAAGGATCAGCACAAAAACTCATCACAGTGAGATCTTCACTGCGCCTCCATAATCGACTCGAAAATCCAATTTTACTTAAAATGGATAATTTGTTCGGATATTTAAATGTCCGGAATTGGCCTGAATCTAAAACTGTCATCGTTCCATCAAATGAAATTTACAATGTGCCTCTAAGTCATGTCCATGCTTTCCTGTATGTAAAACCCCTAAATCCAAATATTGATTTCAATGAACAACAACTGCAACAAATTCAACGTGACACATCTGAAACTGGTCGTGTCCAATTTGATGGTAACGAATATTGGAATAAATATGAGGCGTGGTTAGCTCGAAATGCAAATAATGCACAAACATCGAATAATTATCAGTTTATTGAGCGTGGAATTCATTGGAAGGATGTGATTGAAACTGGAGAAGTTTACCAGGAATTGAGACAATGTGGAGCGAATCGTGATAAATTTTATAGATTTGTTGTTGCAATTAAGAAGGAAGCATTTCCCTCGAAAGAACATAATTTGTTGCCTGGTCACACAATTACACTAAATCCACCGCTGAGACTTCATAATCTGTTGCCTTGTGAATTATTGTACAAATTACCCACACAAAGTCATGGTCGTATTGGTCAAAGTAAGACAGCGAGTATTTATGAAATTGATTTGGAAAAAGGAGTTGAATTGTTTATTACACTTGACGGTTATCCTGGATCTGGCACCTTATCGATTCCGATTGTGCAACTGGGTGTTTCGGAAATGGATTTAAAATTAACCGATGTAAATGGGCGAATTTTAGTTTTAAATACAAATATAATTGTAGCAAAAGGACAAGGCGTGCAAATTTACATAAGTGCCCCATTTTGGTTAGTTAACAAAACTGCGCTACCTTTAATTTTCCGACAAGAAGGCGTACAACAAGAAAGTGCAGGACAATATGCAGAAAATGAACAGGCACGAATGGTCTCACCATTTATATTTTCATATTCCGATCCAGATGCTCATCAAGCTTTGGTTGTGAGACTAGGAAAACGATATGGTCTGACGAATCCAGTAAGTTTCATCTCAATTACAATTAAATATTTTTTTCATATCATTTTTTTCCATTTTCAGTGGAGTCAACCATTTACATTGAACAAAGACATTTTACATAGACATTTAAAGGCCAGTTTCTCAAATGAATCATTTGTCATTGGAATAGAAGTCCGTCGAGGTAAAGGAAAATACGCCCAAACCACTGTCGTTACATTTTCGCCAAGGTTTCAACTGTACAACAGAAGTTCGTTTAAATTACAGTTTGCTCAGTTGTGTTATGCAACTACTTTGGTATGTGATTTTCAATGATTTAAGTGAAATTTTTGATTAATTTACGTTTAATTTCCATTAGACTGATCCAATGGCACGTCAAACATTCATAGATGCATTACCTGGTTCTCACACCCCATTTCATTGGCCAAAATTGGATAAGGAACAAAAATTGTGTGTACGATTGCCAGATATTCCCGACTGTTTATGGTCCGGTGGAATTCCAATTTATGAGAATCAAAGTTTGTACATCAATATTCGCAATATAAATGGTGGAATGCACTTCCTACGTTTAGAGACAGTATTACAAGGAGCAACGTATTACTTGGTATTTACAAATGCTGAATCTTTACCACCTCCAATTCGAATTGACAATTATTCGGAAGTTCCGATTAAATTTTATCAGCCGAAAACACGTCATCAGTTGAAATCTAGTGTAAGAGCACATTCAGCGATTGCCTATGTCCTAGATGAGCCAGATGGAAAACAAGCAATTCAAATTGAAGCACCTGGCAATGATACATGTCAATGTCCATTAATTGGATTTGAGGACCAACATTTGACTTATGAGAATTTCATTTACATCGCTTTTAGTCAGACATTTGAAAATGTTCCAACATTCGATAATGACATCACAAATTTTGATGTTAAAGCATCTCAATTGGTACTTGGAGTTGTAGATAAAAGAGTTGTTTTGGTGAGGAAACAGCCGGGAGATCGATCTCAATTATGGCGCATGAATAATGAAAAGCAGTTGGAACATGAAGGCTCTTCGCCACCCGCTGAACCAGGAAAACCCGGACAACAACGATTAGTTTTAGATCTTGAACGTCCACCACAACCAATGGGTTATGTAAACTTAATTGTGGCTCCATCGAATCCCCAACGCAGATTCACTCAAACATGGAATTTCACTGAAGATGGCCGTCTCATGTGTGAACATTCAAATCTCTGTGTTCAAGCACGTGGTGGCTTTTATGGACTCCGACCTGGAGTTGATGCATGTCTCGGGATGATTGTGTGTGATAGTAAAGTGTTTAATAACATGGGAGTTCCATTTGAACAGGCGATTGAAAGACAAAAATTACGTCCAGGCTCAGGCTGTTTATCAGTCAAATTCAAAATGGATGGTCCAATTAAGACAATTGAAATTAAGGATGTTAAGCAAATGACAAATGCTTCACTTGAATTTGATCCATCCTGGAAACACGTTTCACAAAATATCCCGAATTCGAATACATTACAAGGCACTGAAACGATAACATCAAAAAGCGTGAGTGAGCTTCATGTCAATGTCACACTGGAACGTGGAATTGGATTATCACTTGTTTCAAATCATCCTTGTGAGGAATTGGCTTACATTAGTTTGGAGGGCATTGCATTGGAAGGAATTGCTACGGCAAATGAGAGTTCACTTCATTTGAGTATCGGAGATTTACAAATTGATAATCAGTTATTTGAAACGACTTGTCCTGTTATGCTTTATACTGCGAAAAATGGAAGTGATTCACCTAACAGACTGTCAGCATTGCAATTGGACGTTAAAATGTTACCAAGTCCAAATAAAAATGCCGTAATATTTGCTCTCTTTCGTGTCAATCTGAAACCAATGTGTGTTTACTTGGAAGAACGATTACTTTTGAGATTAGCTGATTTCTTTGGACTTGTCAAATCAGGTCCAAGTCCAATAAGTTTCCAGGATGAAAGTGATTATGAAGCACAACATGTTGTTACAACGGTATTAGCATCAAATGCAACTCGATATTATTTTGGTGATTTACAATTAATGCCCACTCAATGTCGATTAAGTGTTCTAACAGCATCAAAGTTACCACCCAAATACAGTGAGATCAAGAAAAGTCTCGGATTGACCTTGATTAAATTCGAAGATGCTGTCATCAGTTTTGAAAAGTTTGTTGATCGACATCACTTTGAAACTCTCGAAGCATATATCAATGCAATCAAATCACATTACAAACAGGAATTAAAATGGCAAGCTGCCACAATTCTAGGCAGTGTTGATTTTCTTGGAAATCCACTTGGGTTCGCAAATGACTTGTCAGAAGGATTTTCTGGTCTGATATTTGAGGGTTCTGTAAAGTCCCTTGTTAAAAATGTAACGCATGGAATTTCAAATTCAACTGCAAAATTGACAGAGACTCTGAGTGATGGTCTTGGAAAAGTCGTTTTAGATGAGCAATTCTCTGAAACACGTCAACGAATGCTTGAGGATGCATCATCAAGTGGAAACGCTTCACGAGATCATATGGTGGCGGGATTGAAAGGATTTGGATATGGGATTCTCGGTGGCATGACATCAATTGTTAAACACACATATAATGGAGCACAAAATGATGGAATTCAGGGATTTATATCGGGATTAGGTAAAGGCATTGTTGGAACAGTGACCAAACCAGTGATAGGCATGTTAGATTTAGCTTCTGAAACAGCAAATGCAGTGAAAGAAACAAGTAAAAGTTCAAATAGAATTTTACCAAATCGCAAGCGTGATCCACGATGTGTAACGGGAGCGTCAGGTGGTCTCTTACCAGCATATTCATCGCTGCACGCGAAAGGTCAGCAACATCTCTTCATAATTAATCGTCGTAACTTCAATGAACAATTTATGGCATATGAACCATGTTTGTGTGATAAAAAAGATTCACAATTACGCCTTCTCGTATCATCGGAAAATGTGTGGATATTTTCAAAATCGGACGAGGAAACAACCGTTGTGTGTTCCTATCATTTGAGTGAAGTGGTGTCATGTCATCCAGTCTCAGTGCCACCGATAGAAAATCCAAAATCGAAAAAATTGTGTCATTATATTGAATTTTGCCTGACATCACCGTCAAAGAGCATAACACCAAATGCACAAGTCAAACGACCACGTGTCAAATGCCAAAGTGAAGAAATGGCACAAATTGCATCGAGACATGTAAGTTTAAATTTAATATTTTTTTATTGTGAATGATTAAATTGAAGTTTAAATTTCCCATACAGATAAATTATGCCAGAAGTATTTACGAGGAACGTGAACAAACCCTTACAAACGACCAATTCTGAGACAGAAATGGCATTGAAGCAATGAAATGAGATTGTAATACAAAAAATATTCAATAATTTAATACTAAAAAAAATTTGATTAAGAAAAAAAGAATAAAAAAACAATCGTACTTTTAATTTAATTGTAATAATATTCAATTATTTAGTTAAATTTTAGTACCAATTAATATTTTTTTTTAATTTAATTTTATTTAAGCATCTCCAAAGTCAATTTAATGTACACACACACACACACACTTGAAAGCCCCAAAGATAATAATTAAATGGTTCACATCGAAGACTTTAACAATCAATCATTGAATTATTCTTATTTATTATGAATGTAAAATAAATAATAAAAAAAAAATTACTAACATAAAATTAGGAAAATAATAAAAATGTAATAAATTTGGGTATTGAAAGTGAACCAAAAAAAAAATGTATAGTTCTAATAATAATCAGATAAAAATATAACATAATTAATTTAATAGAGTTAAGGAATCTAAAACAAAAAAAAAATTAATATATTCATGTACCTTATACTGTGTTACTATTATAATAGATAGGACATAAAATTATTTAAAACAAAAAAAAAACACAAATAAACGCTTAAAACTATGGTTGGATTTCTTAAAATGTGTTTTTTTATGAATTAAAATTAATTTATAGGAATTCTTGGCATGTCTTCCCTGTGATGAATTTACAAGGGGGCTAAAGGGGGAGGGGGTCTCAGTTCCAGATTTCAAATTCAAATTTAAAATGAGGAACAAAAAAATGTACATTATTTTCTCTTTCATCACATGGAAAAAAATTTTCCATTAAGTCATAAAATAGGGTAAGTAGACACTTTTTGTATTCAATTTAAATGTTATTGCAATTTATTTATATGTATATATGTTTGTGTGTGTATGCACATAGAATGCATAGCTATGCAACAATGAAAGCAGGGAATACCGCATGTATTACGAAGGACAAGTGTAATTCGTGGATTGCGCAGGCTTGAGCATGGTTTTGATGCTACAAGGTCGACGAACGCAATAATAACATACATTGTGTATATAGAGTGCAAATTATAGAGTAAAATGAGGGTTATAGGAAATATCATACACATATAACAGAGAAATAAACAAAAAATGTTAGGGGTGTCTGTGACCCCATTCCAACAAACTTGTTTTCTTCCCTTTTTTTATATGTACAATTTTTTTTTATTTTAATACTACTTATGTTCTTCGTACATCGTACATACACACAGAATGTCTGCTATTGAAAAATCATTTTTAGAGTTCAGTAACACAAAACACCGATGTATGTGTTGCACCTACAAAGAAAATAGGAAAATCTAACAAAAATTTCCCTTATATACAAAAATAACATGAGATTGAGAGGGTTCTTTAAAACATTGAATATGTTACAATAATTTCATACTTTCTTCATTGAAATCGCAACGGCATGTTTTTACAATTCATTTGATCAAACATTTATGTATCATTTATTTATCAAATAATAATAGTAATAAACGCATATTTTGTATGCTGGCAGTGACCACGATAAAAAGGGCAATGTTTTCATTTCAATGAATTTCTATTACACACATTTTACTACATACATACATGCTTTGATATTTAAATGTGTATCATAGAGTTAAAATGATGCAGTTTATGTTTTCATTTTAATTTTAAATAATTTTGCCTTGAATATCAATTAAATGACAATAAAAAGGGAGTATGCAATTTTTTAACCCATTAAGTGCCACTAAGAGATTTTTTCGTCCAAAATTATTTGAATCAATTTTCTGAAAAAAGAATCGTTTTTATTTAAACCTCTTATCGACAGCAATCAGTGAGCAGCAAATTTTCTGCGATTATTACTAGGCAAGCAAATAAAAATTTATCACTGTTTACGTTTTTTGTTTACGTATCTACAGAAAATTTCGTATATGTATCTATAGAGCAATATTCAGAAATGTCAATTTTTTTGACAGTGTCTGTTTTTAAAATAATAAATTAAAACTTCAAAAGATCGAATATGAACTGTCATTTTTAAAGTTCACCATATAATCCATAGATATACGGGCTAAGTCCATAGAACAGAATTCATTTTGACGTTTTAAAATTTCACATACAAAATTTTGAAGTTTCCGTATATGTTTCTATAGAAAATGAATGTCAAATCCATCCTATGAACTTTGCTAGATAGAAATTGTGACAGCAAAAATGACAGTTCCAAACAACTGTTCGCTGAACTAGCAAAGTCCATAGTATAGGATTTGACTTGACATTTCATTTTCCATAGATACACATATAGAAACTTCAAAATTTCGTATGTGAAATTTTTAAACGTTAAAATGAAGTCTGTTCTATGGAATTATTATTCAATTTCGGTTTACGTACAGAATTTTTGAAGTTTCTGTATGTCTATCTATACAAAACTAGCTGTCAAGTATTATTTGTAAGTGGATAAGATTTGAAATTTAATTTTGTATAGACACGCGTACGGATACTTCAAAATTTGTATACATAAATTGAGATTGTCAAAGTTGTTATGAAACTCAAATTTTCTATTAGTGAGCATTGACCGCCATAATGGGTTTTACCAGAAAAAAATAAATAATAATTGCATAGAAAGATATGTTGATAAATCATTTGAGATATGCAATAAAATGAGTTTCAATTAAAAATGAGAGGTTAATGGAACACAATTTCTATTCAAATTTTAACATCACAAAATTATTTTTCCGTATAAAATCACATCAGTTTTTAGTCTATGCAATACTTCATTTAAAACAAAAAAAAGGGGTAAATGCACTTAAACTATGCCATGCAATTGAACCACGCGCCAATAATGTGTAGTAATGGCATACAAGAAGTAGACACAGTAAATGCGACAAAAATTGCTGAAGAAAAACAACTCTAGACGCCTTAATTTTGTGCCTGTGTGTACCAAATGCTACTGTACTAGAACGGAATACACACAAAAAAAAAATGTTCAATAGACGAGGAAAAATATTATTATTATTATTATTTTTATCGTTCCAGACAAAAATTTATACTTTAAAATAACTATAACTATGTGAATGTATAATAATCATAATAAAAAGTTATTTCCCATATTTGACACAAATGTAGTTGTATAAAATAATTTTAATACACAAAATGAACAGACACAAATAATAATCATCATTCCGCACTATAAATCCAATTGATATGTATTTTAAGTTCATGATGTAGTGTATGAAAGTTCATATTCTATGGTTCAAAATCACTCTTTTTTTCATACATGCGAGACAATGGCAAACAAATTCTTTTATATGACTTACTTCAATTCAAGCAACTCAAGGAACAATGACCTTCACCGACCTGTCTCGGATTCGGTCATCAGCCTACCATACACGATATGAAATATTTGGAGGTATATCAGGATGGAAAAATTTTTGTCTATAGTTTTGAAAAGTGGGTGGTTAAACTACGCTTCACACACATAAAAGACACGTGTTTGTGAAAAAATCATTGTGAAACAAACAAACAAACACTTAAAATTCATTTTCCCATTTTCCACATCAAATCTGTTTAAGTACACATAAGTATAAAAGCCGGCCATATTTATGCAGACAGAAGTCATAATTGTGACTTTGAAAAATAATTTCCATTGCCATACATATCACATGCAATTTCTATGTTTTGATGTTTAATGTAGTCATGGAAACATAGAATTTTATGCTGTCATTCACACACACACACATTCAATGATATGATGCAGGAAATATAAGGGAAATGTGTGTGTGTGTGTGTGTGTATAATTTTTCAGTATCAGACAATGCGGTACATAATATATTTAACTTACATCCTACTGCTCCTATTTAATGTTTGATCCAAAATTTCTGTTTTATTTTAAAATGTTTTACTGCAATCAAAGCAGTGGGAGTTGAATTGTAGAAAGTACTGCATTTTTTATGTTGAATTCTAACAAATTATTTGTATGTTTCTCTTCTATGTAAAGAGAAAATGTCTGGAATTTTCTAAAGGTTATACATTGTACATACTTTAAACATAATATAAGTTCAATGGCATTGCCACACTTCATGTATGTATGTGTGTGTGTGTGTGTGTATGCATATATGAAAAAAATATTTTTCATGATAACTCAAGTAGAGCATAATATTATAGTCAAGTGGATATCCAATTATGTTTTGTGTATTCATATTATTATTATTATTATAATTTTTTTTTCCTTGAATTAATTGCACAAAGTACACCAGACTAAGTGCATGTCATTGTTTATGCTTGTTAGCTCCAGACAGGAGACATTTAATATTCATGTTGTAATTAATCTTGAAAATAACTGAAAGAAAAAAGGTATGAGCTACTCATTTTCATATTGACTAATAATGAGGAAAATAAATATTTTCCCTTAAATGTACAATGAATTATTTATTTATTTAACATTTTCCTAGGAAACGAAAGTTAAAAATATGGGGTAGAAGGATTAGACATTTAATATGAAAACTTTGTTTCTCTCCCATTTCCTTTCATCCCTTAAAATCGAAAACTTACCGTTGTATAAATGTAACAATGCCATTGTAGAGCCATACTGACGCCACAAAATTCCTTTGTTGCAGTGCGTCGTGCACCTCTCACAGTTCCTAGAAATACATAACTGTAACATTAAATTCCCTAAATATATATATAACAACCATTTATTATTATATAAAATGTCTCACATAATGCAATATAAGGGTAAGTGTGGTACTATGTTATATAAATGTTATAACTAACATTCAACTACTGTCTGGTCTCATACCAGCGACATTTTTTGGAACTCACCCAAACATCCCACAATTTCATGTTTTCGTTACACACAAGTTTTAGTTTAAAATCCCTTTCATTATTGCCAATTTTATACATAATTTAAAAAAATACGTTAAAATTGTTTAAAAACTTTCATATTGATCAAAATTCTATCAATTTGATTTGAATGGTTCGAACACACAATCACAAAAATCATCTAATTAAGTAAATTCGACCTTGAATATTTTCGCACAAACAAATTCCACTGACCTTGTTTTTTTTCGACGAAATAATAACAATATTATCATCATCATGTGTATATAAATGTGTTATCTTTTTATTAATATAAACATTATTACTGTTTACATTTTTTTTTCATACATACTCAAATTCACCTATTAAACCAAAATTTTTCAGAAACGAACGTAATCAGCGTGTTACAATATCAGAGGAACATTCTAGAATATACAAAAATAAATTATCACACACTTTTGGTCTACATCCACAAACGTATATCTATAAATACTGTAACCGAAATATTTTTCTTGAGCAAATTCATTATAATAATAATAAAAAAAAAACAAAAAACAAGACAAGAAATCAAGTTCAAAAAAATTATAAAATTTGTCCTTGAAATTTAATTTTTATGTAATTTGTGTGTCGCATCAATATAATTTAACTGTAATACTGTAATTTAATTTTTTTTCTTAATTTTTGGAAACAATTTTAATTAAGTTAAGACTTTGATAAATTGTTTAAATGAAAATGATTGATTATGACGATGGAATATTCCAAATTATGTCCTCGAATTTGTATTTGAATGTCAAGATGATACGAAGGTTCACTGACCAACTTATTTTTTTTATTGTTGTTACACGTTTTATTTTGATTGAATTATCGCAATGACTTTCCTCCCAAAGAAACTCTGATTATTTTATTAAAATAAATAATAATCGAGGTATTTGAAAGTATTTCTTATCAAATTATAAATATGAATTATTATCATACTACTAACATATATATTTTTATTTGAATTTATTTTCAATGTTGATATAGGAAATTATGATTGTGATTGTGAATCATTTAAACGAGTGCATTTCCATAGAGACTGAATTGAATTACAATTCAATTTACATGAGAGTTTTTCATTGATAATTGTCATGACACAGACCACTGAATTTTATTCCAAGACTATACAAAATGAATCAAAAAATACTGCTTTAAAGTGTTATATTGACCATATGGACATTCATGCGATTCCCTTAAGGACGGGCTTGTTAAATTTGAAAATACATTCATTTTTAATAAAATTTTTGTCCTACCCTAAAGGGTAATGAATTTAAAAAAATTGGAAGAAATTTTAAACTGATTGACTAATTTGGTAAAAAAATTAATTCCGAAGTTGTCTTTTCTGCGTTTTACAGATATGCTTTAATCAAATCAATCCAACTCACTTTAATTGACCTTTACCACGATCGTTGATAGAAAAATTTCAAAGGCGCACGGCTTGATTTTATTCTTTATTCTTACACACAAAAAGCTTAAGCCCTTGGTATTGGTATTTTCCTCGATAGTACTCTTCCTTGTTGTTATCATGACGGCGTTTTCTGGTCGGCTTTTTAATTCCCATCTTTTCGAGCTCCTTTAAGGATGGGGCTTTAAAGCCGTGGAGGACTATGGCTTCCACGACTTTGAACATGTCGCACTTCTTGTCGAGGGTTTCTTGGGCCGCCTTCTTATAAGCCTTTAATTAATTTTGCAGCTCTTCTTTCTCCTCTCCTGAAGACAAATTAACTGTCATCGACAGCGATTGCATTCTGGCCATAATCGTTCTGAAAGAAAAAAAAATAAGGTATGTATGGGAAAGGTAAGTATGGGCAATGTATGGGGTAATACTATAAAAAAATATTTACTTCTCATCGTTGAACACAGATTCGTACTTTAACGACATATTTTTGGCCATGGCCTGAATTTGTGCAAGTTCATGCTTGCTTTTTTTTATTACAGCATCGATCCGAAGACGACTTCAAAAGGCCTTCATGTATTTGTACTTAGTAGCCTGGTAATATATCAAATTTCCCATTCAATTGCATCTAAATCAAAATTAGTACTTAACTTTAATTTAAATTTATTTTATATAACGCTTTCATTTTACATTAAACGAGACATTACAATACATCGAGATATATAAGGTTATTGTTAGGTCACGAGGTGCAATGATCTTTTCTTAGACATTGTGTTGTATACTTTCATCATCATCATACAGCATCTCTATTGAAATACACATATAAAAATAATAATAACTAAACAATTTCTTTTACACAACAATTACATGTGTGATCATCATTTTCTCACTGCTTGTAACATTTTACAATCAATTTGTAGATCTATTGCTATTATGAAAAATAAAAATAATAATAAAAAAAAATATATAAATAAAATTAAGTACAATCATTTTTTGTATGTGAGTGCAAAATTCTAGTGTACAGTTTTGTAATGAATTGCAATATATATAAAGTATAATTATGTAGAATATAATGTGAATATGAGAAAGTTAAAGAGGAATTAGATACGTGCATTGACATTAGAATGCAGTATTACAAGATTTTTCAGTGTAAAAAAATTGTTTGACTAGAAAAGCAAAAAAAAATGTAATTTCGTACACACTCCCTTCTATTTCACATGAATCGAGACATTGACCTTCGTTTATATGTTTTACAACTCCTTGTCTACGCATCCCCTTTTTTTGGGCCCAATTTTATATCAAACGTATCTATACATTTCTTATAATATTAATAATAAAATTTGATATCAAAAATGGGGGAGTTTAGTTTTATGAACCTTTTCTAATTTATTTTATATCTTGAGCAAATATTTATTGTGATTATCAAAATCCTTCTTGTTCTTGAAATATTTTTTTTCCATTAAAATAAGAGAGAAAAGTGAATGAACTGACACTGAAATATACAAAAATATCCTCATGTTGTCTCATTTTTTTTTCGTATTATTAAAAATTTGCCACCTTTTGCAACCATCAAACTTGAAAAACTTTCATACAGAGATTCATATCATTTTTGTACCTATTCAAGTAGTTCATTCACCCACTCTCTGTTTTGTATTTAAGCTTGTTTTAGCACGTGAAATATTTATTTTTTCTCATCATAATAATAAGACATGAAAGTTGTATTATTTTTAAATATAAAATAAAAAAAAACCTTTATAATATTCATTCAAATGTAATGTAATTTAAACATTTCTTTTTTTTTGTACTTACATTTGAATTAGATTTCTTTTGTATGTATGTCGAGTAAAAACAAAAAACTAAAAAATTGAATCGTCATTATAATTTCGTTAAAAATTTGATACACATATTTTACAATAAATTTTCTTCTAAATATATACACATTAAAAAAGTGTGCAATTGAGATAAATTGTGTATATAAAAACCATAAAGCAAGTGAAAGTTTTTTTGAATTTGAGTTGTTTTTGAGTTCAATATACCCACATTTCGTGATGATTTATCATTTTTTTTTTATTTGTTGTTCAGTAGCCCAGTGCAACAACTTGTAATGCATTATTATTATATGATTGGATAATTAATGACTATATGTGTGTTTTGATACAAACAGTGAATAACACTTGAAACTAATAATAAATAGATTTTACTTTTATTTGAAATAAAAAACAAATGTTTATTTTAACGCTTTTTGATCTTGATCTTGAAAGTTGTTCAATTAAATGAAAATTGAGTGATTTATAATGTTTACTCTAAAAACCGTTTAAAATGTAATTTGAAAATTACTCGTAAGCCACGTGACAGGACTATTCAGAGACTATGCGAGTGATTGGGACAATAAACGGCAATAAATGTCGCGCAAATGACCTGTGCAGAGGCGAACCAGCCACAGACTCCTCTGATTTTTTTTTATTATTCATTTAAATTAAAACAAAAAACAAATTTTACAAAATATGGTATTGACCTTCCGCCACATATGCATTATCGGTCTGTAGTTGTAGAATGGGGAGTCTATTATTTTGTCAGATGCCCTTGATATTTTGTTTGAGGAGTGCAGAGCGAGTCTCAATTGCGTTAAAATTCCTGGTTCCAAGAATATCGCGTATTGGAGTGCCCTCACAGATGTTCATTTGCGCCAAATCCTGTGTTAAGTTTCCTCTTATAATAAGTGGACATTGCCTGATAGTATGGTCGATTGTCTCATAATTCTATCCGCAATCATATAGAGCTGAAGTTACAATTTCAATCCGATTAAGATGATCATTTGTGCGCATATGGTTTGTGATGAGCCGATTTCCAGTCACAATGATCTCTCTACTGTATTCTCTTCACTCTAACTTGAAAACGCCCCGCAGACCACCCCGCATAAAATGCATAGACTAAAAGGGTGCCAATAATACTCGAATTCTTGTTCCAAATTAACTGGAAATGCGACAAAAATTACATTAATTAAATGTCCTGTAAGCGTCAATCAAAGACCTTCGTCTGTGGACCAAGTCATTTTGTACTGCGGGGCGTTTTCAGCTTTCAGTGTTCTGTGAAACCACGCTTTCAATATGACCTGTGGAAAAATGGGATGGGCATGGCATCCCATTTGTTATAATTTTTATGTATAATTTATTTAATAAAATTTTCAAAATTTCTACAAAACGCCATCTGCAGAGTTTTTGACCTCCTCTAAGCAGTTTTAACCTCATATATAACATTCCATACGAAGAAAAAATCAGTATAAAATTTTGTATTGGCGCTTTACGTGATCATTTTTGAAACTAATCATTAAAATAATGCATAAATTTGTGTTAGTTTATTTCCCGTAATGTTAGTTTGACGCTATTTTTTCTATGTCATATACGTGATTTCACAGACCGCTTCCTATTTTAGGAGTAAATCACCTAGATCTGGAGGAGTTTTCAACTTACAGTGCAGGATAAGTTAACAAAAATTTCAATATCCTTATAAAAATATCTCAAAAATCTCAAAAAATATCCTAATTTAAAAAGAAAAGAAAAAAGTAGCATAAAAAAATCCCCTTTTCAAAACTTACATTAAACATTTTCCTGCATCATACCTTTTATTTTTATATTTTCTTTACATATTGAAAACAGTTGTTAATTCTCCCTCACATATTGTACATGAAACTAAAATAATATTTGTATGCAATTTAGATGATTTTTTTGATGACGTGGCATTCATATGCGCAGAACTATTTTGATATGCGCTCCCAATTCAAGTCATTAATCCTTTCCCTACCTGGAAGTAATCATTACAAAAACATTGACTCAAAACCGTTAAATGTTCAGGTGCATGACATTCATCAATTTCCTTGAAAAATAAATTTTAAAATAGAAAATATGTGCATCAAAAATACTTTGATACAGAATTTCTAGACTGTAATAATCACATAGATACATTAAACAAGTAATAGGCATAAGGAAAGCACATTGTCGTAGTATTGCGCATTCTTAGTCCTATAAAATGTGGTTCCTTAAAACATTATTATATTATTTATAATACAAAATAAAAATGTGTGTTCATATTCAGGGGCGTATTCAATCCAAGGGCAAGGACATTTAGACTTGCGCAGTTCAGGGTGTAACATTACTCACACTCGAAAAACACCGGCATATAACTGCAAAAATTGTTTGAATTGCAGACAAAATCTATATTTATATACAAAATTTTCCTCATCCAACTATTATTAAAATGAAATGATAAAAAAAATACTCCGGATATCTTTTGATTCATTCAAATAGAATCAAAATCATCAGTGTCTCACTTTCATTGTAATTCAAAATCAAATCTATTTAAAGACACGTGTTACAATTCATTATTATTATTTCATATAAATTCATACATAAAAAGAAGATTTAACATATTTAATCAATATAATTATTTTACTATTAAATCATTTTAATAAATCATTACATTTGCCACATATTTTCCTTTCTCTTTTCATTTTATTTTTTTCATATAAAAATGTTTCATTGATTTCATTAAAATGCAACTTCACACACAATAAATACCAATCTATTACATGTACATTTTAAAATACAAAAGTATATAAATGGGTAAATGAACAATCAGATGTGCAAACTATTATCATTATTATTATTATTATTTTTTTGCATTTTACATACAAAAACATGTTTTGCACCATCTCACTAACCACTTTTCTATTAACTTGCTCATTTTCTTTGTGTACAAATGTGTGTATGAAAAGATTAGAAACATGATTATGCGAGTTTATTGACATTTTAAAGTTACATTTTTATTGTCATATGTATATTGGAGTTGTGTGTAATGTTAACGTACGATGAACCTGATATGAATTGAAAAATCTTGAGATTATTTGATTTGTAACTTTGTTAAGGGAATGTCAAGAAAATATTCGTTACTTTTGAGAGAGTCTTGCGATGACGATCGAAGTATGTGAAAATGAGAGACAGAATGATAAAGAAAGCGTCTGAGAGAGAGAGAGAGAGAAAGAAAGAATGAGAGACAGAAAATTGATTCTGAGATTTGATTCTATGAATTGAGATTTTTTTTTGTCTGTGAGAAAGGGAGTGAGAGAGAGAGTGAAAGAGAGAGAGAGTAAAAAGCACGCCTAAAAACGATTCAAAAACGATATTTTTCTCTGAGAGGAAGAGAGCGTCTGAGAGCTAATAAGAGAGAGAGAGTGAAATGAGAGAAAGTAGAGTGAAATGAGAAAGAGAATGCACTCCTAATCACGAGGCATAGAGAAAATGAGAATGAGAGTAAAATTTTCATTGAAATGCACTCCCATTCACAATTAAATGATAATTTTGTTTCCTTTTACACTTACAACAATGTATAACTAAGTGAATTTAAACTTACTTTTAAAATGTTATAAAAATAAAAAGAAATTTAAATAAACATTTTTTATGTTGCAAGACAAGTATAATATAAAAGGTGAATTACCTTTGTATATTTATGTTATAACATGATGCATTCAATTAATGATTATTTTCAACATAAAAAAATATTTTGATTTCTTTTTCTTCTTAACATATTCCAAGTCCCCTTTTTTATTTTATTTATGTTTTATTATTGAAAAGTAAAACTCTTGAATATTGAATCAAAGAAAATTGTTGTTATAGCAACCATTTACCCCTGAAATTTAACTTCATGGTCAATATTTTTGTTTTTTTCCTATGTTAATATCAATTGAAATGAAAAAAAATTCTAATATCATTAAATTTTTATTATTTAAAAGTAATAATTTGAAATTAAATTAAATTTAAAATAAGAAGATGAAATTCAAAATTAAATTACGTGCAACATTACACTAGGTCTTCAAATAAAAGCATAAAAGTAAGATATAATGAAAGGAAGAATTCCATTTCGTATGATACACAAAAATTTCCTCATACAATTCACAATACAGTGAAATAAAGCACAGGAAACTATCCTGAATGCATTTCATCCCCAATAATAAGTTGTATGCATTGTATACGGTTTTTCCCTGTCTGGAATTTATAATAAAAGAGTAGTGTGTGTACGAAAATGAGGGTGGGTCGGGTGGAAAATCAATTCTCTCTACACATATGCAATGCATGTAGTGTCGTAGTACAACCACTGTCTGCCTCGTGTGCTCTCCGCTTATACTACACAATATACATTTTATTATACATTATTATTATTATTATTTAAGTTGAATGTCACGAACACATGCGCATATATATGTGTGTGCACATAAATACTGTATATTATGTACTTGTACATAATTTTTATATATTATAGAAAAATATAACAAATACATTGTCATGGCCGAGTAAAATAATTTTGCCGGGTTCCCTACTGCCACCGCGCTCTGTATTTTCCATGTATATCATGTATAAGCTACAAATGCGATGATGTTGGTTTCACTTTCATCATTTAACAAAGCAGTCAGTAGTGAAAGAAAGTCTTCGCGCTGTGCTGGTCATGTTTTTGTGATATCTCGTCGTGGATATATATACATATAATATTATATATTATAAAAATTTAATATAATAATAATAATATTATTATTTTTGAAAATAAAAAAAAAGTGTTGGACAGCGACAGAAACTTAAAAATTTCAAAAAAAATAATAAACATAAAAAAACAAAAAAAATATGTTATAAAAAATATATTTTTCATATTATTATGATACAATAAATATAAAAGATTCATCATAATAAAAATGTATCAAGTTCAACTTAATACTTATCAAGAAAATTCAAAGACAACTAAAATTTTCTCCTTATTTAAACAATACAATTATAATAATAAAATTAATAAACTGTAAAAAAAAATCAAACTAAAAGTGTATTATTTGTGCAATATTTAAATGTAGAATCACAGTAGCGTGTGTAATAAAACATATATTATATAAATATAATTATATTAATATAATAATAAAATAAAATTATTATTCTACACAAATAGAGGAAAAGAATTTGGCCTTCAAAACATTGTAAAAAAAAATATCTGTAACAAATTTTATTATTATTTTTGCCAATAAACACCTCAAGATAAAACAAATAAAAAAATACTAAATTGAAAGTACCTGTTACAAGTAAAACAAACAAAAAACATTGATATATGAACTTTAAAAAGTTATATTATAAAGTATTATTATTATTATAATATAAAATATTATTAATATTATTATAATATTTAATTTAATACAAAAAAAAATAATATTTATATTAAATTATATTTATAAAGTGAATAATCATTAATATTATTACAATTATAATATTATAAATGGACAAAGTTGGACTCAATTTTGCTCAAAATATGAAATGAAATGAAACAATGTTGTTTTAATAATAATATTATCTAATCATTAAAAAACATATTTATATATAAATATATTTATATGAATATAAAGAAAAAATCAATTTCAATGATAAAATAAAAATATATTAAAAAAATAATGTATTAATATACTACCAAAATTTGTGACTTATTCTAATTCATGAAATTTATACATAATAAGTTTTCATTTATTATTATTATTATTATTCATACACATACAAATATAGTTTTATTATTATAAGCGTCATTTAGCCTTGACATTGAAACTAAAGAGAAGTAGTGGCGATGATAATTCTGATATTTTTGTAAATAAACTTACATACATATACAATACACATGATTATATTGGACTAATTTATATACATATAAAATTCTTAAAACAAGTTTTGTGTGTATTTTATTAAAATAAAAAATAATAAAAAAAAATATAAACAATAACTAAACAAAGATTACACAATCGAAAAGTATTTGTGCAAGTATTCAAATAAAATTAAAATACATGAAAAGTATATTCAAAGAATTTTTCATTTAAAATTATTTTTCTTCTTCATTGAAAGAACTCTACAAAAAAATTTTTGTATATTGACTTTAAGTGAACTATATGAATAATGTATGTTAACAGCAAACAAGAAGATAAACATATGTAATAATAAATATAATAATAAATTGTGTATAAAGTTGCCAAAAAATATATTTATATACTTATATTAATTGATTTAACTACACAGACATTCATTCATTGAAACTCACATATGAACAATACACACATAAATATAAGAATATTAATAATAATCATCATCATCATGATAATAACTGTGTGTGCAAAATTCTGATACTATTAAAATAATATTAAATTAAATTAAAAAAAAAATATAAAGATTTTCGGATTATTTCACATACATAACAAATTGTGTCGTGTAGTGGCTTGCAAAATAATACACATTCACATACATAAATGGGTGATGTTTCATTTTTGAGCAAGAATAAATACACAAAAAAATATCAAGGTGATTTATCGCAGAATGTACACACACAATGACCGTGAATTTTCATCATATATAAAATGAAATAAATTAATGGAAAAAAAAAATATTATTATTATTACTATCATCATATAGAATATTGTCGTCACACAGAATTTTTTTAATTTAATATTTAACTTGAATGACAAGGACGTGATAAACATTCATTAATTGTGTATATTGTATAAAGTGAAAGATATACACATTCACACACAATTAACGGAGTCAGTTTTGATAAGATGATAATTAATATGAAAAAAAACTGATAATTATAACTATTATTTATTTGATATCTTTGTTCATTCATGAAAAATTGAAAATTTATATGAATTACTACTAAAAACTGATACAAGACTGATTTTAATTGTATATTTAAACTATTTTTCTATTTATATTTATTATTACTCGAATAAGTATATAATCTAGTGGCTTTATTGATTGGCAGTTAAATTTACTGATATACATTCATATTTATTATAACCTTGAACTTCACTGTGTATGATTAAATTTAAATTTGTTTCATGAAAATTTTGTGGTTTAATCAATACACGTTAAATTAGAAATGCAGTGTATAACAAATGTTGGTAATGCAATTAATACAAAAACAACATCGTCAAAAGTAAAACATGAGAATATTGTTGAAGGACATCAACAACAACAACAACATGGTCCGGAAGTACGTACAATTTTAATTGGTGAACAGCAGAAAATATTCCTTTCACCACGTGTTGAGGTGAGACGTGTCGTAAAACAGGTGCCAATTTCCCATCAAAATATCAGAATGAATCAATCGAGTCATCAGATAATGGATGACATTGAACCGCGTATTCAGATAATAACAAAACCAATGCAACGTACAGTAAATTCACCGCCTGGCCTAAATCACGTTCGTGTGATAAAAGATGGACGTTTCTATGACGAGCATCATCAAATTGTGAGACATGGAAGTGGCCAATTGTCACCACAAATTGAGCATCATCCACAATCACAACAATTTAATGGTAACAATTATCAACATCATCATGGTGAAATGTCTCCTGAACACCAAACACATAATAATCATCATCATCATCATCCATCACATCCATCACAGCGAAAATACGTTGTTGATAGTGTGAGTCGACAAATAAATGTTATATCAACATCTGATCAAAATGTGTTTAGAACTCCGGTCGTATCAAGTACGACAGCAACATCACAACAACAACAATCAAAATCGATACAACAACAACAACAACATCAGCAATCACAGCAATTAACTTCAATGCGACCACCACCACCTCCACCCCCAATAATGCATAAAATGAAAACAGCGAATAACATGTCGGAAGAACCATCAAGTTCAATACCTGATTTAGGTGAGTCATGTCACAACTTATTTTTACTTTTTTTTTTATTTAACTCTCGATTTGTTATTACATTACAAGTAATTTCGATCCAATTTTCATTTGTGTACAATGCATGTATGTGAATGTGTGTGTGTGGGCGACATGTTTAAATAAATGTAATTTTTTTTGTATTATTTAACCAATTACTTGGTGACAACGTTCTACAAAAATCATGTAATTACTTGAATGGAGGTCAGTCAAGACATTTTTTTTGTTGAAGATTGTCCTTAAACTTCATGTCAAACTGTGAGTTCTATTGAAATTGAAATTGAAGTTCATTTCAAATGAAAAAATGCTCTATTACAGAGGGTTTGCCTGCGTTACTTTGGGATTCATGTTTAAAAGACCTATTTTTTTTTTGTCAAGCCGCTCTATACCTTCAGAGACGGCCAAGGACGGGCGGATTTAAAATCATTAACGGCCCTGGCATTCTGTATGATGTCCTTTAAAATTAGTGCAAAACTTAACTTTTACAAGACGATCGACTGCGGCCTTTCCGACATTTGCTATATTTCTCGTATGGCCAATCCCTGTTCCAAGGAAGGCTCTGGAATGTAATATCAAGCTTCAAAACCTAAAAATAAATAGAATTCGTGAAGATTCAAAGCAAAGTATTTGATCCTATGAAATGAGCTCTTTTCCATTACATTTCTTCACATTTCTTCGTCCCTAATGCTTACAATCTCTATATTTTTCCTATTTACATTCAAAAATGTATAAATAAATTTTGAATAAAGTCACTGCGTAATATTTTTTGTTACATATTATGTGTATTACTTTTAAAAGCATATCAAAAAAAGTAATGAAATATATTTTTTAAGCAGTGTGCAAAAGCCGAATTTTAATACAAACAATCTATAGGAAGTCTCAAAGGCAATTGACCGTTGATCAAGTCAAGGTCAAGGTGTCTTTATACCAATATTTTTTTGTGTATTTCATGAAAATAATGTATTAAATTTTTGTTCTTCTCTTTTGTGTGTCATTTTTTTTGTGTGTGAATGTGGTAACATTAAAATTTAATTTTTTTTTTGCGAATGTGAGTGACAACTGACTGAGTTTTTTCTGTGAACCGGAAAACATTACACATGAGGTTTGCCAACAAAATTGAGGTAGAGTTATTGAAATATTGTTGAAAATTATCAGTTTCTTGCTTTTCATGTCTATTTATAACTTGTAAAAAAAATTAAATAACGGTAATAACTTTCGATAGTTCTTGAATTTCATGTTATTCCAAAGATAACTCAAAAAATTCCTGTTTAATGTCAATTTATAAATAAATTTAATCATTATACACACACACACATACACACATATGAGTGTAATGTAAGAATTTCCATACATACTCATATATGATATGAATAAAGTAAGAAAAAAAGTAAACAAATTTAAATAGAAAACCAGATAAAATACTAAACATTTTGTGTATAATAATAATAATAATAATAATAATTTAAAACAACCAGATCCATTCACGATACATTTATATTCCAACTAAATACTTATCTTACTCAACAGTTTTTGTATTTTTTTTCTTATTTTCTTTTCATTTCATTTATAGAAAAGAAATGTTTTAAATGAAAAAAAAACTTTAACCGAGAGAGTAAAACTAACATATTTAACATCAAGTCACAGTAACATGACGTTATAAATGCACATTATTCTGATCACATTAAGTACAGTGCCCTTGCTGTAGGTCATTAACATTTGATTTGTCTTGTTATTTTACTCTCTATACACTATTTCATTTAAAAATGCATTTTGTACACACACACAAATAACTTGTGTGTATTAGCATTTGTTATTTGCTTCAATTTTATTTTTTTTTAACTTCAATTTTTAGTTTCAATGTGTATGATGATGATGATGATCTCTTTATCATATCATCAGATTATTATTCAATATGTCAGGTTAAAGTACGTATTTAGATTGAAATTCAATTTATCAAATCAAATCAATTGTTCAGGTTACTTCAGCTCGTTCCATAATTTCACTATGTCATATGGGAGAGAAGTCGCGTAACGGACGGATATGACATGAAATTTATTTGTTTTGTCATTTGGTGATTTGGAACCAAGGTTCAGACTCCAGATCATAAAACTCTTCAAAAACCGTTAAAACATGAGGAACTCATGAGGATTAATATTAGAATTTTGATTTTGAGGTCAGAGAGAAGAAAAAATACTAACAAAATGCAAAGTTTTTGATGATGATTAAATTGGGGCAGGGTGGCCAGTGGCTATAGACCTGGAAAACCTGAAAAAGTCATAGAATTCCGATGGTCAGGGAATTTCGAACTTAGAAACTTTCAAGTCACCCTGTGGGAGGTATACTCTCAATCGCCATTTTAATGTTGGGCTTATGTGGGCAAAATGCACGACATTTCTAGAAGATTGCTTAAAAAATTCTATCTCTTTCCACCGATTTTCCAGACCACGTTAGTTTGAATTTATATTTTTTTCAAAAATAAATGCTTTTTTTCGCAAACGTATTCAAAACACTTCAGCACTTTGTAAAATGTCATAGAAATTTCTTTTTTCAAGAACAAAATTCATTTCAGTGTTTTTGTATGAATTTGTGGTGGCCGACAAAAGGGATAAAACGCCTCGTAACATTTTCCATGAGCTCGGTTCCATCGAAATGCAGTTTTTTAAATTCAGATCCATGGAATGTTCTAGTCATAGTCATATTTTTTGTGTGGGAGCATTTTTACATCGAAAAAATAAAAGACAGTCTTTGCAAAAAAATAGGGTCCCCATACAAATTTTCATATTTTTCGCCTTTTATCACCATCTTGTTGGTCTGAGACATCGAGTGTATTCTAGCCATGGTTAAATTTCTTATCAGAGAGCTTTTCTATAGAAGTTTACGAACATTACGAATAGGGTGGTCTTGATAAAATGACCTAAATGTCTAAATATATGAAAATTTGTATGGTGACCCTATTTATTTTGCATGGCTACACTGTTATTTTTCGATGTAAGTCCTTCGTCACTGTGACTGTTTCAGGTCCGGAATGGTCCATCGGAGTGAGATAGGGGGGCATTTGGATTTGTCAAACTTCATTAGTTTTGAGATCGGGCTCATGGATTGGGCTCCAGAGCCTCCAAAGCCTGGGAAACGGTTAAAATTTTTAAAAAATTGATGATTCGTTTTCTTGAGTGGAGAAATTCATGTCCAAAATGTCCGCTTTTTCAATTTTTCTTCAAAATGGCGGATTTTTTTTCAAAAAACTTCATAATGGTGGAATTTTTCAAAATGACGGTTTTTTTACAATAAAACTTAATTTTGTTCACTGAAACAAGCCCCATCGAAAGCGCCCAGTGGTTAGAAATTCCATTTTTCTTGATATCTCATGAAATTTAATACTAAAAAATTTCACTTTAACTACGACTTTCTGATAGAATTTTCATCGAGTAAAGTAGGTTCTCCGATTAAGTCGCCCTTTATAGGATATGATCTACTATAAAATACCTCCTCTTATTTAAAATTTGAGCCCAATCGGAGTGGCTGACGAAAAGTTTTTTATTGTGTAATTTTAGCTAAAAACATCATAATACTCATGATTTAAACATGAAAATTATATCAAATTTTTTTTTTTATTTTTTTTTTATTTTTAAATTTTTTTAAGTAAAATGATTTAGACGAATGACGAATTCAATGATTTGTTCTTATTTTTGATTATACATCAATAATAACTTTTTTTATAAATTTAAACATTATATAAAACATCATTTATATGATTATTGATATATTATGAAAATCAATAAGAAAATCATTGGATTGGTGTAAGGAACTTTAAAACATAAAAAAAATAACAAAAAAAAAATAAAAAAAAATTTTTGATACAATTTCCATGTTTAAATCATGATTATTATGATGTTTTAGCTAAAATTACACAATAAAAAACTTTTCGTCAGCCACTCCGATTGGGCTGAAATTTTAAATAAGAGGAGGTATTTTATAGTAGATCATATCCTATAAAGGGCGACTTAATCGGAGAACCTACTTTACTCCATGAAAATCCTATCAGAAAGTCGTAGTTAATAAGAAAATGTCTCATGCAGCCCTTGATTATAAAACATCATTAAAAAAATCTAACTTTTAATTAGATTAACATTGAAATTGCATAAAAAATAGTTTTAATTGATTAATTTAAAGAACAAATCCTCCGATTATTTAAGATATTCATTATAAGTTTCTAAGGTCATTTAACGTAATGCAATTTCCACAGGAGTCTAGACGATCCAAGACTATCAAAGAAATGTGATTAATTAAAACTTTGAAATTAAAATTCCTGGAAAATCTAATAAGGCAATGAATAATAAATCCAATAATAAATAAAATAACTATTTCATAACGATAATTTTATTGAAATATCATTCACATTAAATTTTAAATGAAAACAAGTCAGAATTATGATGAAAAACAAACAATGTACCATATTGTATGATGATGAACACACAAATACCACACACACACACACACACTCAGTTTTCAAAAAGTATTCTTAATACAATTCTCATAAAGTTCAAGGTTATATAAAAAAAAGTAATACAGAATTTAAAAAAAATGTTTGTTATTCTTAACTTGGTACAAATACACAATGTACAAATTTCCATATAAGAATACATTTAACAATATATTTCATGTACATACATTTAAGTGTTTTATTATTATTTTATTAAGCTTTTTTTTGTTGTGTGTACATTTTTTCTCATTCAATACAAAAATAATTATAATTGGAACTCAAGTTTAATGTTCTGTAAATTATATTTTGTCCACGAGTATCAATTAAACATGTTATCAGAAAGTTTTCTCTTAGATCCAGTGTGATGACAAATTCATGCGCAAATAAATGTGTATTTCATGACTCACATTTTTTTTCCTCTTCCATATATTTTGATGATTTATTTTAGTTTCCCAGTTAGGAAGATATTTTCTTCATTTCATATCACATTGCAATTGAAGCGAATGACCCTGGACTTGATAATATCTCGTGATTTTATATGCACATTTACATTTACACAAATATAAAAATAACTTGTATGTTTACTGTAAGTGCAGACAATTCACTTACACAATTGCATAATTTTCATTTGTGCAGCATCTCTCATTGTACATTGCATTTTATGATAAATGTGTGTAAGTAACGTGTGTGTGTGTATGTAAAAAGTGCATTCGTATTGCATTCTCATTCTCAGTGCATTTCATGTAAAAAATAAAATTAACTTACTTGCTACCAACAATTTTCTGTGTGTATATTTCAATGTAGTATAAATAATGACATTATACTTGACATTGGATTTTCATGACATGTGTGTGTACAAAATTTGTTGTTGTTAATTTTGAGGAGATACAGAGAGAGAGGAAATTGTGTAAATTCAGGAAGTTATCAGTAAAGACTGTGTGCGTGTATGTAAGTAATATATAATTATAATTTAATACATAAAATTCGATCGAAATTGTAATTTGAATTTAAATTTATTCGCTTGGGACTCATATCAAAAAATAATATTTTATGTATGAGTTAGTTATTGAAATGTCCTTGACCTTTCTTTTTGAATTGAAATCCAATTTAAATATTTTATGATTGACATTAAATAGGAAAATCAATATCATTGTAACATAAATACATTGAATCAGTGACCTGATAATGAAAAGTCGAATCATTTTTATGGAAATGGCTTTGAAATGTCCAGAAAATGCACTCAAATAAAATTTATGATATTGATGATGATTGAGTGCAATTTAACTCACGTCAGCTCTGTAATGAGCTTTCTATGCTATTTTTGTAATGAAATAATTTCCAAAATGAGTTTACAAATTCAAAAAAATCTTCTTACGACAGTATAGTTAAATAAATTCAAAGGACCTTGATCCTTGGCATTAAAATATGAATGGATTTGACCTTTACTCCTCTCACTTACTTGAAATGAGTGGTTAATATACAAAAAATTTTCCATGAAAATTCAAGTAAATACATACAAAAAAAAGGCAATAAATTTCATACACACAGACGTTATGCGATGAGTTCGGCTATTCATTTGAAGATGGAGTTACATGTGCTTCATATGAGTTTTTCTCAATGATTTTTCAATTAAATTTCAATTCAATGTTTATCTGAATCTCATTTTTTTGTTCATTTCATTTCATTTCAAATTAAGGTCAAAATTTGATCCTGTTGCTTCCTCCCAGTTTTTTTTAAGTAAACAACTTGATGAACTTTTGTATGTTATTTTAAGTGAATTGTTAGCATAGGATCCATTTTCCAAGTATTTTTCACCCACATTTTGTTTTTTTGTATATTATTTTGATATAATTCACATTATTAGATCAAACTGTGAGTGTTTTGTTCTCTCATTTGGGCATTAAACCGTATACAGAAACCATACAAATATATACTTTTTATTTTGGTTGAAGCAATGAACGGAGAAGTGGAGACAAGAGATGAGATAATTTAGCCTTGACTTCATTTGACCTCGGTTTTTTGTTCAAATGTATATTTTAATATTGATTCTTACACGTGGCACACATCTGATATAATTTTAGGTATATAGCTGAAGGGTATTCAGTTAGCCCAGATTTTGAAATTGTGTGTCAATAGAACAAAGTGTGTGTGTGTGTGTGTGGTTGTGTATGTAAAACAGTCCTGCGCGGGGTTTGATTATGTATTTTTTGTTATTTTTTTTCACCTACTTACCTACTAAAAATGTGAAGATGTTGAAGGACGAGTGGGTGGCGGTAAAATGTCCTTGAAACAACCCGAGGTACGAGAGAGAGCAATAATTTTATAGGTAATAAACTTTGAAAATGAGCAAGTCGGATTCTATTCTCTTTCATTATGTAAATATTTTATTATAAAATAAACATTTTTTGTACGTCATCATACTCGGTTTTTTTTGTTATCAAATTACAGTAAATTTGAGTGGGCGCAACATATTGCCCTCATGACTAGGTCAAAGAACTTTTAAGGATTTTAAGTAACATATGCCATTTCATTGATTAGTTTCATATCAAAAGGAACCAAATAACTGTGTCATATTAAAATTTCATGATACACTGAACTTAATAATAATAAAAATAAATAAATGTGCCAAAAATAAAAAAAAAAATTAAAATAAATAAACAATTTCGCAAAATATAATAAAATAAATAAAAGTAAAAGTAAAACTTTCTTTTTCTTATTTAATTTTTTTCAATGTCTATACACATTAACTTTTAAGTTAGTCAGTCATGACTTGAGTGCAATGCCCCACACAAAACAATATTAAAAATAAACACAACCACTATTATTAGCATAAATGTTTATTTTTTTTTATTATTTTTTTTTATTACTATTAAGATTTGATCATTCATTTCATACTATAAAAGTATAAAAAAATATGCAGAAATGAAAATGATAGTTATCCGGATTTAATATACAAATATATCTTTGCATATATTAGTTGTATTGTGATGAAAGGTGAATGAATTCAATGTGAATCAAAAAAAAGTGGAGTAAAACTTTTTTTTTTTAAAGTTTTATAGAGGTTATTGCCTCTGATTTGTGGTTTTCATGAAATTCATGTAACTTTTGAATGAATGAAATGGAAATTTTTTTAACTTGAAATTTTTTATGTAAAAAAAAGACAATTAATATCGCTTTCATTTATGTATGAAGCATAAAAAGCATTGTATGGTGAATTAAATGGGTTTTTATGTATTTTTAGCATGGTGTATGCTGAAAAAAAATGAAAAGTAAAATTTAATAATATTATGAATAAAATTGTTAAAATCACTTTCCATTTTGTTTTTATTTATAGAAATTTATAGGAATATTTTGCACATGAAATTAATGAATTTTATGGAAAATACATTTCTTTTCATTCACTTCAGGTAAAATTGGAGCTTTAAAAATTCTCTAAAACATTGATGCAGGTCACTTTTACCTAAAACTTACGAAAATATGATTTTTTTACTCCAAAGCCTAAAACTGAGCTCTAAATTGTGTATTTTGCCATTTTTGGCCTCTTGGTGTATGAAATATCGATTTGGTCAGTTCAGCAAAGATGTAGCTTAAAATATTCTCTAAAACATTGCTTCAGGTCACTTTTACCTAAAACTTACGAAAATATGATTTTTTTACTCCAAAACCCTTAAATGAGCTTTAAATTGTGTATTTTGCCATTTTTAGCCTCTTTGTATATGAAATATCGACTTGGTCAGTTCAGCAAAGTTGCAGCTTAAAATATTCTCTAAAACATTGCTTCAGGTCACTTTTACCTAAAACTTACGAAAATATGATTTTTTTACTCCAAATCCCTAAAATGAGCTCTAAATTGTGTATCTTGCGATTTTTAGCCTCTTTGTATATGAAATATCGACTTGGTCAGTTCAGCAAAGTTGTAGCTTGAAATATTTTCTAAGACTTTGTTTCAGGTCACTTTTATCAAAAACTTACGAAAAGATGTTTTTTTTCTTGAAAAACAGTCAAATTTATTTTTTTTCACTAAATTCCTGTTACGAAAATTTCAATTTGGTCTACCAACGGAAATCACATTTTATAAAATTCTTTGACTTAGTCCAATTTTTTCCTCATTTTATTATTTTTCATTAAATTAATGTAAAAAACAAAACATAAATTTTAATTCACCTTTTCAATGTGACACTTTTCTTGATTTCCCGAATTCCTTATCACAAAAAAACAATTAATCTTCTTTTTTTTTTATTATTTATAAAATTCTGTGATAGAAACATCGCGAAAAAAATATTTTACATACAATTTTATATATGAACTGAAATTGCCTTTGAATATATTTTCTATGTCGGTGAACGACCGATGAATAAATGACCTTCTAGATGTAGGTCGAGTACTCTTATCAGTACAATTACACACACACACACACACATAAATTTGAAACACACACAAAAAGTGTGCAAGATTTTCATTTTAAAAACATTGAATATTCTAGAAATCATGAATGGAGTGCCATGCAATACTAAAAATAAAAATTTATATCACAAGAACTGTACCAATGTGTTATAGCAATACAGATTATTTCGTTTTTCTTAGCAAATAAACTTGTAGTTTCAAATATTATCAACTTTAACATACATTTACTTCTAAAAAAAATGCTCATGCTCAATATATAAAAATAATATACAAGTAAATTGGTTGCATAACCTCTGAACATAAAAGTGTACGAACTTTAACTAGCACAATGACGTTCAGTATAAGGTGATTATGAAGTGTTTTCCTTTACATCCAGAATAAAAAATAAAAATAATTTCATTTCATTCTTTTACATGATACATTTAAAATCAAAAAAAAAAATCTGAATTGAATTTCATTTAAATTTTTCTTAGTAATTTGAATTGAAACTTATTTCACACCCTGTAATGTAATAATGATTTCATTTGTATCTACTACATTTAAAAAAAAAATATAAGTTTACTTTGTTCAATGAAACGAAAGAATGTGTTGTGAATAAATATTAATAATATTAAAAAAAAAAATCAACGTCATTCAATTATTGCAAAAATACACAAACAGTTTAACGTTCATATACAATGTGTATATGAAAAAATATTTTATTGCTAGTGTCTTGATATACACCATGCTGATCGTATACCAAGACAGTTGTTTTGTAATGTTATTTTTGTTTAAGTTAAATTGAATTTTATTAGTTTTATATGAAACTAAAATAAAAATAGTGAGCGCGAACATTTGAGTACATTATTTTTTTCATATAACATTGCAAATAGTTTCATATAAAAATTCTCTCCTCCACATTACACATTTTATAATAATAATATTAAATTGAATGGCTTTGTCCTAGAAATCGTGTATTGAACTTTTTTTTTTTTTAAATATAAATTGTAATAGTTTAATAGTAGTACCTTTGTATGTCATTTTTGCAAGGCACTTTTATTTTATTAGTAGTTAAAATTTAATAAGGTGCAAAAAAATGATTTTTATGAGTATTTGAATTGTACATGAATAATGTGAATGGTAAATTATTTTTTTTTATTATCAAAGGACATCGATGTTTATTTAATTTAAATGAATCAATTGAATCATGATTTTCCTTCAAATATCCATAGCCATTAACATTTACATTAAAAATATCTCATAAAACGGTTAAAAACTATTTTTTTAATGTTAACTTTAAATAAATTTGCTCATATATATTTTTTATTATAGCAACACATGATTAAAAGTGTACAATAACAACATACATTATTAATAAATTAAAAGTTCACCGAGACAAAATTGTGTCGATGAACTAGTCAAGGATACACATTGGCTGTGTGTGTGTGTTTGTGTATTTCATTATAGAATGTGCTATGAATTTGTTCACTGAGAAATAATAAGTGATTATTTTCTATACATATTTTATGCTGTTAATGTTTGTTTTTTTTACAATAAAAATGAAAAAAAATAGAATAATACTATGCTTGGTTGGTTTAAATGTGTTCTTATTTCATTACTTATATTGTTGAAAATGAAATAAAAAAGGGGTGTATGAATTGAATTGAAATGAGAACAAAAGTGAATGAATGGTTGAAGGAATTGAACTCAATTTAATTGTCTTTGTTCCTTTTAACGTTCCTGTTGCATTTTTTCGGCTTCCAGAAAAATTTTCTTTACGGTTACGATGTGTCATGGGTCAAATTGGGAAAATTACGACTGTATATCTAGGTCAGTACTAGCTTCAGATACCTTCACATCTGAGTTCAAGGTTGTCTTGAAAATGCCTATTGTTCAACCGTTAAAGACTGCACTGAGGCTATCAATTGAACCCGTTTTTCTGACAGCCCATACGGTCATCACCTTCACGGATGTGATCTACAAGTCACACCTTGCCCTTCTTCAGAGAGTCCAGACTGTTCTTATATTGAGGATAGGCGATCTAGAACGTCGGATTTCAATTTGTTTCTGTTCTCCCAGGTTATTAAATTGTGCCTCATTTGTCTCTCTGGCCGAGTTGACATCAGAGAGTGTAGTGCGTCGCCAGGTGTTCCTTGGTCGAACTCTTCTACGGCTACCTTGTGAATTGTATACAAGGACCTGGTGGCAAACTTTTGAAGGGTCTTTTCGTAAGGTATGCCCAATATAACCTAATTTTCTTCCACGTATCGCCATATTTATGTTTTGCATCTCGGCTTTTCTCAGCAATGCCTAGTTCGAAATTCTATTTGGCCAGAAGATACGCAGAATTCGTCTAAGACAGCAGTTGACAAATACTTGCAGCCTTCTCTTAATGTCCTCTGTGACGAGCCAGGTCTTAAAACCATACAGAAGGCCAGAGAGCACGCACGATCTAAAGATGTTAAGTTTTACCGGTTTGCTATAGACTGAAGAGCACCATATACGGTTAAGTATCGTAAAGGCACCCCTAGCTTGTCTTATCCAAGTTTGCAAACCTTAAGCTGCACCGCCATTCACGCTGACTACATTCCCTAGATATGCGAATTCGTTGACTTGTTCTATTGGATATCCATCGAGCATCAAAGCAGTTTGAGATTCTGAATTAATTCGCATTTCTTTAGTCTTGTTGACGTTGATATTCTTTCCAACCTTAGCCTATTGCTAAGCATTGCACCGTAAAATCTCCCTGTAATCGTATTTTTCTCCATATGAGTCATGTCTCACATTTTCAACACGTAATCAAAATCCTGATAATCCTGAACCTACATCTCAAGTTATATCAATAATGATAATAATATCACACAACTTGACTATGAATGAAAATCAAAAGAGTACCACACTATAAATTTTCAGTTCAATTGAAACCTAGTTCTGTCTTTTTCCTGCACATATAGAACGTCACACAATATACAATTTTTTTTAACTGAATGTACTTTTTGCTCTATGAGTAATTACATACAACATCCACACACAAGTTACAACAAAATACTTGTTGTATATGAATGAGTAGATTGAATGGAAGAAGTGAACACATTTTTTGAACATGGTTAACACAAAATTTTCTACCCAGTATCCGATTGTCTATAGTGTAAAGAACACATTTTATGTGACTTTTTCATTTTGAATTCGGTGAAAAAAAGAATTAAAGTAAATAAACAACATTGAAAGTGATAATAAAAGTTATTGTTTACATTTATTATCATTGTAATCATTTAATATAAAATAAATAAAAATTATTACAATCTTGATACTACATCAAAAGAATATTGCCAAACACTGTGTGATATTAAAATTAAAATTAAAAAAAATTAAAACTCATTAAAATAAAATAAATTAGAATAATAGTAAAATATTAGCTCAATTAATAATTTATGAATTGAAATTAAAATAAAAAGAAGCTCAAATAAATTAATGTATTAAACGGCCATTTATTTTAAATTAAAATTAAAATCAAAATAATTTAAGTTCAATTCAGTATTAAAAGGAAAATTACAATTAAAACAACATGACACTTGATGAGCCAAAAAATTTGTTTGCTGAAGACAAAGAAACCGATCGATTGATCGGTCGAGTATTAGCAGGTATGATTTTATCAAAACAATCAATTAAATTAAATTTAAAAAAATTCTTTCTCATACTCATGATCATATACACAAAAAACACACTTCATTTCATATAATGCGTTCGACATTCAATATAACGATAACTAGTTTGACCTGATTATTAAAAGTGAGTTCATTGCACTACAATATGAGTATATGACTCAATGTCGCTCGTTATTATTAATATTGTATATGTGCTTTACTACTCAAATATTATAAGACAGCACATGTTTATTTTTTTTGTGTATAATTTTAATTTTTTTTTGTTAATGTTAATCATTATTATTATATGTCTGATTTCACTTTTATTTTATTTTATTTTCATTTTTTTCGTGGTATCATATGATTAAAAATATTTTTTTGAGGGAACTTCACGCAAAAGAAAGATGTTAAATGATTATTGGAATATAATTATATGGTTGCTTACTTTTATTTTTATTGTTATTATGAGAGGCAAGTACCATTACTTACACTTTCATTTAGAAACGTGTTTTCTTCATGATACAGTAATAAAATGAATGTTATATGAGGTTAGTTTTTGTATAATTACACTCTCAACCCAAAAGCTGTGGGACCCAGTGGGGCCAGTGGGGCTCCCCTTTGGCGAGTGGCGCCAGTGGGGCCAGTGAGACTTCAGTGGGGCAATCGGGGCTCCAGTGGGGCCTGTGGGCACTGACACTAGTGGCAGAATATACACCAGTGGGACTCCAGTTAATATTAAATGGCTATTGAAACAAAATATTATAGCTAAAATTGAATTCTTTTATTCTATTTTAAAATTAATGTCCTTACATTAAGACAACGCAACATTTGTACACACATAATAATGTATATGGATTACAAAAACCCAAAAAATATAAAATGGCTGAAGTGATCTTGGGAATCTGCGTTCGATTCCTGGCCAGTACGCTATCATAACACAACATCCTTAAATATTTTTTTTTGAATATGATAAATAAAGTACATTAATATAAAAGTTAAAAGTAGGTTAAAATAAAATAATGTCGCAGAGCAATGACCGCCGATCCATGACCTAGTTGTTAATTTTATGTACATGTATCCAACATATAAATTTCAGAGCACATTAAATAGACGTGCAATGTAACTATACACATAATTCATTCTTTTTTTTACTCTCCGATCTAAACAAAGATATTTCAATGACAACTCTATGAGTTATAATTTATTAATTTTCATCATCATCATCACCATGATCATATAAAAATATAATGATGACATGAAACTTTAAACTGTAAAGGAAAAAAAATAACATTTATAAGCATATTTTTATTATTATTATATGTTTAGCTCATACTAATAAAAAAATATAGTGTAGAAAAAAATATATCTCAAGGTCTTTCTTTCTGGTTCATTTAAAATTATATATGCATACATAAATACAATAAAAAAAAAGTATCATACACATTTTTCTGTTATTTTTTGTTCAGTTCAGTTAAAAAGAAAAAAAGTTATGTACAAGTTACTAAAGAAAAGTTATATAAGTATAACTGTCCGAAGATATGAGTTATTTTTTTTCATTCACTTAAAAATTTCACTTTTTAATATTTTGAACGGAATCATGTACGCGTCTTTAAATGTCATGCATGGAAATGAATTCAATTTTTTTTGCAAAATATATTGAATCAAAAATTGAATTGAAATTAAATTGACTTGTAACGAAAATTAATCATAAATATTTATATGTTTATAAGTGAAAGGGGCATTTAAGGATATTTTCATATTTTTTGTATGGTAATTCACAGAAATTCATGCATGAAAACCCATTTTAAAGGACATTTAATTGTAATTTAATGAAATTCAATAAAATGAAAGTACATTAAAATTAAAATTAAAAAAATAACAGTGTCAGACAATTTTACATATGAATTTAAAACCTTAAAATTCATTATTAATTAAAATACTCAACAAATATTAACAGTGTATATTTTAAATAATAACGTCACATATATATAAATATGTTATATTTTTATAAATATTTCCGTGTAAGTAGGTTACTGAGTTCATTGCACTTGTGTACTAATGTATGAGAAACCAAGGCCATAAATGCGAGACAGAAACACAGAATACAAAGTGTGATAAAATGAAATAGCTTTATATTTAAACGAGAGAATAAGAGCGAGAGAGAAAAAAATATTAAATTTATTCTCTTTTTTTTACATTTAATATAAAATTATTATTTTATTTCATTATATATTTTATATTTTCATATAAACATATGAAATGATTATTAAATGAAATACAATGGATTTATGTTTAGCGATCTTGAAATAGATTTACTCAGAGTATTGTGGGACATATACAATATTTTTTATACTCATATGAGTAATGTACAATGATAGTTGACTTGAAAAACTTAGAAGTATGAAAAAAAAACTATAAAATGACTGTATTCGTTTGCTATTTCTAGCAAATGAGCGACCTACTTTTCAGTTTAATTTTATGTTATGTATGTGTATATTTCATTTTTTTTTGTTCTTTGAATATTATATTTAATATTATACTACACACATTCATATAGAATATTAAAAAAAATAAAATAAGTTTTTTTAGAGCTAAGTCGAGCAATAATGTGTGGGGTAATGACTCATATACAATATGGCCTTCAAAATTTAACTGAATGTATATGACTGTTTTTTTTTTCATATAAATTATACAATTATTTATTTTATTTTGAATTTTTTTTTATAAATAATAATAATAATGTTAATGGTAATGGAAAGTTTTTTAAAATTATTATTAAAATTATAATAATAATAATAATAAAGTTCAGTGAACTAAAATTTTACCCACATTTTCATTCAAACTTATTCAAAAAACCTAAATAAATTATAAATAAATATTCATTTTAAAATGAAATACAATCTACAAATTATACAGTTATCCAAAATCAACATGAAATTTAAAAAAAAAAATATTATACATGTATAAAGAAATTGAAAGAGAAAGTGCGTGAATATTGCATGACTTGTAAAAAAAAAATAATAACTTTCGATTTCAACATGAAATTTAAAATGAATTTATATTTTGCTTATTTGCAATGTATTAAATTGAAATAATAATAATAAAACATAAATTTGTGTATGTACTTTCAAATTTAGTATTGCAAATATAATAATAATATAAAGCATGTTCACCTTCTCGTCAAGGCAATTACAATTACATTTTAGTTGGGGCATTGACTTGCACTGATATTAAATTTTTATGTGCATGTGCAGATTTTAGTTTATTTTAGTTTTAATTGTAATGTTCAATGATTGTAATGGAAAATTATTTTTAAAAAATATCATTATCAAAGTTTAACATGTTTGATATAAACACATATTTCAATAATTACATGTTAAAATAATAAAATTAATATTTACCAGAAAATTGATTTATTATTGTAATTTTTTTTTAATAATTGATAAATTTCAATTACAATACAAATCATATTAAAATAAATTTGAAGCTTAACTTTATGATAATGACAGTGAAAATTACGTAAGAAAAGCTTCGTATCATGTGATGTGATTGGTTCAATTTTTTGTATCGATGCTCATACATAAAACGCAATTAAACGCTAATTTTAGCCTGGTGTTGAATAGATGAACTATGAAATGATATTTTTACATGTGAAGTCTTTTTATCATAAAAATCACTTATGATATGTCGCATGGTATCACTTTCATGTCCTGAAAGCTGATAAAATGGAATAGTTTTGATAAGAAATGTTCGATAATGAAAATTTTCCATGACATTCCATTAAATAAAAAAAAATTGTGTTCATTTAAAATCAGAACAACTTAGAACAATAATCATCACATTTTTAAGCGCATTTCATAAGAAAAAATTGACTTTTACAGACGGTTTGTCCGCCGTCACTCTGACACTTTTTCCAACGTTTAGCTCCATAACTTCGGAATGGTCAATCGGAGCGAGGTCGATTTTTTTTTAGATAGAATAGTTCATAAGTATGAATTTTGAATTTGAAATCGGGCTCCAGAGCCTCTGAGTCTGAAAACGATCAGAAGTCAAAAATCCCAAATTTTCCCAAAATATTCGATTTTTCCAAAATTTCAAAATGGCACATTTTTAAAAAAAATTTAAAAATAACGGTTTTTTCAAAAAAAACTTAATTTTATTCAATGAAATGAGTCCCATCGAAATGCACTTTTCTAAACTGCCCAATGGTTATTATTTCTCATTTTTTTTGTAACACATTTCTAGCACTAGAATAAAAAAAAATTGATAAATAATATTTTTCAATGTAAAAAGAGACATCATAAAAATTCTTAAATTTAAATATAAAGTGCGTCAATCAGAATCAATAAATTTAAATGAAATGAAACAAGAAGAAGTAAAAGTAGTAAGAAATTATGACGATGACATAATCAAAAATGATGTGTACCATGAAAGCAGAACAGAATAAATAAAAATAAAAAAAGAGAAAGGAGAAAGCAATAAAAAAAATTCTAGAACAACTTGAATATAAATTTAAATTCAAACTCAAACGAAAAAGAAAAAAAATGAAAAAATTAAGTTAAAATTACATAAAAATGTAATAAAATTTCAATAAAACCAAGCCCACTTCAATATTTTTTTCTAACATTTAATAGACAGGTTTTTTTTGTCCAATAACACTATGTCTTGTTAATTTAGTTGTGAAGGTAAAATAAATATGATTTTTGCAAGAAACATTTAAACCGAATGTCAAACAAGAACACGACAAATCAAATTTCAAGTTATATGTTATAAAATAATTTAACTTAAAGAAAAAAAATATAAAATATAAATTTAATATAAAACTTCTGTTGAAAAACTAACATGCGTTCAACATATACTACATAACTTATAAGGTCGATGTCCAGTATTTTGCGGTCAAATACCTTTTTGTTAAAATAAAATGAAAAATACTTGACACAACTTTTATACTACACAAATACGGATATGTATGATGTTAAGTTTCAAAAGTAACAAGAAAAATTGGTATACTACATAATAATATTATACATATACATTATACATTTAATAGCAGTAGTATACAAAACTTAAATCGCGCTTCAATTCTCTACCTATAAACTAACAACGATACCATTAAACATAAATTTATATAAAAAATTTATATAAACATATACATACATGTATACATTAAACATTAGTTTATTAACTTTATTATTATTAACATTATTATAATATAATGTAACATAATATAATATAATATAATATATATAATATTTTATAAGCATGTCAAGAAAATCAAGCTTTTCAAGTTTCGCAATAATCATTGTGTATAACATATTGTGTATTATCATTAATTGTTTATTATTAGATATATAAAAATATTACTTCATATTATTATTGCAAAATCTATATTATTATTATATTTATATATTGATGACATTCAATTTTGTAATATTATATTATTTTTTTTTTAAACAACACAATCAATGAAAAAATTCTGGAAAAAAATTTAAAAAACTTGATAATTGGACGAATAAATGGAATCAGTGTGCCACTAAGGCATATCATATCATATCATGTGTATGAAATTTATTCAAAGAATTAATTAATTAAATTTTTTCAAGCGTTTCATTTCATTTTTATATAAATTTATATATTTTCTGTAAAAGAATTATTGTTTATATAATAAGTATATAAAAAATATACATTATAACGATGATGATAATAATAATAAAAAAAAACCAAAAATTTATCGTCAATTTTATTGGTTTTGTATCTTTTTTTTGTATTGTATTGTATTGAATATTAGTTTCATATTATTTTTTATATTATACTATTTTTTTAATATAAATTTTAAGTGAAAACTAGATGAAAAGATGAAAGAGAAAGTAAATGAAAATTATATTAGCGAAATTAATGTACGAAATCGTGTCTAAACAATGATTAAAATAAAATAATAAACTAAACTTTTTTCAATTGAATAATATGGGTTTGGTTTACAATACAAAAAAATACAAATAATAATGAAAAAAAAATAATCATATTCATATTATTTTAAATTAAAGTGGAATATTTTATTTGAATATTCATGAAAAGTTTTTTTCTTTCTTTTTTCATTTCTTTTCATTTTTTTATTGTATGTGGCATGGCATGGCATTGAACTTGAACCTTTTTTTCTTTCTTCTCTTTTATTTTTTGAATATCATTACCATACTTTTTATATATGTATTTCATGTTCTTAAATTTCTTTCAATATTTCATTTCATTTCAAAGGAAAGAAAAACGAGTGTGTGTGTGTGTGTTTTTTGAAAAGAAAGCGATTGACATAGAGACTTCTTTGAGGGGTTAGACAAGGAACCACGTGCGTTTCCTTTCAATGAAATTTCAATGAAATGACACGCGTTAGTATGAAAAAATCTTACATTAATTGATATTAAAATTAAATTAAATTGAAAAAAAATTTACAGATTTTTTTTATATTTCTTGAATGAAGGATTTCAATTATATTCATTTCAATACGATAACATACATTCAACATTAAAACATTTTATGAGTTACTTCCTTCTGTGTTTCAAGGATATTGTTTTATTTTTTTTGTATACATGTGTATTCAATTCCTCTTCTTTATTCTGATTCTTTTCCTCAAAGCACATTCTCTTATTATTATGCTTATTTCTAAGAATATGAATATTGAAATGTTAAAAGGAATTGTTTTGTCATGATTAGGTTTGGTGACACATTTTTTTATTATGGTATTTCAATTTCCATACAACTAAAATATTATACGAAAAATTTCAAGAAATAAAGGTCCTTTTTTATTTTTATCATTATAATCACACAATACAAAAAAAAACATAAAAATACAAACAGATTATGAGTACTCCTTATGTGGTTTGACCATGAAAATTAATGGTAATTTGTTTCATACACATTTGTAAAGAATTCATCATTATTTTATGGCATAATAATGATAATTACTTCACAATATGAGTTCATTTTACATTTAAAAAAATACTGAAAAAAAAATTACTTGTATTAAAAGATAATATTAAAATTAAAAAAAACAGTAACATATGATATATTTTTTTTTTCATTCAATTCAATTTAATTTAATTTAATACAAAAAAAATGCAATGAAACAATTAAAACAAAAAAATAATAATCAAGAAATTGCTTGCATGGTCAATATACTTGAGGCACGTGTAAGTAATTTTTGCAAGTAAAATTCATTTTAATTTTAACATTGCATATATAAATGTGCATGAAATAAGAAGAGTAATCAAATATTTGACCGAGTATCAGCACAAAAAAAAATGTAAAATAAAAATTATACAAAGAATTGTGTCACGAAGAACAAAAATAAGAATTTTTACAAGTAAATAACAAAAAATATGTGTATAATATTAAAATTTTGTTGATATATACAATTTTTTTGTGCAAAATATATACATTTAACTTTTTTTTTTGCATATAAATGTCACACTGTTTTATTTTATTTTATTATTATATTTAATTTTAAATGGCTTTATTTCATTTCATTTCATTTCGTCTTTATCGTTATTTTTTTTGTTAAATGATTATTTTAATACAAAATTTAAAGACAAAAAAACATGTCGTTTAAAATAAATGTATATAAAATAATAAATAAAAATAGAGTTCAAGCACGAATTAAGTATACTTAAAATTCATTGCCAAGGTTCATGACATCAGACTTACATTATTTGAATTGTGTGTGTGTGTGTGATATTTGGTTAATAAATTATTCAATTAGCACTATTTAAAATGGCATATGATACATACACATGTTTGAACCAAATTATTATTATTATTAATATTAATTTAAAAATCATAACATTGTAAGTAAAAAAAATATATATATCAACAGATCAACAGATACACAAAACAGACACATTTGTAATATAAGAGTATTATGATAATTTTTCCGCAAATCTTACATACATACATACATTCATTATAATTTTACACACATTTAACTTTATTTATTTGAGTACAGAATGATGATGATAAAATGTGTTATGGTTGTGTGTTGTGTTGTGTTGAAAACTGACAAAAAAAAAACAATTTTAAAAATTATTTTTGAACAGAGAATGAAAAATACTGAAAAAAAAGACAGAATAACCTACTCAAGGTTAGTCGGCCATTGACGTTATATTTGCCCGAATTTAATATATAATTTTTTTTTGGTATGTTTTTTACGTGCTGTTTTTCTGTTTATTATATACATTTACATTTTACTGGATACATTTTTATTTTTATACGCAATATGTTTGATGATTATAATTTTTTTTATATACTATTTAATATTCTGATATTTAAGAATCGTAAATAACATTAAAATGTATTGGATTTGGTTGCTAATATTCAGGCCAAATGTATATATGGTTATATGTCACCTATTTTGAATTTTAATTGGAATTCATTGAATTTTATTTTGTTTTCGTATCATTAGTTTATTGTGTTTTTTAAATTTTTTAGAAAGAGAACGCTCATATACGCTGATAAATGTTGTAATGCAATACCTGTATGTTATGTAACTATTACATATGAAGTTATTATCAGTGTTGCTTTTAACTTACATTAACCATAAAATGTGTTCTATTAATAGAAGAGGTGCAGTAAAAAAATTTCATAATATTAATAAAATGTGTTTACTATTTTATAATGTGGCGTCATTCATTTTAACGGTGATCAAATTTTAATCTTCATTATTTTTATTATAATTTTTAACAATTCTCCTAATGAGATGAATCTCGTCCAGGAATTTTCTTTTATAAATTTTTCTAATTTAATTTTAAAGTTAATGACGAAAAGTGAAAATTAAAATTAATGAAATGAGGCGATGATACTTATGGAATTGCAATGATCCTCCATACAATTGATCCTCCCATGACGTTCCTGTTTGTAGCTCTCTGAATTATATTTATATTACAATACGCTAATATGGATGGACTCATGGATATTGTTTTTGATATGAAATTTGAAATTTTAAAATTAAAGTGTCTTACCTGATATAAAACACTTGTTGAAGTGTCTCCAGACTTCAGTTGAAGTCTTCCCGATGACCTTCCTTTTTTTTTAGCTCTCTGAATTTTATTTATATGAAAATATATGGAATTTAAAAAAAAATTGGTAGCCAAAGTCCAAAAAAAATAATTTTTTCCAGACTTGACTATGAATTCTTTCAGAAAATTCGCATTTTGACGAAATTCAAAATTTTCATCCAAATTCCCTTGATTGGTTCCCTTCTGATTCACATTACAACTGAACAGCACCACAAAAGTAACTTAAAATTTCTGGTTATATCAGTTACTGTTCACATGTTTCACGATACATAACCGGAAATACAAAACTTGACATTGCTTCATACTTTCATTGAATGATTGTTTCTTTGAAGGATGATGATTAACATTCCATATCGTTAGTTTCAATTAAACCAAAAAAATAAAACATGAAAAAAGTAATTTAAGACTCAGACAACAAGAAATTATGTCAGTGTTAAATTTGAGGAAAAATTATTCAAAATTTGGATGATTTCCAAAAAGTCTGCTTTTCATGTGTACAGTCATTTTGATGAACAAAAAGCAAATTGAAACGTGGTCGTGAACTTTATACACGAGCGCAGTTCTATGTTAAGAATTCGCCAATTTTATCAAAAATTTAACACTGATTGAAAAGAAATCCTCAAATTTGAGTTTTATCTTTATAAATGCGATTTTAATGATTGGCGACATTTTTTTTATGATTGGCAACATTTTTTTAATGATTGGTGACATTTTTCAATGATTTGCGACATTTTTTTAATGATTGACAAAATTTTTTCAATGAATAGCGACATTTTTTCAATGAATAGCGACATTTTTTCAATGATTGGCAACATTTTTCAATGATTGGCAAAAATTTTTCAATGATTGGCGACAATTTTTCAATGATCGGTGACATTTTTTCAATGATTGACAACATTTTTTCAATGATTGACAAAATTTTTTCAATGAATAGCGACATTTTTTAATGATTGCAACAGACAGATGGACGGACAGCATGACCGCGCACAATACCGGCATTTTCAAGAAATGCGCAAAAAATACTGTTTGCAAAATTTAAAAACCACGTGGTAAATTAACTTTTTTTGGCTTCCTAATACATCATCATTTTGTAAGCTATCGTTATATGTTTTGTATTTTTTTTTTTTTGTATTTAAACAAATGAGTCGATTCCATTATTATTATTCCATTTATGTTAGAATATGGTGCGTATATAACTCATTCCACGCATTGCGCAAACAGTTCATTGTACAAACGGCCTGCCAAGAACTAATCCAAGGTCATAGCCCGATTGATGATTCTATTTCCCCATTTATTTTTACATTTTTTATGTATATGTTCAATGTTAAATAATAATGTGTTGGTGATCATTAATATTTAACAATTACTTTTCTTCTATGAACAATGAACATGGTGATGATTATGATAAATGTTTATTTTAATATTAATATTATAAGGTGGTTAAAAAGAAAAAGTAACTTTATTATTATTATTATTATAATAAAACTTGACCAAAAACAACGAGGAAAAATAAGTACACATCACACAACAGGAGTATGAAACAGAACACAAGTTCAAGGTGAACCATTTAAAATAGTAAGTCATGATGTAAGTCATACATAAACAGTAATATAACCAGTATAAATAATAATAATAATAATATTAAAATACAAAAGAATGTTAAAACAAAAAGGAAACAGAACAAATATAGAATGTTTTATTTTTTTTTTCATTTGGATTTACACACGACAAGAAACGAACTTTGTCGTTAAAAGCAATTCAAAGTTCTGCGAAAACAGTAGGAGAGTACGCATTTTACCATGAAGTAACGCAGAGTTGAGGACATTGTCCTTTCACCTACCATACACACACACACACACATGAAACAACATAAAACCAACATTGAAAGCCGAATGTTTGTTAGTTGATAAAAATCGCGTTCAATTCAATTCAAAGTGAAAGAAAAACATTGGCATGGTACTACCATGAAAAAAATAAAAAAGTAATATGATAAATTAAATTTAAACTAAAAGTATTGAAGCATGAATATGAAATGTAAAAACCGAAGTTGAGAAAGTAAAGATACAAGTAGTAACATTACGTAACGTATATTCGAAATTTTAAGCCGTACACAAAAAAATTTCCCCTTACAACTTTTTAATCATAAAACAGCCTGTTACTTATGAATGATATTGAATGTGTAAACATTTTCTTTTTTTTTTTTGTTAAATTCTTCTCTTCTTCTTCTTCTTTCAAAATTGAATATGAAAAAAAAATATTAAATATGTACTTCATCATGTACAACTCTCGAATGTCAATAGCCTTTGTTTCGTGAACTAACGTAAACGTACATTTATTATCGTTCGTAACATAACACGAATGTTTATATATATATATTATACATTGTATTATCCCCTCTCTAGCTGACCTTCAATATTCATACACATTGATGTTATTACATTTTAGTTTAGTACACCAGTCAGCCAGTACAAATTTTCCTTTCATTGATACAAGTTTGAAATTTAATGTAGTGCGCTGAAATTAAATATATAAATATATATATTTTAATAAAAATAATATCATAATAATAATAATATTAAAATAAAACAAGAGAAAAAAAGATAATAATTTAAAGTAAAATCTAATTAATATTATGTATAATAAGAATAAAGTGTCTGAAATTTGTACTGATTATTGTTATTTAATTATCAGTTGTTTAAAGAAATTAAACATAAAATTATAAATAAAAATATATATCATTATAATAATAATAATAATAAAAATAAACATTATACAAGTTCCTTATTAATATAAAAAAATATACTTTTATAATAATATAAAGTATAAACATATATAAAGTTAAAAAGTATAAAGAAAAATTATTTTCATATTCGTGATTAAATTTAAATTTAAATAAAAAAATATATCAAAATGATTGTATCTCCAGATAGTTCCGAGAGTTCTTATGTTACAACAAATTTGCCTGGATCACCATTACGCACTGTGCGTATGGTTCAGGTCCAGGAGTGTTCACAATCACAACCACCAGTGACAAATAAATACATTTTATCATCAACCAAATTTCCTATTTCAAATTCGCAACCTACACCACCAGGTGTTATCAAAGTATCGTCATTGATACCAAATTCACGTCCTGTCTTAAATCATCCTTCTAATAATAATAATAATATAATTAATAATAACAATACACATGATGATGAAATATCATATCAACAATATACATCGCAATACTCTCAAAACAATGAGACTGTAACGGAAAAATATGAAAATTCTAATTCAACTTCTATTCAATTTAATCATCATCACCATCATCACTCACCTCAGGATTACAATACAAAAGACAATAATCATAATCATCAGCAACATCATGATCTCAATGTATCTCGAAAATACCCTTTGATGGATACAACTGTTGCAAGTTCAACAGCAAAAGGTGAATCGGACTTAAATATAGGTATGTTAATGCATATTGCGCAATCATCAACATGAACATCATCACAACAAAAAAAAAATGAAATGAAAATCGAAAGTCAATGACATAAAATGAATGAATATCTCTTATACATACATTTATCTTATACACATTCACGTCCAAGGAAAGTGAAAGAATTTCTCCCATACACACTGTACATTGAATGTAAACGTATACAGACATGTTTGTAATTAACGCATCAATGATATTTTTTTTCTCATTTATGGTATAATGTTTATATTTTTCTTTTACATTTTTTTGTTGTTTTTTTGTATTTAATCATACATCAATGATTTCAACATATATTTTTAGTTTTAGTTCGTGTATTGCTCCGAGACACTGTTTCATGGTACATAATTTTGAATATAAATAAATAAATAAATAAAAATTACTTTTACAATAATGTCAATAAACCTTGAAGTTAGTTTTTGTGTGTGTGTGTGTACCATGCAATAGAAAATCTAATTATGGAAATCATTGAAAAATTAGATAAGAGAAAGTTAATATTTGACAGAGCATTGATCTCAGAAAGTTATGTCTATGTTAAAATAAAATGAGAAGAAAAAAAAATGTTTTAATTCAAGTTTCATAAGTTGTGTGTGTATGTATGTGTGTTTTATGTTGTAAATGCATTTCTTAAATTAAATAATAGTTTAAAGAAAAATTGTCAATGATGATGAATGGAATTTTCCTGGTACTTGTTGAGATTATTTGAATTTCGTTGTCTATGGTTCTGAGATGACATGTGTCAAGGTTAATTTTTTATATGAATTTTCAATTGAGATTAAGTGATTCAAAATAAACTGTCCTGTGACGGTATACAAGAACCATTCTTTTGCGTGGGGACGGGGGTCATACATATGAATAAAAGTCTTCCCCCCTATGGCCCTCTTAAGTCCGTGTCTCTCTTGATTCCCTCTTTGATTTTAATTTCATGGGTCTTTACATGGTCTTGACATGAGCTTATTGCTCTCCTTGATATGGGTTTCTTTAACAACGCTCCTACCCCCCTGAGGGGCGGATTGGCCATACGAGCAATCGACGAGCCATATCGTCTTGTAAAAGTTAAGTTTAGCATAAATTTTAAAGAAAATCATACAGAATGCCAGGGCCGTTAATAATTTTCAATCCATCCATACAACACTCTGAATTTGCCTTCATAGCGCTAATTCATCGAATTCAATGCACAACTTTTCCCTGGAGTCTGGCTTGGCATTTTAAATATTTTGATATATAATATTTAGCTTCCTAAAACTTTGAATACTATCAACTTCTTATTATTTTAAGGATATCACTGAATGAAAGGTAAAAATTCACACTCTTATGATTAGTTTTTATCGTCATTAATTTACACTGACAAGAAAGTGGGCTAAACCCTCCAATATATCCCTAATTTCTGAACATACCCCTAGACTATAAACAAATATTTTTTCTTTAACATTAAATTTCATCCTTTACTTTCAATCTCACTTTTTTTTACAATTCAAATCTCCCATCTTATATCCATATATTAAAATATTTTCATGCCCACAATAATAAAGTTGAAAGTGCATTGACACAATGTTACTAAAAAATAAAAGTTTATTTACCTTTCATGAAATTTATGTTGAATATGTACAATAGAAATCTGTAATAATAATAATAATAATAATAATATAAATTTAATCTTGTCTATTCATTAAAAAAATAATAGTTTTATTTTTTTTTAAATGTAAATACACACACAAAACATTGAAAATAAAATCGAGTGAGAGAAATCAAAATGAATGGCCCATTGAAATAATTATTTTTACAATTGTTGTTGAGATTGAGAAAATTGTACACTTTTTACATTAACATTGAACCATAGAAATGGAGAGGAAGCAATGTGAAAAAAAAACAAACTTAAATATAATATAATATAACATAAAGAAAGCCACCAGACTTTAAATATATACATTTTATACATTAAACATTAAAAGAAGTGGTTTTACACAAAGCAAAATTGCAGAAATGAAAGGAAAGGTTATTGACATTTTTAACTTAAACATTTTTTCTTTTTAATTTTTTGCAATTTGATTAATTTGAAAGTATTAAATTAATTTTTAATGTTATACGATGTCATTTTAAATTAATATAATGTTTAAATTTGTCTTATTTGTCATATTCTTATTCTGAGAGAGACCGAATTTAAGCTTGACTTAAATTTATATTAAATTTAACTTTATTAATAATGTTTTTTTTTATTATTATTATTTATTTAAATTTAAATTAAAATAAAAATAATGTTAATGAACTTTTAATATAATATTAAAATAATATAATATTAATATAAAAAAAGTTCATTTACCTTTAAATTTGTTTAAATTTCACCAACATAAAATTTCACTATTTAAAAATATTACACACACAATAGAAAGTGTAAGTTAAATCTAAATCTAATATATTTGCAATTTAACACATTACATTAAATACACAAAACATTATTATTATTGTAATTATAATATAAATTTATCATAATACACATTAAATTATAAATGTTATGTTAAATGTTGTTATCATTATATAACATTATTATCAATAACATGTTTATGTTTAAAGAAAATATACATTTAATAATAAAAATAATAAAAAATTAAAAAACCAGATAAAAAATGCACATCCATTTATTGCAATTATGTTTTTTTTTCTTCTTAATACATCATCATACATAATTATGTTGTATAAATATTATTATATTACACATTAACATTAAACATCTACTGAAAATGATTATCGCAATGGGAGAAAGTTATAAGTCTCGTTATTATTATTATTATTATAAAATCGTTGGTTTGCACGATAGAAAAAGAAAGTAATTTCTCCATCTTTTCTTTCTTCGGTTTTTTTTGTTCATCTCATCATGTGTTTTTTTATATACATGTATATTATTATATATCATGTAACAATATATATACGTAATTGTTGGACTTGTCTATGATTTTATATTATATTACATTATAAATTTTATTAAATTTAATTAAAATTTTATTATTTCTTGATTACTTACAGAATTTGATGGAACAACGGTGCTGTGTCGTGTGTGTGGTGACAAAGCATCAGGATTCCATTATGGAGTTCATTCGTGTGAGGGTTGTAAGGTAAGTGGAAATTCCAATTTTTTAATTTAAATTTCTTCATTAAAAAAGCAGAAAATGTGATGTATTTTAAATTAAAAGGAAATAATCAAAAATAAAAAATCTGTTGCGTGACATTGAAACATCAGTTAAACATTATACACAAATTTAATGTTGCCAAACATCAATCAACAATGAATTTTAGTGCCAAATATTCTTTTAACATGTAACCACTTAAATTTTATATATTTTATTTAAGTTCTATGTCACAATGAATATGAAGGAACAAAACACCAAAAAAAAAAAATAAAATAATGATTAATTTATATTATCATCATCATTATTATGGTTATTATTAAAGGCCTAGGCGAAAATTTGACCATGAACCAGTTCATTCACTTTTTGTTTCTTTTTATATTTTATTTATTCATTATATAGCGCGTTACATTTCAACTTTAATACATTTAATGTGTGTACGTTCTATCAATTGAGCCTCTATCTCTCTATTCACATTCATATAAACATTGTGACACATGACTGATATGATACACACAGATACAGAAATTTCATTTTATTTTTGAAAATAAAAATAGGTTATGTGAATATGTGTTCTTTGTCAACATACACACACAGAAATGAGAAAGACAACAAAAAAATAAAATATACACATTTATTTAATAATAATAATTGAATATGTGATAATAATGCTATGCTATACATTGTCTATACATAGTCTATGTACATTTAATAATGTAATCAATGATTTAATTTTATGAATCATGAGAATTCAGTGAGTTTAATTTTAATTTTAATTTTATAACAAGAATTATCATGTTTGATAATTAAATTTTTTCATCGTTCATTTAAATTTTTGTTGACTCAAAATTCAGGTTCATGGTCATTTTACTTTAATGGAGGATATTATTCACATTTCATTAGCATTCAACGTTTCATTCAGATACGAAAATGTGATAAAAAAAAATGTGAATTTTAGGAATAGGCGAATAATAGTGAATAGTAAATAGAAAATAAGCCCGAAAATTGAAATTAGCATAAATGTTTATGTATGTAAATTGTGTGTGTGTGTGTGTGTGTGTGTGTGTGTACGTATGGATATTGGATATTAGAAGTAAAATAGAAAATATGAATTGATACCTACATAATATAGAAATAAAAAATAGTTAAATGTAATATAAAAAAAACTGGGCGGAGTATCATTTGAATGATAAATGCAAGTCAATAAACTTTTCAAGGACAGGTTACGAATTAATGATTATTATACGATGAACTCACATTAAATTGATTAAACAAAGGAAATGAAGAGCTGAATTTCGCAGTGTGATCATGTCCAAGCTCTCATCATAATTTCAGCTTCCTTTTCTTATCATAAAAAATGAATTTAATGAAAAAAACACACACTTCCCCCTTCATGTTCATAATCCATTGATCAGATTCCTTAATGAAAAAAATGGGTACTAAATTTTTTTTTAATACAAATCACATACAAACATTTCCCTTTCATCCCACAATACTTTCTTTTCTAATTCAATTCAAAAATGTGAGATCCGTTTCTCAAATTTCATTTCATTTCATTTTTTGTTCTATTCTTTTATTTTTAAGGTCCACGTTTTTTTCCAAATTTGTATTTTCATTCATATCGTCTCAAATTCAAAGATTACACATAATAAAATATAATATTTTATTGAAAAAATGTTTAAATATTTTAAAAGGTATAATAAAAAATATCCAAAAAAATACGATTTTTAAATAAATTTTTAATAAAAAGAATCGATAATGAACCCTGGCTAGACGACTTGACAGTAGACGTACTTCAATTTTGTTTTCAATGTTTTCAATGATAGAATAATGCGTCTAATATTTTTTTTTTATATATATACACACATATCAATGATCATGTAATGAAATGGAATGAATGAGAATAGAACAAAAAAAAATAAAATATAAGGTGCATCCTCTCTGTGCAAAAAGCAAAAAAAAATAGCATCAATGTATTTTTAAAAAAAAGTATAAAAGTAAAAAAAAAAATATTATTATTATATATTGTAATGTTGCGTGAGAATTCGTAAAATATCGTGTTACATACTTCAGTGCCCATTTTTAATATATTGTTATGTTTTTTGTATGAATTTAAACATTTAAAAACATTTTTGTAGATAAATTGTTACAATTTTTTTATTACACTAGATAATCTGACCCTGATAGTAATAATAATAAAAATAATAATAATAATAATAAAGGGTTAACATTTTTTTTTTTATAATATAATATTATATTATATTGTATTATGTTATATGTATAAATATTATTATTATTACTATTATTATATTTGTGTAAAAAATGAAAAAAGGTTCTCGCGGAAGTTTATTTTTTTTTTTAAATTTTATTAATAAAATGATGAAATTCTCACTGATTCATTTATTTTCCTTAGAATACAATGTTGTAAGATAATTTAAACGATTTAAATGTAAAATGATGTCTAAGACAACATTAGAACCTTTAACTTTTATCTGTTGTTATAAAAATAGTATATGTATTTAGTGCCGACATACTATGGATGCCAATGACCTAGTAGAGTACGCTTCATTCTATTTTACTTTTTTTTTGTCTTCTTTTCTAATGTATTCTAGTATATTAAGGTTATCGCTCTTCTTTACTTTACATTACGTTAATAATAATAATAATATTAATGTATAATGTAATAGAGAAAAATCTAGAAATAGTAACATTATTGTGTATATTTTATATATGTTAGGAATAAACAACATAACATTGAATATGTATAAGAATAGGTTGAGAAGAAATATTTTTTATTTTAATTTTTTTTTATTTTATAAACAACAAGTCTATGATGTTTTTTTAATATATAAAAATGTGTATCTAAGATATCACTCCTACATAACATTCCCCCCTAGTTTATCTGACATTATTCAATATAATGTTCACGTAATAGTATGTATATTCCCCTATTATTATAATAAATATAATAATGTTATTATTATTATTATTATTATAAAAAGAAGAAAAGAATCATTCATAGGTCATTGTACTGCAATTTAGGCCATCAACCTTGCAACACTTTTAATGTGCTCATATAAAAAATATACATTTATATACATATATAAATGGAGCAAATTTTATAATATTATTTATGTATATATACAGAAAAGTCTCCTGTTTATAACAATGGATTGTATGATGATGATGATGGTGATGCTCTTGAATAAATAACAATACATATATACAAAAAAAAAAATATATAAAATATTCAGAGACAAAAATTTAAATATTATGTATAAAAAAATTATATTTAAATAATAATATAAATAATATTAAACATATATAATTTATTTTTTTTTCATTATATTATTAGGATAAGCATCATATTAAATTAAAAAAAAAAATCTTAAATTTCAATATGCATTTAATATTATTAAAATTGTTGTATTAACGATAAATGTACGAATATGAACCATAAAAATATAATATAAAAACGATAACTTTGCAACGTAAAAAAATAAACTTAAACTAGTCGACGATAGATGGCGCGACACTGTGTTTAAATGTTTGCTTTTTATTTTCTTTTGAGTAAACGTTAAATGTTTCTTGATTCAATTAATATTAAATAAAATATTGCTAAATTGCTTATTTTTTATAATAAAAGTATAAAAATATAAAAACTTATTATAATAAAAATAATAAAAAAAACATAATTTTGTTTGACATTAATATTATTATATGAAAATATTATTAGCATCAATATTAAATCATAATTAAACATTATCAAATTCCTTTAATATTTTAAATATATATACATAATATGATAAAATTAAAAATGATACAATAATAAAGATAATACATTATTCAAAAATTTAACAAAAATCACTTAATTAAACATTAAAAATATATTATTTTTAATAAATATACTTTATTTCATTAAATATTAAAAAAAAACATAGTATTTATAATAAATATTATTATTATGAAATAAAAAAAACAATAATAAATTTATAAAAAATAATAAAATATACATATAAATATATTATCATTAAAAAATATTAATAATGATGTAAAATATATAATAATATACGATCAGTGAATGTCAATGCACCCAAAAGACATTAAAAAATAATGCAAACAGCACCGGTACTTTCATTACATATTCTTGCAATAAAGTAGTTTTGAATTTCCAACTTCACACTTAACATTGGATTTTATATGTGGGAATATTCCATATACATACCAACTTATATACAAAAAAATACATGTATAAAAAAATATTATTATTATTATTACACAGTTCAAGAACAATGGCCCAACTAACTAACTAACAGCAATCAAGTACCGTGTGATGATGATGATCAAATAATAAGAAAAAAATAGTACTTTAACAAGAAATTCTGGTACTGTTAAATAATAATAATAAATATAATCATAATTATACATAAATATAACTTTGACATATTAAAGCTTATTATAGTTTTTTTTTGTTTATTCATATCATTGAATGTATACATTCATATACAATACATTTATGTTTTTTTTTTATATAACTTCAATGTATGCGTCACAGAAATTCCAGAAATGTTATAAAAAATGTGTGTAAAAAACAAGTATGAGTAATCTTTGAATGGGACGTCATTTTTCTTATAAATATAAATGTTAAAATGTATAAAATCTTTGCATAATGTCACTGAACCTTTTAAACATATACAATATTATTACAAACATATTTTGCACAACAAAAAGATAAAACGGGAAAAATAACATATTTGTATAAGAAATACTTAAAAAATTTATTAAGAAACAATAAAACTTTATTAAATGTGTCAGACTTCATCCACGTGATTCATTATGACACAGAAAATTATAATTATTATCATTTTATTTTATACTTCATTCATATACATTAAATATATATGTTGATAAAATTTAATGATTAAAAAAGTTATATTTCATATTCAATTATAATGAAATAAAATAAAAAAGATCTTTAAATTTCAATTTTGAAAGATATTTTTAACCTAAATATGTCATTAAATATTAAATATAAATTTAATGTAATATAATAATAAATAATAAAGTTAAAAGTAATACAATTTCATTATTCATAATGTATGTTTTAAATTTTATATTAATAATATTTGCACATAAATTTGATATTTCTAAGAAAAACATGTACATAGACATGAGTTCAATGAACTAAAACATGTTTTCTACAATTATTTAATAGTAAATGTACGTTTCAAGTACACATATATGACATGATAAACGGGTTTCGTTCTATGTGTAAATAGTAAAAATGAATAAAATTGCATATGTTTATATATGAATGCAATGCAATGTAATGCATTCTTGATCTACTCCAACAAAGAGAATATGTTAAAATTAATGGTATACAAGACAAAATTACAATCAAAAATCAATAAAATTAATTTTATCATTATAATTGATATTAATTAAGTGATGTAATTTTATTTTTTTTTTTAATTTTAATTGTTAATAATTTTGAATAAAAACGTCTTCAATTTAAATTAAAAAAAAATCACAATGAAAAAAATTAGGTAACATTAAATTAAAAAGAATGTCATTTTAACCAAAAAAATTTTTTTTTATTATTATTATGAATGAAAAAAGTAAACAAACATATTCATGTGAGTCAATGAACCTCTACTAAAATTTCATTGTATATTATGTCTCATCGTGATTACTTTGAAATGAGAAAAAAAAAATACACACTATAATTTTATCTTTTTTTACAAGTTTTATATTGTATTCGCGCTACTAATTCCTTTCAGACCGCGTAGCATCCAAACGGTTCATCTGAGACCCAATGTATGTTCTAGACTTATTTTCGTATTCAGCCTGGGAGTGTTTATGGATCAAAAAAAAAATAGGGTGCCCATACAAAAAAATAGGGTGACCATGAAAAACTCGATTTTCCAAAAATTTTCCGAGAAAATGGAAAATTTTTTTCATGCCAAAATTTTTGCCTTACCATTCTGAGCAACTTTGCCGAAGACACCCCATACCTAAATCAAACAGGAAATATTTTCTCATACAACACAAAAAAAAATTTTCATTCACATCACATTCACTTCTTAAAAGAATGTGCTTTATGTATTTGATTTTGAGTGTTAGAAAATCAACACTCAAAAATAATAAATAAAAATTATAGTCCAAAATCAAATGACATTTTATCTTCTTCTGAAGTTAATCAACTTCAAAAATTACAAGTTTTCGTAATGTGAACTCAAAAACGTAAAACAAGCGAAGAAAATTAAAATCTGAAACTTGTACGATTTTTGTTCTGATCAATAGAAAAATTTTCACTAATTATTAACAAGATACAGTAATAATTACAAATTGTACAAGTTTCAGATTTTAATTTTCTTCGCTTGTTTTACGTTTTTGAGTTCACATTACGAAAACTTGTAATTTTTGAAGTTGATTAACTTCAGAAGAAGATAAAATGTCATTTGATTTTGGACTATAATTTTTATTTTTTTTAATTTTGTGGCGTGTTTGCCTTTGAATTGAGAATACAGCGTTCGTTCATATGTCTGAGTCTTTTCTTTAAATCACACAAACACGCTGATAAAAAAATCTTCCACATTAAGTCATAGTATTCTTAAACGTCATAATATGTTGCTGCTTAAAATTGGGATACTTTCTATACCACTGGAAAAAAACAATTATCCCAATATTTAAACCGGAGAAGAGTCCATCGTTACTGACAAGCTACAGGCAGATAAGTCTCCTGTGCTGCCAATCTAAAATCCTAAAGAGTAATTTTAATGAGAATCAATAGAGAATCTCAACATCTTACAAGATTCACAATATGGATTTCGTCAGTTCAGATCAACTACGAGGCAATTGCAGAGAGTCCTTGAACCACTAAAATCCAACCTCAGTCAAAAAAGAACTTCTAACATCCTGTTTTTCGTCATCAAAAAAACCTTTGACCGAATTTGGTTCAAAAGTCTTGTTAATAAGATGATCTTGCAATTCCCAAAATACTTACAATAAGTACAGATTATCAACTCATTCCTTGAAAACAGAATATTCCAAGTCAAAGTCAAAAATAAAACGTCAACCACTTGCAATATCCCATCGGGTGTGCCTCAAGGTGGCGTATTTAGCCTTACACTTTACTACATATACGTCTGTGATGCGCTAAATACACCAGAATGGATTGTTGCTTTTTGTGCTGATAACACTGCAATCATAACTGGTCCCAGAAAGTGGAGTATAAGAGTCTCAGAAATGCAGCACATACATTTATCGATTACTACAAGAAATGGAAAATCAACCTCAACACAAACAAATCTCAAGCTCTCTTGATTACAAGACGACGCGTCAGAGAAATTTTAAAGAATCGCGGAGTTTTACTTAATGACCGAATTTTACAAAATCAATGTAATTCTTTTAAGAAATGTGCTCGTGTGTTTTCTGAACTCCTTCTACTTCAAAGGCAACTTATTAAGAAATTCTCATGGTTTCTCAAGATATTTCCAAAGAAAAGTTGAAAATTAATCACAAAATCCACAATACATTAAAGGAAATTTGAGTAATTTTCTTAAATTAATCTCAAACAGCCTTAGGTTTCAAAAAATAACTTTCAATTTAAATATAGCATTATTTTTCATTGAAATTTAAACAAAAAAAGAAAAAAACAAAATACAAAGTTTCCATTTTTGCCTTAAAAGGAAAATAACAATTAATTCTAATTCAAGAAGAAAAGTAAAGCTCAAATATAAAATCAATAAATTTTTGTTTTATAACTTTGAACTGTAAAAAACTTTATCTTCTCATACTGATTCATTAATTAATAAGATATCTCTTACAAAATTCCTACAAGTCACGATACTTTACTATTTAATTCAATCTCAATTTTTTTTCTGTTGTTTTCAGTTTCAGGCCTAATTCAATAGAGATATTTTTTTTTGTGTGTTGTGTATCAATTCCAATTCAATGTTAAGTGAGCTAAAGTAAAATAAATTATTTTTTCTATTACATTACACATCTCATTTTTACTTTACTTTTTGGTGTATCATCACACGAGTCTTTTGTGTAACCTAATCATATTAAAGAACGATTGTTTCACACATGTTGTCAAGTGTATGGAAAATTACAAAGAAAAAATAAGTTGAATCGAAAACTCATGTGATGTGTTTTTGTGTGTGTGTGTTATTTTTTTGGGTACACAAAAAACATAATGTTTGTGACTTTTGATAAAAAATTATGTGGAAAAATAAAAGTATATTTATTACATTCACTTATACTGAATTATATTACACCATATATTACTTTTCTTATTATGTGTGTGTGTGCTTTTTTGCTTGCTTTTTATGAAGAAAAGCAAGAGAAATGAAAACGAAACACGCATAACATATGATCCTTGATTAAATGTGCGTGTTATGAGTGTTAAGGGTGAAAGATGAACAATAATTTATAAGAAAAGTCATAATTTTACAGAGATTTATTGCCTTTAAATGGAAAAAAATGTATTAAATGATTCTCATTTAACAATAATTGATTATATTAAGCCATTTTTTTCCTATTTAATATGAGATAAAGTTATAAATCAATAATCACCATAAACATTTTTTTCAAACGAATCACTTCTTAACGTCATCATTCTATTCTAAATTCGATTTAATAACAAATTTACGTGAAAAAATAATTTTAATTTTTTTCTTTCATTTTCATTGTTTTAATATTCTGACGATGCGACGGATGTTGCTCATTTTTTTTCATAATCAGTAAACTGAATGAACAGGAACAAACCGTATTAAATTTAAAACTTGTATGGTGACAATTTTTGTTTATATTTAATTATTAATATTGTTTTTCTACTTTGCCATTCAAAGAAAATTTAAGAGGATTTTCTTATTTTCGTTAAACACAAAACGGTCACACGCACACACATACACACACACCAATTCACCTGTTTCTAATACCGATTTAGTGGTACAGGCATTCATGGAGAAATTTACTCAAAATTTTAAGATGTTTTATATTTTATTATTCAGTATAATCATCATCTTTTATTATTATAATTATAATAAAAGGTGGTTTCTTGGAAAATTAAGTGAGCGAAAAGTGTGAGGAAAAATATGAAAATGTTTTTGTTATTATTATTATTAATATTTTAATAAAATAACAGTTTAATGTTACATTATATAAATTAAAGTGGCAGAAAATGTGAAAACAAAGAATGTTACCAAGAAATAAGAATTATTAAGATAAAAGTTTATTTTTAATTAGAAGAAAGGAAAAAAATGCACATTAGGAATTTCAAGATGGTAAAATGTGTCTTTCGAAAGGAACAATCAACAACAACGCGAGTTCTATACTGAGAAAATGCTTTTCCCGTCGTTGGCGAATTTTTTTTTTGTGATGGCAATTTTCTAAAGGAACAATATAAATTTAAAACAATTTTATAAGTTTTTGAGTAAAAAATCAAGTTTTAGGTAAAAGTGACCTGAAGCAAAGTTTAAGAGAATATTTCAAGCTACAACTTTGCTGTGCTGTCCAAGTCAATATTTCATATATGAAGCTGCTAAAAATGTAAACTTTACAATTCTCAAAACAAATAATCAAATATCTAGAAATGGCAACAAACAAGCTTAAAACCCAGTTGAACCGATGAAAAATTTAGCTTATTGATGCCGAAACCAACTTCATTTTCTTCACCAATGAAAGGATAAAGCAGTTGACCCATCGTCTGTTCAAACAGGGAAACGATGATTTTTCATGGTCTGAAATTCTTATATACCTTCCTCTAGTTTTCTTTTTTTGATAACGGTTATCTTTTTGTTGTGAATGGTCTGGAAAAAGGGTTGCTTATTGTTATCATTAATTTTATTTTAAACATCATTCCCACTTGTTGCTCCAATTTTATTTGCATAAAATATTTTCAGCACCACTTAATGACCTCAAAACATTAAAAACAAAACTCTTAAAATATTTTATATACCTGATTGTTCAAATTCAGAAAAATAAATTAACCTACCTTTAATTTTTTTCCACCAAAACAACAGAAATTAAACTCATTTCAAAATAAAAAGTAAAAGAAAAATATATAAGAGTTACTTAAGTGAAATAAGCCAAATTACTTGTGTATACTTTCAAAATACTTATAAACAGGATACAAACATGCTCACTGTTATCATATAAATTTTCATCACATATACTTTGATCTAAATCCTTATGCACAGGCTCATTCGTAGTACCTCAAGGTGCCGTTATAAGTCCAATCCTGTATGATAATTACACTGCTGACATCCCAGATGCTGCTCCATGCCATCGGGCTCTGTTTGCAGACGACACAGCTATGTACCACTCATCAAGACTTAAGCTGATAAAACGCGCTCCTTGAGAGAAATAATGATCAACAAACTCAATTACTTCAAAAAATGGAAAATTTTCTTAAACACATCAGAAAATACTGCCATGTTTTTCACAACAAGGAAGAGCCATATAATTTTCAATTATGTTTTTCGCAAAACGTTAAATTTTCCACCAGTAACCATTCCAGTACCTGTAAGCCCCTATAAATTCGTAACATTCACTTACTCCGACATTCAATGCAATTCAAGCAAATAAAATGGAATCATAGCAGGATGTTGTTATCATAAAACGTGAAAACTCTTATTTTTGCTTCCCATGCTGTGAAAATTTGGTGACTTGCCATATTGTATAACAAAATTGAGTAACTTTTGTATTTGTAATGATATATAAAAATAAGAATTCTAATAACAAGCATGACTAACATAATCGCTATTTTCCATTATCTAACAATTTTGTTTTAAGAACACAAAACAAAAAATAACACTTTGAAAAACTTTAGCCAATGTGTGAATCAACAGTGATAAATTCATTTTCATGGGGGCACAAATCATTAAATTACATTAACATCTAATGTTGCCTTAATATGTGCCAAATTTGGTAAAATTATATAAATGACGGTCATTCTACACTAAATAAACATGGTTATCATTATTTTTTTTTTGTTTTTTTTTGTTCGGTCATTCACCCATTTATTACTGTCTCTGTTTTTTTTTAAAGTATTTTTTTTATTCTCATTATTGAGTCATTTGTGGTAAAAAAGTTATAAACAAAAAAAAAGTGAAACAATTATGAAAATACTGAACGCGCACCGTTAAGGGACTGAATCATGATCATCATCATTACTATTATTATTTTTTTGTATAAGTGGATTTAAGCGGTTTACTTTTTTATATAAAAACCTTTTAATAAAGGTATCAAGAATGGGTGGTTCTGGTTACAGTTGTTAAAATAATAAAATATTTCGTGTTTGATGAAGTGAATGCATTTTAATTGGTTGCGATGGAACTTTTTATTGAAACATGTCGTTTTGGTTATTTTTTGGAATGATATCATTTGAATTGAATTGAAGAGCGGATTTGGTGGGCTTTTGTACGCAGAATTGAAAAAAAAGTTAATTTTTTCTTTGTGCTTTTATCATTAATTTAATGGAACACAAAAATAAATGGAGACGCCTGGTTAATTTCAAATAGTACATTTTTTTTTGAATATTATTTTTATCATCAATTATTTTAATGAATTTTTATCTTTTTAATCTCTTTTCAGATGAAATGAAGATGAAATACGGAGAAAAAATAACCAGACAAGTAATTTCACAACAAAATGATGACCAATGAAATGATTTTTTGTTGAAAATGATAATGAAATCATTATTTTGCCAGATTTTTCGTCTTATTAGCCATGATGAATTTTTTTTTCATTTTTATGAATATTTTATACCGAAATAAACTAATTTTTGTGAGCATCGTTCATCGAACCATAAATTCTTAAGTTATAAAAATAAATGTGATAGTTTTGATTTAATACACCTTAAAACTACAAGATAATAAAACGATAGAAGGAGTGAAATTTATCTTTAATGTGCACAAAAGACAGAAAATAATAATAATAAAAATAAATGGAGCAAGGCTTATTTATGTTAAATGATGACAGGAAAATCGATAAAATACGGTGCACAATTTTTACTCCTCTTTACTTTCATTTCACATACACACACACACTCAGACACGTGTGTGTGTTATAAAAATAAAAAAGCAACAGAGTCTGGGAGCAAAATTTTCAATTTAAAACCATAAAAATATAATGTTAATAAAAAATATGTCATATCCCCTAAAAAATAAAGAAAAAAAAACAAAAATACCTGTTTCAAAATAAAGTGCGTTTGTCAGATCAAAATATGTGATACTGTGTAAACAGGAATATTCACAAGAAAATTTTGTGTGTTATGTGTGTCAACATTAGATAATAAATATAAATAAAAGATAAAAAACATCTCTCTTATTCCAATTTAATTCATTGTTAAATCTTCTTTTTATTTCTTTCTTTGTAGCATTCAAGAGAGATCAACATTTGGAATTCAATGTGTGAATAAAAATACAAAAAAAATCATAGGAAGTGTGCTTCAGTTAAAGATGAGAATTGTTATTCAATGACATTAAGATATTAACAGTATAAAAAATGGCGAAAAGAAACTAATTTTATAACTTTTTGTATGGATTCTAAATTGTTTGCACAAATGATGATAAAAAGTAATTAGTTTTAACAAGGAAAAGCAAAAAAAAATATATAAAATTGATTAAAAATAGCATAGAAAGGGAAGAATAATAATAGAATCCTCTCAATTCTTTCTTATTATTATCATCATCCATCAAGACGTTTATTTTTAATAAGTAAAAGTGGTTATCTGTATAAAATTATAGCTGTTGATTAATACGATAACAAATGTAACAAGGAAATAAAGAGCAAAAGAAAACAAAAATATATATTATTGTGTCTGAACAAGAGAAAAAAAAGGACAAAAAAAGATATTAAATTGTCGATCATTGATTACTGGGGCGTAGATTGACCCAGTTTTGTCTATTTTTTACTAAGAATAAAAGTGAAAAATAAAAATATACAATAGCTAATAAAAAAAGAGTGAAATATGAACTCACAAAAATTAGATGCACTACATGCAAAATCGCCGGCTCCTTCTCCCGATCCAGACATTGATGATGGTAGTTCAAGACGACAAGCAACGAGGTGAGTTAATGCGATCCCTATTTCAATCATAAATTTTTAGTTAAATAAAGTTATTTTTCTTTTAATTTCCCTTTAAATAAAGAACCTATGTCAATATTGTATTTTATATCTGATGAAAGGAAAAATCAATTGTTGGTCCGTTCTTTGACATGCCATCAAACCCATTTTATCTTATTATTACATTATTTAACTTCTTCATTTTTATGAACATGTCATATGCCTTTTTCCCTTTTATACTTATTTTATGTTAGTAATAAACTTATTTTAACTTTTATTGTAATATTTTTATTTAAAGGGTATTCAAGAAAAGTTCATCCAATGGAAAGATAACGGTATATTTGGGCAAAAGGGATTTTGTGGACCATTTAACGCATGTTGATCCAATAGGTAAGTTAAATGATAAATATTGGAAATATTGGTATGAAAAATCTGTTGACTAGATATTTTTAATATTTTTTTTTCATAACTAAGACTGTGTTGAAATTTCCTATGAATTTAAAAAATCCTATGAAATTTAAAGGCATTGCTGTACATTAATTTCCCTTAAAATTTCTCTTCTTTGTTGGACTGTATATATTTTTTGATTTTTTACTATTTTTTCATAAAGTTCAGAGTGACCAACTCTCATATTTGTAGGGAGCTAAATTTTCCTCAAAATTAAAGGTAAATAAAGAGAGCCAAAGTATGTTTAAATAAATATATTTCGTTTTTAAGGAGTTAGGCCATTACAATTTTTATTTTTGTTTCTCGTCGCAGTCCACTCAAAATAATAAGAAGGAGGAGGGATGAATAATGAAAATAAAATAATTATTAAAAAAAAAAATTTATAAACAAATGTCATGAAAAAAATCTTTTCATGTGAAAAATATTTTAAATATTTCTTTAAAAAAAAAATTAAGCAAATTAAGTAAGTTTTGGATTTTCTGCACGTTGAAATTAACAAAATATTCAGTAAAACTGTTTTTAAAATTTGAAAAATTTAAGATCGTTAAACATTTTCAAGTCTTTCAATGGTTTTCATTATTTTATTACTATTATTCCCTCCCATTATTCCCTCTTCACTTTTGTGAAATAAAGAAGAAGGAGGCGACGAGAAACAAAAAGGAAAATTGTAATGGCCTTATTAATTTACGTTAAAAAAGTTAACATATTTTCATTCATTTGTAATTCATCTGCTCCAGTTTCCTTTGACACATATGACTCATTTGTTTCAGAATATTTTCATGCAGTTTGTAATCATTACAACAAACCTCACACATTTTCAAACCATATCTAATGTACGAAATTGCCTTGAGTGTTTTGATTGACCTTCGGTTAGTCAAAAGATTTTTGAATAAAATTCATTTGACTAAATATTCGTTCAGCATCTACGTTAAAATGGGGAAGTGATATAAGATCCAGGACGAATGTCGTCAGATCGCCAATCAAATTGTTTTCACTGCATCTTGATAATTGTACACTTCTGCCCAGAATTTCTACAAGAGCCTGAAGATTCACCTTATAATTGATATCTATTATTCCAAAGTACAAATACACTAATCATTGTGATTGCAAATCAAGTCAGCTATGTAAAAACTGGCACAACACAGAGAGATATGAAAACCTTAAGAGACTGCGATGATGCCAGTACGATGCCAAGTCAATAAAATCACGATTGATGTCTAATTGCCTGATGCACTGATCACGAATTTTAATATTCAATAGCCTTTATTCGATTAGTTATAGTTATCGGATGATCCAAGTGTTAAAAGCGCCTTAATTTTACGTTTAAAATTGTGGAATACAAAATGGCCTACACATCGTTTCGTTAAGAGGCTGAAAATTCACTTTTTAATTGATATTTAGAGGCTTTTAAATTATGTTGTGAGCCAAAAAATTCAAAAAATCTTGCCAATCGCTAGAAAATCGATTTATCTGGACCGCTTTACGATTTTTCGATTTAAATTGATCCGACAAAATTTTCATGCACATTGCCTAGAATAGAAAATGTCTCAATTCCCATTTTGAATGTAAAAAATTCTGATTTCAATCAAAATTCAAGGTTTTAATTTAAGGTAACGCCTTAAAATTTCACAGGAACTTTTATTTTAATCCGTAGGAAATTTCAACACGGTGATTTAACCAGATTTTGTAATTAAGGGCTATAGTTCATTATCCTTAATTTTACCATTTTGAATTTAAAATTGCAATGATTTTACTGAAGTCTACCTAAATTTACACTAAATTTAAAGAGAAATGTAAAATTTGACCATTTTTTGTTCAGATTTTGATCATAATTCAATCAATATCAATTTTAATAAAGTTGTTGCTAATTCCATAAAATAAACTCTTCATTGCACGATTTTAATGTAAACATTTAACAATTTAAATATCGCGTGGTACTTCTCGTAAATTTTTTTTTGCCATATCAAACAGTTGGTTGAATGAACGAACCACTGATTCGTCAATGAATTTCAATGTAAATATTGGCATTTTGCCTAAAAATTAACGATTATTTATTACAATGTGGAACATTTTCTTTCTTTTTATTTACATTGAAAAGAAATTTTATAGAAATCAATAAATTGGATTAGAAAAATCACATCCTGAAATCATTCTTCCAAATAATAATTTGAGTAATTTCATTTTTATTGCATTATCATGTAGTTAAATCAGAAAAGTGCATTACTCTTATTTCCAATATTGTTAGCATATGAAATTTTTGTACATGAGCCAAGGAATTTGCTAAATATTTAAATGGTAAAAATGTGCATTTTTAAAAGGAATTTTATTTATTCACACAAATTCATTGGAGAGCATTGAATGACCAATATGATTGGTATTTAATAATGGAATACTCGATTTTTTCTGATTTTATCGATACAATGCAACAAATACAAGGGAATTTTTTATTTTGTAGAGGTTTGTAATTATTTTTACTTTTCTTTTTTTTACTTTAGACGGAGTTGTTTTAATTGATCCAGATTACGTAAAGGATCGTAAAGTGTATGGACATGTATTGGCTGCCTTTCGTTATGGCCGAGAGGATTTAGATGTATTAGGTTTGACATTTAGAAAAGATTTATATCTTGCATCGGAACAGGTGAGATTAAATTTCTAATTAAAATTGTGTCATGTACAAGAAAATTAATTACATTTTTCATATCTTCGTTTTATAGATTTATCCACAGCTGGAAAATGATCGGCCATTAACGAGACTACAAGAACGTCTTATTAAAAAATTAGGACCAAATGCGTTTCCATTTTACTTTGAAGTGCCACCACATTGTCCTGCTTCGGTTTCACTGCAACCAGCTCCTGGCGACACTGGCAAACCTTGTGGTGTTGACTATGAATTGAAGGCATTTGTCGGGGAAACACCTGACGATAAGCCACATAAGAGAAATTCTGTCCGACTTGCTATACGAAAAATTATGTATGCACCATCGAAATTGGGTGAACAACCGTCTGTGGAAGTGTCTAAAGAATATATGTTGAAACCAAATAAAATACATTTAGAAGCTAGTTTGGATAAAGAAGTAAGATACAAAAAAAATTAATTGAGTAACATTTTAATATAACATTGCAATTTTTACAGCTTTATCATCATGGTGAAAGTATATCAGTTAATGTACATATTGCAAATAATTCAAGTAAAACAGTGAAAAAAATTAAAGTATCAGTTAGACAATTTGCAGATATTTGCTTATTTTCAACAGCACAATACAAGTGCACTGTAGCCGAAGTAGAATCAGAGTAAGTAACATTTAAATGTTTCATTTTATACTCTCAATTATGACAATAATCTCCCTTATTTCTTCTTATAAATTTTCTTGGAACAAAGTAATACAAAAAAAGTAATTTCTCACAACATAAAATCATTTCATACAACATTTAATTGGTCATTTCATTTCAATTCGTATTCAAATCATGAAAATAAGTTTTAAATTAAGCAGAAATTTCATTAAGTATTCAATTTAATTCGCATAATGAACTTTTAACAAGCTATGAGTTAACATCTGCGTCAATGTTTGCAATGAACTGACCTGGATGCACTTAAAAAAACAATGCAAAACTTTTAGAGTTAATTAATTTTTAATGGACATTTTCAAAATAAATTCAATTTTGATTATTTTAAGTATTTTACTCTGTACCATGAAATTTCATTGTATGTAATCCTTAAGCAACAACGAAATACCAAAAATATCAGGTTTAATCAAAAAATGTAATCAAATCGGATTATGCTATTTACTCAGATTTGATCATTTATTTATATGAAAGTCATAATATTATTATTATTATCATTTTTTTCTTATTCACCTTTCATATTAAATTTACCAAATATTTATCCACAAAAAAAAATATTTAGGGATAATCCAGTTGGTCCAGGTTTTACTTTATCAAAAGTATTTACTGTCCGTCCACTATTAAAGAATAATAAAGATAAACGTGGCTTAGCATTAGATGGACAATTGAAGCATGAAGATACAAATTTAGCGTCAAGTACGATGTAAGCAGTTTTTTTTATATCATCGTTATTTTGATTGGAATTTCAATCAAGTACTTATTTAGAACGATTTAATATGAGAAAGAGAGTTGAATTTAGATTGTAATTTGGTTTTTTTTTTGTAAAGGGATTTGAGGTGTGTAATGTAGTGAATAACAGATTTAGTTTTTATTTTTGCTTGCTTACCTGTTTTGAAATGTAAATAAAAAGGTAGATTTTTTTTACTAACCTTGGGGTAATGGTAAATTTTTTATTTCAGAATTTAATAATCATAATCAGAGATAAACCAAAAAAAAATATTTTTTTTTTTTATATTATGAAATTGTTTCATATGAAAAAGCTTTATTTGAAAAAGGATCTTAATTCAAACAAAAATTGTTTTCTTTTGCGACTGTAAAAAAAAATTAAACAAAAATAATAATGAAAAAAGTTTTGAAGAAGCATTTTTTGTGAAAAAGAAGTAAAAAAAAATAAAAGCAAATATTGACGTGTATTTAGGATAAGATTTGTCTTGGATTTAATAAGAAAACATGATAATCTCAGACATTTAAGCAAGATTAAAATCATATTTTAATACAAATAACCAGGTAACTCCATTTAAATGAAAATAAAATAAAAAATGCATAAAATACCAGGCGTTTCCGCTATCAAAAGTTTTCATATAAAAATTTCAAGGTGAACAAATATCATCTAATATTTTCATTTATTCAATTTATTTTTTTAATGCATTAACAGATTCAATACAAAAAATAGAAAAACAAAAAAATGTAAATAAAATTTTTTGCTCACATTTCGCAAACAAAAAAAGCAATAATGCAATGTCGCTTCAATGCTTCAATATAAAATGATAAATTATTGTTACTAAAGTCGAATTTTTTTACCCGAACAATTATTCATATTATATCGAAAAATATAAAAATAAATTTGAATTGACTGGCTCTCTTCAGAGCTACGCCTGACTTGACATGAATTTAAATTGTATCGAAAATTGAATAAATTTCCAAGTGAACTGTCCCAGCATGAAACGAAATTGCATTTCAAAAGTAAACAGGGATCGAATAAATATTGTGATTTATGTTCAATATTTTTTTCATATTTCAGTGTTTGAATAAAAAAAATGGGAAAAAATTAATAAAAAAATCAGTATGTTACATAAATTTAATGATAAAATCAAAATTTATTTGTTTCTTGAAACCATTTAATTATTTTTTATTTGTTCTTATACGTTTATCAAATGTTAGTACAACTTCTGTTTATCCTTATCATTAAAAATTAAATTAATCTAATCATAAAGTCTGAAGATAACTTAAATTAACTTTAATTTTAAACTTATCTATTATCACAATATTTTAATAATTTTTAAAATTATTTTTTTTTAATAATATTTTTAGTATACATTTCCATTAAATCTATTTTTGGGGACGATTTCTCTCAGTTTTTTCTTTAAATTCTTAAAATCAGACTTTGTTATAAAAGTCGTACATTTTTAAAATTATTTATTGATATATTTATTGTAAAAAATGAAAAAAAAGTCTTAAATTTATCTGGCACTGACACCATATTTTTTGGTAACTTGTGGCGAGTGAATCGATGCAATTGCAAGTAATAGCGGTATATCATTGTCAGATAATTCTAATGTGTTAGTCAGAAGTGAAAGTGAACAGAATTCTGTTTCAAGTAGAAAGTCGGCAAGTGTTTCTGACTGCATGTAAATTTCCTGTAATTTTGATTCAATCAGTGACATACATTGGAAGGCTGATGCCCCACTCTGATACATACATTGAACAGTCTCGAGTAAGGTTGAGACAAGTTGTGACATTCCCACAATACCAAAACTTTTGTTTGTAGCTGACGATGCCAAATATGAGGAATTTGATGAAAGTAGTCGAACATCCCATTTATCAATGTTAGCTACAATCGCTACATTTTCAATTGGTACTTGTTCAAGTGAAATGCACTTTGCTGCATATAACAAATCTTGTCTCAATGCATCTTCCCATTTTGTTGTATTATTTCGTGGACTTATGATGCCTTGTAACACCATATCTGATATGTAATGATTTGACATTCCAACAAAAAGTGATGGACTGAATCCGGGTAAAAGTTTATCTGGTCGATTCTCGTCCTTGAAATTTGTTAGATTTACTGGTATATTCATGGTTTTTGATTTATTTGGTACAGCAGCTGACTTGAAAGGTAGTTCAATCAAATTCATTTGAGGTGAATCATCTCTCACAATATTAACTTCACGAGTTTCATCAAGAAGAGGCAGTTTTCCATTTGTTGCTTCACTTATTACAATTCGTGGAGTTGATGCGTGTCGTTCTTGTAACGGATCATCACTAGAAAATTCAAGTTCTGATGCATTTGATGGTGTTTGAAGATAGACATTACTTGCATTGCAGCCACATTCACAACACTCATCTTCGGTATCTGTGCAAGGTTTTACATTAGTTGGTTCATAATTCAATTTCCATTGCAATTCCATTTTAAGGCCCTTTTCAAAGAAATCATAATTACTCATTTCAAGATTCTTATTTTTCATGTAAGTTTTGGCAATTTGTGGATATTTTTCAAAGTCAAATTTAACACCGGAATGTTTTTTGTGTTTATGTCCTTTTGAGCATGTTGCTTGATCAGAATTTTTTGTTTTCTTTATTGCTCCACCTGTTGCTTCTTGTAAATTTGATTCTTTCCTGTTGATTCCAACAAGTTCTTCATTATCGCCTCCAAGTAAGAACACAACACCTTCATTGTTATCATTAATTGTCTGATTCGGCTGATGTATCGTACTAGAGTTTGAGCGAATACTTGATGATGATACTTGAAATCTTCCTTTTACTACAATGGAACTTTCAGAGCTTTCACTATCCATAGCAAATGGAATGTTACTACTGCTGGAAGAAGCACTTGAAGTTTCTTGAATTAAACCCAAAAGCGCTAAATTTGATGTTTGAGTGTTTGAACGACGCATTAACTTGGGTTTCTGGTCACTTGGCAATTCATTTTGATTTAGCTTTGTATCAAGGTTTTGTGTGCAAGTACTTTCTTGAAGTGACTTCTCAATTATTTGGGCAACACACTGACTATCGATATTTTTGATTAAATCTAATCGTTTAACTTCGCCACACCGAATAAAATAAGTCAGAATGTTCAATAACTTTTCCACAATTTTAAGATGTGACTCCGTTCCATAAACGATTGTTTTTGCTATTCGTAATGGTGTTCCAATTGCTCCATGTAAATCACCAAGCTGAGCCCATAATGCATTGTATGGATGTAATTTTGAAATTTCAGATAATTTTGTTCGTTCATCATTGATGAGTGTTTCAACTGAAGTAACCGAGTTCACACGATTCATTTGCGTCGATGCTGTACAAATTGGTGCAACTGTATTAACCCAACCCAAGTGACACGTTAGCACAGCTGTGAGTAATCGACTTACAAAGAAATTTGTTTCCTTTGTATCAAGTTGATTCATTAACGTGTTAAAGTCTTTCATAAATTGTGCAGCTAATGGTACTGGATTTTGCATTACACCAGTACTCAAGGAAATCCAAATTGGAAATTTGATGCGAGGCGCTGAAAATAAATCACATAACCATCGTGATGTGTCATGAAATGCTGATAACATTATGTGAAGAAATCGATGTCGACTTGTGTAGGCAAGTTCAATGGCCATCCTTAATCGATTTATCATTCCTTCTAACAGAAGCATATGTTCCGAACAAAATAGCTTCATTTCTTTGACATATGACTTGTTTAAATTGAATATAACTGCAATACCAAGACGAGGACGACGTGCACTTATTTTACGAGAATTAGGTGAAAGAATATCTCCACTAACTGCTTTCCGTTTTCTTATTTCGGGTGCTGTTGATCGTTCTGGTGGTAAAATTTCGCTGTTTCTTCGTACTTTTGGAACAAATAAATCACTTGCATTGTTATAAAAACTATTGTGAGTGTGACATGTCATATAATACTCTCCCAATTGTCCAACTAAATCAGGATATGTATTACGATTTTCTAGTGATGTAGATACATGTCGTGAAATTCTTCGTCGAATATTTCCTCCAGATGAATTTGAAATCAAACCCTGACTTGTTCCAATTGAATCAACTGATAATTTTCGTCCATTATGATGTCCATTGATATCGAGATCACTAAACACCGAAGCAAGACTACTCCGATTAGAGACACGACTTGATGTCGTTGATGTTGCAGTCCATGGATCAGTTCCACTATAACCCGAATCTCCAGTACTACATTGTTGCATTGAAAATCTAGCTTCTGTACTACACACACCATCTTCAAGCACATCAAGTCGATGATTTGATCCTAAATTATCACTATTCACACACAAACTAAGTGATAATGAGTTGACTGATGATGAGGTTGTTTCTGTAGATGCTGTATTACTACCACTACCGACAATATTTAATTTGGTTGTTTGCGAGACGCGTGGTGAGTGCGATGATGACATCTGAATTGGAGCAAGAAAAACTTGAGAAATCATTACTCGGTCTTCCAACCAATGTACTTTAAATGTTGTGCCACGAAGTGCCAACGCTACAGATCCAAATATCATTTCATTTAAAACATTATCATCGTCATTATTGTGTTTGACTTGACGCGAATATCTATATGATACTCCATCCGTTATTTCATATACGTGACCTTCATCTTGACTCACTTTACCTACAGGTTTTGATCTGTTTTTGTTTGATTGAGTTGATGTATCTTTGGTAACACGACTAAAAGCTTCTGAATCAAAAAGTAATTTTGTTCCACGTAAATCACATTCACGAAAGAGAACTATCCGGGTTTCATCGTCAGAAAATGCAAATGGACTTATTGTATTTTGTTGTTGAATATGTGGAACATTTGTATGGTTTTTTCTTTTAGTACTTGAAAATATTCTATTAAACATTGTGATTTGTTGGTTTTTTTCCACTTTTTTATATATTCCACAAAGTTTTTACACAATTTTTTTACAGTTTAATCATTATTTCATGTTTTATAATCGTTTTATTTGAATAAATTTATTAAATTTATATTATCAATGTAATTTTTTTTACGCTACAAGTGATTCAAACTAAACTTTGCTGAATGAAATATATTTTATGAATAGTTAAGATTTTTACTCGTGTTGTGTGTCGACTATAATAATTATTCATATATACACAAATATAACTGTTGTTTATTATATATGTGTGTTAGGATGAGGCAACTCTCATATCAGTTTCCAGTTCATTTGCCAAAAAATGATTTTTATGTACTTTTTATAATTTCATATTCAAATCAAATAAGAACCAATTTTAAAAACAAATCAAATTTTGTCAGGAAAATAATTTAAATTTCCATCCTCCCATATTTCAATGTATTTGTAATAATAACAAACAACATACATCTACTCAAAGAGAATTCTTTTTATGAATCACGTGAAAAATGTCTATTTTTATCTCTACATCAATATCATGTGATCACTGATCATATGCAAGAGATTATAAGTTTCACACGTAAATAAAAATTACGCTTATTTTATTTTAAAATATGTTCGTATCATCACATGAAAAATATTGTAAATAATGCGAATATTTTTTAAAGATTGATGAAAGTATTTAGGTGTGTGCTCTGTAAAAAAAAATAAACATACAGAGTTTTTTTTTATTTTAAATGAGACAAAGTGAGAATTTTAAATAAAATTAATCGTGTATAATTGTGTGTGAGAGAGAAAAAATGAGAGTGAAGTTTATCAGTGTGTTAGTGAAATACTCATAACTAACACATGCCATGTCAATTGTATACAAAAACGATTAAGAAAGAGGAAGTAAAGTAATTGAAATACAATTCAGACTGTAAAATAAAAAAAAAAAAAATATAAAAAAATTATAAAAAGTGTGCCTTGTCATCAGGAAGTTATTAACTTCTAAAATAAACTTTTATGAGAGAAAGATGGCTAACTAAAAAGTAAAAAACAAGAAGTTTTCAAGCAAAATAAAATATTTGTGATAACAGCTTCACAAAGTTTTTAAAGTTGAATTTTTTTTGAGTCCGATTTTCTGATGTGAGAAAAACATAAGGCCAAACAGTGTTATAAATATTTCTTGTTAATACTCAAAATTCAACTTTTAAAAACTTTGTGAAGCTGTTATCACAAATATTTTATTTTGCTTGAAAACTTCTTGTTTTTTACTTTTTAGTTAGCCATCTTTCTCTCATAAAAGTTTATTTTAGAAGTTAATAACTTCCTGATGACAAGGCACACTTTTTATAATTTTTTTATATTTTTTTTTATTTTTGCCTTTTTAGTTTTATTTTTCGTAAAATTATCTGAAGTAAGAACCTAACCAAACAACCTACACGACTTAATAATTTTTGGAATACACTTTTCATTTACAGTCGATGTAACCACATTCTGTTAAGAGAATTCATGTGTATGTAAAAAAAATTTTTTTTTCAAGTTCGTCCTAGCTCTTTGGTGTCTTCAGCAAAGTTGTAGCTTATTTTGAGAGGATTTTGGTGATATAATTTTTTTTTTGATTTTCCGGGAAATTTGTGGAAATTTTTTGATTTTTGTTGAAAAACCGGTATTTTGGACCAAAAGTTGTTCGGCAACTCTATTTTTTTATATGAAAATCAAAAATTCTAATGATTGGAGCACCTCCGCGCATCAAAATAAGATAAAGTTTCAGAAGAAACTATGGGTCTAAGATGGCCCAGAAAGGCTGTAGCGACGTTTTACTTCACTTGAATTTTTAGATGTGACCTAATATAAAAGTATTATAATAAGTTTCATTTTTATGATGAATAATGAAGTTGCACTCACACATATGTAAAATTAACTCAAATACATTGAAATACAAGAATTCTCAGTAATTTTCGTTAAGAGAGTTTAACTTCATAAAGAGAGTTTTTGTCACGATCCTGTCAACGTTTTTTGCGCATTACATTTAAATCAAGCATGTAATTTGAATTAAATAAACACACGAGATTATGAATCAGTGCATTTAAACGTCATTACTGATTATTCAATTTTATAATTGGCGTAATGCTTAATCAAACACACGTTTTGCAAAAGATTTATAAATTCTGACATCAATCATTTTTGCATTGAGGACGTAAATTGTTGATGACTCGTAAATATTACAACGAAAACAGTTACCACACGGTTGGCAAAATTCAAATCAGTTGGCTTCATACTGATAACACGAGTTTTAAGCGTAATATAAAAAAAAATTCATAGCGTCAAATAAAAAAATGTATAAAAATAAATATTAAAAACCATCCTTTGATGTCTACAGAATATTTTTTTGTATCACATTGTACAATGTACATGGACATTAAATCGAAATGAATTTCATCAAAAAGCTGTTTGAACAAAATAAAATTTTATTGCAATTTACTAGAAATGTAATAAAAAAAAAATACAAAAAAAGTAAGGAATTAGCTGCCGCAGCAAATCCATAGTTTTGAGTGCGTGTTCATTTTCATAATATTTTCATCTATTTTATTTAATAAATATTTCATTTTTTCATTGAAAATGTCTTTTTAACGGTTTTTTTTCAATATTTCAAATCAATTTTTATTTTGACAGCTCGAATAATCTGAATCGGAATCTGAATCGGAATCTGAAATCTAAATTGTGATGAAATGAATGTATCACGTACCCTGTACAGAAAATTTTAAATTATTACATTTTTAAAACAATTCAATTGATGTAATTGAAAAATGTAATTAAAAATAAAAACATTTAAAGGTGTTTTACAATTCGTAAGTAAGTTTTCACAAAAAACGTTTTTTATAAGGAAAATAAATCAGGTGGGACACAATGTTCTATGCAATATACTAAAATATGTTAAAAATATGCAAAGTAAAACCCTTAGTTTTGACGTTTCACTCAAAACAATATAAAAATTTCTACTAGTTTCATATCATAAAAAGTTATTAGTTTAAGTTCATTTTAAAACACACATTCACACAGTTTAACTTGATGCCTTGATGTGAGTTTAAATTTTACCAATAAAAATAAAATGATTTGAGTGAAGCACAGAAAACAAGTCAACGACATGTTTATTGGTAAAAAAAAAATATTGTATAACGTGTGCACATGTGATACCTACTGTGAGATAAACAAAATGACTTGACTCTTGGCATAAACATTGGCAAACATCTGATGCAAATAAAAATACAATTTTTTTCTGTCTCCCCTTCTTGTGGGACCTGTCATAATCGTATCATGTCAAGTTGGAAATGTGGTTGAAAGGATGAAAACAGGGATGGATGAAGGAAAATGAGAAGATTGGGCATTGGCCCTGAAATCGTCATTGAGCGTCAGATTAAATTTTGGCGCCATACTCGTAAGTCAAGTGCCCTTGAACCAAAACAAAATCTTAAGGCACTCCATCCCTGCACACAAATAATACTTTTTCTATTGTCAAAACAGTATCAAAACACAAATAACAAAAAAAAACCTTAAATGTGCTGGTTTATATTTCTAATTTAACTGAGATGAGAGGTTAATGCATGAATAATTAAGGATAACAAAAAAAAAGTTGTACAATAAAATTTTGATATTACCACACTCATATACATGTCAAATGTTTTCAAAGAGCCGTTATGACAGTCATTAGTATTCAGACTATGAAAAGTTGAACAATCAAAACAATTTTCATTTTAATTCGTAACAAATAAGGAAAATTTTGTGTCGCATTGAAAATTAGAGTTAAAATAAATCACGCAATTAAATTTAGATGAAGCAAGATGCGGAGTGATGATAGCACAGGTAAACAATTTGAAAGATAAATAAATATCTGATCCCATAATAAACATTTAACACGTAGCACCAATTTAACCCGAGGACAAGATGATAATATTATTATTATTAAAATGTTGACGCGCAAGAACAGTGTGTGCTTGTGTCTTCTGGATCCTGGAAAATAAACAACACCACTTTTATATAATAATATATGGAAATATGAGGATTGTGACCTAGATGTTTTTTCTTCTTCTTGTTTTTTTTTATTATTTGAATTCATCAGTGTATGAAAACTAACAAAGTGATTACGAAGAAAAAGGATATAAAAGATAGTTTTCAACTTTTCCTTTTTCGAAACAAATACATTTTACTTTCAACATTATCTCTGAATAATGTATTGTGAGAGAGTTGTGTAAATTATCATTATTATTATCTTTTATAATAATGTGTGGTGTGTTGTTTAGAAAGATTAATGAACCTTAAAAATAAGAAAAAGAGTATCATAGTTTGTTTTGACTCGGTTCAATTCATACTTGGAGGAAAAATAAAATCGTTTTTACGGATTGAAACACAACTTGTTGATATTTTTTCACTTTTGTTTATTTTGTTTCTTGTTGATTTTACCCTTTTTTTATGTGCCTTCGGTTAAATTGAACATTTTATTTTCTTCTTTTTTTTAAAAAAAAAATCTATTTGAATAAAATCTTAAACTTAATAAAAATTGACATAAGATATTTAAATTTTCTTTCTCAAATATCATTAAACTTTGAGCTTACCGGATTAAAACTTGAAAGAAAATGGATTAAAACTGTATTTGTTCAACACTTTAAAATAAAGCATTAAAATACACATGAGAAAAGTTCAAAAAAATTTTTTTTTTGTTTTATCATCATCTTTTATCTTGCAAGGTTGGATAAAGAATATGAAATTTTAATTATTAGAATTCAGATGATGATAAACCAAAATAATATCATTAATTATTTTGTCAGCATTAAAGGCTTAATTTTATTCATATTCGCGCAAACATCAAATTCATTAATAATTCATTAAAGTTATAAATTATTAATTAATATTCGTAAAAAGTTACACTTTATTGCCTGTGTGAAATTAAAAGGAAAATATAATTTCGTAGAAATGTTTACTTCTTGAGTTTCTTATAAAATTTTCTTCAATTTAAAACACCGATTTTCTTGTTTTTACCTAATAAAAGCTAAACAAAAACAATAAAAACAAATTTGAATTTTTTTTTCGTGGTTTTTAACGCCAGAGCTAGAAAAAATGTTAAAATATTTAGCTAACATTTGCTAATGTGTATAAGATACAAATACCTTGATTTAGTGCTACCTCGGCAAACTCGTGGTTAATTTCAATAATAACCAAGAGGTAGCTGCCTTGGGCCTATCCTTTTCATGGTATACGTCTACTCAATTTCACTATTACCTCTTAGAGGTCATTTGTCACTTTTTGTTGAACACAGCACTTCTCTACTCATCTTCCGACATTACGACTAATTGTGAAAGTGCTAGACCTTGAGCTCCTCTAGGAATATTTTTCTAAAATAAGGCTATCGCCCAATGCATTAAAAACAAAGGAAATGCACTTCCAACAACTTAGAAAACAACTTGTTTCTGTTCTTCAGATTCTAGTCCGAGGTTTCATAATCGAATGTGTTGACCAGTTCACGTTTCTGGGACTTGTCCTCGATCCGATACTGAAATAGGATCGACATATTGATGCATTGGTAAAACAGTTAGGGTCTGGGACTGGCATACTACACAAAACGCGCTTTATACTTTCGAAAGAAGTGAGAAAAATAATTAATTTTTCGCTCATTCAAAGAAGAGTGATTTACATGATTGAGACCTAGAGTAGTTGTTCTGTATCCAGATTGAGTCGTCTCGAAAGAGTACAGAACAAAGCGCCCTGTTCGCAACATTCCAATTTACCTTATTTGACTTCTCGTTTTTATCAAAATTTGTGTTTCGGTCTCTCAATGGTTCACTCCATACAATGTCTAAGTTTTCGACTGCATCTCATGAATATGTCTCTAGAAATAGAGACTTATTTCTGAAACCAAGATGCAGATTAGAATACTGTTAAGCTAGAATTTCTTATTCTGGTCCTGATGTTTTCAACGGCCTTCCTACCTTATGTAAGTCAGCACCTGACGGTCATATCTTTAAAAATTCGAGCTTCACATTTCACAAGACACTTGAGATATTGGCAGTCTTCTATATTTATAAATATATGTAGTCTATTCAGTGTCAACTGGTTTAAATGTGTAAAAATAAACATCAAATTCTCTTTCTGGTTTCATTCTACCCGTAATTCGACATGAAATGTGTCGTATGCTGTAAATGCTGATCAGAGAAATTGTTACTTGTTACATTTTCACCGACAACTTTCCCATACACTATTTAGGACAAATGTTTTATTTTTGACATTTATATGAACTGAGCATATATTTTTGTGAATCTACAGAAAAACGGTTTAATATCAAACACGTTTTGGAAAATTTTTTGTTCATTTAATCATTAAAATTATATGAATCATTAAAAAATCCTCAAACTCATCAATTAAAACATCAAAATTATTTTTCACCATCATTAAAAGTAAAAAAAAAAATTAACAGATTACTTTGTTCTACTTTTATTTTATATCTCATTATTTTTATTATTATAAAAAAAGTTAATCGCACACACGCTTTCAAGGAACATCGATTTAAATAAATTAAATTTTTCTTTTTTCTTATTCTCATCCTTTTCTTATTGTCATTTCTTCATCATAATGGTCAAAATTTCGTTTGAACTTTGCAACACACAAACTTATGTAACGAAAAAAAATGAAAATATAAAAAATACAATATTGTAAAAAAAATTAATCCATAAACAAAATTGGTCACGAAACCGAACCATATAAAATTTATTGTAATACATCTTTGCAAATAAATAACAGTGATGGAAGTAGTGTAGGACCTGGTTTTACATTATCTAAAGTATTTACACTCACACCACTGTTGGCAAACAATAAAGACAAATGGGGTCTTGCACTTGATGGTCAACTCAAACACGAAGATACAAATCTAGCATCAAGTACATTGTAAGTATTTGTTGTTACAATTTTTTTTTCTTGCTTTTATTTTTTTTTCTGTTGTAATGTTTTTGTTCAAAATTGTATAAAATTGTGTCATCGTCGTCATGTTACATTGTGTATGATTTAAAAAAAATGTTTGTTATCATCCTTAAAGTATTTATCGCTCAACAACAATTTTTTAAAATGTTTCAATCTTTAATAGGATATAACTGTAATGAAAGAAAAAAGAAAAAAATGTCAATTCTCAAGAGGGTTTTTTGTTGTTGTTGTTGTCTAAATCCCTTCAGTGTTTATTAAATTTTTAATTAAATTAAACAGTTTTCCATGTCTCCTTCGACTAACAGAATAACAAAACTGATATTTTATTAATGGTACATACATTTGCAATTTGTATGTATGTGTGTGTGTGTCTTTGTTGCATGTCATTGTATAATTTTTAATGTGATTTGGATAAAAGATCCAATTTACCTTATTTATTTCGTTGAATTAAATGGAAATAGAAAAAAATGGGATCTATTTCTTGTTAATTTTACTATGAAACATTGAATGTTGAGTTTAAGTCAATGGATTTCCTTGTTTTTGTCATTCAAAATGAAAAAAAATTATCTTTCTGAAAAAAATTCAATGGAAAATGGGATACAATTTGAAATGGGGTCAATAATTCTAACTTGTTAAGGGTGAACATTACAGAGAGGGATTCAGAATTTTTCTTTGATGGAAAGGGAAAGTTATCAATATAAAATTCATTTTTTTCCAATAAGAGTGGATGAGCCCCTTCGTTTACCCGCCTCCAATGGCGAATTGGCCATTCGGGCAATCTGGAAAATGCAATCTGAACTCAATCTGAAAATTTTAGGACTTCGGCTTAATTACTCATTAATATGAAACATCTACCCTCAATGTGTTAAAATCCATTTCCAACGGTTATCTTTTTCATCACCACTCACAGCTAACTTAAGATAACACAACAAATTTGTATATATATTTTTCAATGTTTCATGAAATTTATTTATTATTTTAAAAATGTATATTAAATTTAACACATTTACATTTCCATTAATAAAAAAACACAGTCTATGTTTTTTTTTAACTGTAATTGATTTATATTTCAAACAGGTCTCGCGTAACTGACGATGGAAAATATAGGTATATAAATAATAAATAAAATAAATCTAAATGCATTGAATCAGTTTTTTTAAGATTTATTTGATAGAATTCCATATTTCAATTTTGTTATTGATTTATTTTTTTTCTGTTAATACTGCTTCTGAATTTTCATCAATGTTGATACTGTTTTTCGTAGAATTGTGAAATTTGAATATTTTTTTTTTTTGTATTATCCGAGTACTTTCATTATTTGATATGATTTTTATGTCATTATTTATAAATTGATGGAATAGTCTATTTTTTTTTTCTCTATCGATGATGAATTTTCTTTGAAATTAAAATTTTGCTCAATTTATTGACAAATTTTTGTTTTGAATTAATTTTAATGCTAAATAAATTTCAATTAAAATTGTGTCAAATTTACAATTAAAAATGGCATTTTATTAATAATCATCATCGTAATCATAAACATTATAATGATGAAATATGTTATTATTCGATAAATGTTGATTAATTATTAGTTTTTTTTTTATTAAAATTTTAATTATCACATAAAATTAGTCTTGGCTCAGTTAACTTTGAAAATTCTATTATTTTATTGTTGTATTGTGCATAGTTAAAATATTGGAAAAGTTGATAACGAGTTGTAATTATGTTGAAAATTGTTATTTATTATAATGCATGTAGAAGTTTCTGTTATTTGTTTGATATTATTTTATATGAATTGTTTTTGTTTTTTCAAGCATGTTAAAATAATTTTTTAACCCTTTACTTCTTAAAATCGAAATTTTCGTGAATTAAGAGGAAATTACTAGGTTGAAATTATCAACGACCTTGATAGCCTCGGTTATATGTTTTTTAGGCTCTCTAGACTCTCTCCAACATGCTCCAGGTGTCATCAACGACTTTTATCCTGACTTTTTTGCTGTGTTTCTACGTGTAAATGACAAAATCAGCTCTTAGCGTCAGTCTTAGATATATTTTAAGGCTTTCCTGAAAAATTTAACTAGGACAAAGTAACAGATAGTAAAAGGTCTAAAAAATACAGCTCTTCATAACGGGGTTTTTCATTTGGACCATACTCATCAACAGCTTTGCCCGTGTTAAACTTTTCAGGAAAGTAAAAAAAAAACCGACAAAAAAAATCATAAAAATGGCCACCAGCGCCATCTGGTGGGTCCGAGGAGGATCTAGAGAACCTAAAAATTATCTTCGTTATAGTATTCGAAAGCTATAAGCTCTGTAAGTTGAAAGCGCCATGCAAATCACCACGTATTGCTAAAAAAAATTAAAAAATTAACCCCGAAACTCACCCCGCATGCGGGGTTATCGCCAAGCACTACGGGGCGTTTTGTGGGGCATTTTCAACTTAGACTGAAGTGACAATACTTCAGGAGTGACCTTTCAAGCTCTAGAGTCCCAAGGCAAATCGTCATGAGCCTTCTTTCGAAGCCAAAAAATTAGTCCTCAATATCCCGATATCCCAATTTTGACGAAATTTATGACGGATTTGAATTTAAGTTAATATTCCACGTATTTCCAGAAAACTTTTGAAAACAAAGGGTTAAACTTAAATTTCTCGGTTTTGTGTTCACATTAGATGTAAATAATGAAAAATATTATAAAAATTTCTTTAAAAATGCCATCAAATAAATTGCCAAACTAAAAAATGTTATGAAAATCTACAATTTGTATGATGCATGCACACAATTAAACAGGATGTTACAACTTACAAAAAAAAATATTAATTAACTCCAGTTATATTAAAATTTAACTTTTCAATATGAAGTGTCTGCATGGTGATGGTTTTGAAACAAAATCTGATAAATAAAAAAATCCCTTAACTGTACAAATATCAATAAAATGTATTTAATGTATAATAACATTTACTTTGATATTATTTTGCATGATAATAATCGTAGAATTAAATGGGTATTAAATTATAATTGTAGCTCAAAGGCTCTTTTTCTCTTAAACACATAAAAAAATTCATATAATTATTATGATGATGATAAAAAAAATATATATTTACATTAATTAATAGAATTGCTGATCCCTCACAACGAGAAAATCTAGGCATAATAGTACAGTATAAAGTCAAAGTAAAATTATGTATTGGACCATTAGGAGGGTGAGTTATTTCAATGATTCCTGATTAAAAATCTGATATTTTAACGCATTTTATCATTTTAACAGAGATTTAGTTGCCGAATTACCATTCATTTTAATGCATCCAAAGCCATTAGACGATGAATTAAGTCAACTTGTGAATGAGAGATCACCAAATCGGTTATCAATTGATAAACGTGGTTCATACAGTGGACATGCGACAGATAACGGAAATCTTGATGATGCAAATAAAAATGATGATACACCAAATTTAATACAGCTTGATGCGTAAGTACCTGAAAAATTTTTTTTAAATTTAAATCTAACATTAAAATTAAATACAGTGACGATCCTTGCCAAGATGACGATATTATTTTTGAAGATTTTGTACGTGCAAGATCAAAAGGGGGTGAAACTGAAGCATAATAAATGTTTTTATTTTTTATTAATTAAAAAATTTTATCATGAAATTAATGTTATTTTATTCTATAAAAAAAAAGTAAAAATATTATAAATTTAATGATAATAAAAAAAAATACAACAACATAATATATTATATTATACATGTGAATGATATATTAATTATTTTTATTATTTTTCTATTAAAATTATAATTTATTTTTGTATTTTTTATCATCATTTTACCTTTGAATATGAAATGCATTTAAATTTGTATTTTAATAATAAATTGTAATTTAATATTCCGGTTTATTATGATTAATGTATAATTTTTATTATAATTGGGTTACAGTTACAAATTTACACTTTAAATAAAAAAAAACAATTAATATGAGAGGGTTTCCATTCTAAAGTTAGTGCGAATCACAACTTTTTTATTTTCTATCTATTTTGCCAGTCTAACTTCACAGGCCTATGGTTCAGCAAAAATTATGAAACTTTTGTTCTACGTAAATTTTTGTATCTGCCCTAAAAACTGAAAAAAAGGCTTTCAAATTTTTTTTATTCTTAAATACAAAAGTGCAAAAATGACATGATTTTGTATGAAATAAGTATGATGTTTGTTCTTGAAAGTCGTAGATAATATTTTGGAGAAAAAAGTTTTTATTTACCATTTTACATGTTTTCATACAAAAAACTCGATTTTTCGTCTAAAAACATAGAAAACATACGATTTTATTAGAAAAAACGAAAATTTGCGTTATTAGTAAATTTTTTCAAATTTTCAAAAAAAAATTTTCGACAAAAAATAATTTTTTTTGTATGAAAACATGTAAAATGGTAGATAAAAACTTTTTTCTCCAAACTATTATCTACAACTTTCAAGAACAAACATAATACTTATTTCATACAAAATCATGTCATTTTTGCACTTTTAAATTGAACGGTAAAAAAATTTGAAAGCCTTGTTTTTCAGTTTTTAGGGCAGATACAAAAATTTTCGTAGAACAAAAGTTTCATATTTTTTGATGGACTATTGGCCGGTGAATTCAAATTGGCAAACTAGATAGAAAATAAAAAACTTGTGATTCGCACTCACTTTAGAATGGAAAGCCACATAAGTGAAATTTAAATTGAAAATAATTTTAAATTAAAATTAAACATAGAACAAGGAATTAAAAAAAATACACTTATGTTAATTTACATTGCAATTCAAATGATATGAAAGGAATTATCTTAAAATTAAACAAAATAATAATACACATTTTTTTCCTTTCCTTTTATGACTTCTTCTCATACATGAAAAAAAAGGTAGAACATAAAAAAAAATCATAGTCCAAAATCTAATGAACTGAAGTAAGTGAAGTTTATCAACTTCAAAAATACAAGTTTTCGAAATGTGAACTCAAAAACATAAAACAAGGGAAAAAATTAAAATATGAAACTTGTACAATTTGTAATTATGACGGTATCTTGTTAATTTTTCTATCGATCAGAAAAAAAATTGTTCAAGTTTCATATTTTAATTTTTTCCCTTGTTTTATGTTTTTGAGTTCACTTTTTGAAAACTTGTGTATTTGAAGTTGATAAACTTCACTTACTTCAGCTCATTAGATTTTGGACTATGATTTTTATTTATTGTTTTTGAGTGTTGATTAAGATTCCTAACACTCAAAATCAAGCAATACATAAAGCACATTCCTTTAAGAGATGAATGTGATGTGAATGAAAATTTTATGTTGTATGAAAAAAATTTTTCATTTTCCCGGAAAATTTTGGAATTTTCCACCTGGCCACCCTATTTTTTTGTATGGACACCCTATATTTTTTTGATCCATAAACACTCCCACGGTGAATACGAACATAAGTCTAGAACATATTTTGTGAGTCTCAGATGAACCGTTTGGGCGCTACGCGGTCTTCAAGAAAAAAAAGCGACTGCAATATAAAACTTGTAATAAATGAATTTATTTGCATTTTTATTTATTTAGTTAGAAAAATGTGATTCACAAACACTGAAAGGAAAAAAATACACACATTCATATATTTTATTATTATTATCATTTGACTATCATGATCATTATTATACATATGTGTATAATGAAGGAAAATTTATGTGCACTTAACTTATAACAGACATAATGCGTTTCTTTTAATTTACCTTTAATATTATTATTATTATTTTTACTTTGAATTTTAACATTTTCTTAAGATTTTTATTTGACTTTTAAAAACATTCCTGTAAAATTTTAATAAATTTTTTATAAATACATAAAATAACATTGAAATCGTTAAATACCAGACGTCTCCATTTAATTCACTTTTAGAGAAAAAAAAAATAAATGTCTATATTGACTGAGAGCTTATGATGAAGTTTCAGAAAACTTTTTACTATAAAAAAAAAATTAAACATAATAAAAAAAATTAGTTTTATGTATGTTCAAATGAATTCACTTACATACACACAAACACACACACACAAGGAAACACACAAAATGCAAATAAGTAGAAAGTAAGCAACTATTTGGCACAAACAAAATTGTTAATTGACTTTATTATCAAAGTCTGATATAAAAAAAAAATATCTGAAACTATTATACATATAAATTATTTGATGTTTTTTGTCTAAAATGAAAAATGTCACTACTACACACATTGACAAAGACACACACAAACACACACACATATGATGTTGGTATGAAATTTAAATGAAATGAATCGAACATACTTAATTGTTATTGTATGCACGAAATTGTTTATACATATTTATTACATTAAAACTTTTATTATTATGAAAAAAAAAATTATTGTGTACTTTTACATGTGCTTTGTGCCTACTTATGATATGATATTAATGATTACATTAAAATTGAAAACTAAAAAAAAACACTTTTAGACATTGAAATATGTATTAGATAAGATTTTTATCAAAAAAAAAAATAAATAACGACTATGAATTTGAAAATTCTACTTCTGAAGCAAAATTTAAATGAAAAATAATGTAATTAGTCCTTTTATTGCAATTATTATTGGTTAATATTTGAAATTAAATTCCTTGTTTTATTGAAAATTATTGAAACACTTCAAGTTAATTTTTCATTGCAATTATTATTATTATAATCAACATAAATATGTATAATTAAAAGTAAATTAAACGGGTTCCTATACAATTTATAAATATAAAATTATTATAATTAATAAGTAATAACATATTTGAATGAGATTATAATTTTTAATATGTCTCATTGATTTCATTCAAAGGAGTTAAAAAATATAATTATTTTAATAGGGATTCATCATTTATTGATTCATATTGATTTATTTAATTATCCGATTCCGATGAAATTAAAAAAAAAATGAGTTTCAATCAATTCAATCATAATGATAATAAATTTGATTTAATAAAAAAATGTAAGAATTGAAGACGTTTAAAGTTAAATTATTGTACTATTCTACAAATTGGCGAAATTCGAGCAACAGAGTGATCACTATGATTATAAAATATGTTGCACAATTACTTGTCTAGAAATTTGAATTATGTGCGTGATGTCCAACCTTATATGTTGAGAAACAACGATAATTATAGACTACCATCAAACAGATCTACTTTTGGTCAAAATTCTTTATTTTACAAAGGAATTAATATTTATAATCAAATCAATGAAAAATGAGATGAGTGATGTTTTAAATATTTTTAAAAGACAAGCAAAAAACTTTGTGAAACAAAAAATTTCATCCCACTGAAATAAATAGAATCCAATTGGATTGACCAACATTACAATTAACAAGTAAGTAAGTATAGAGAGCGATAAGCACGTCAGGGACGGTTGTTATCAAGGGTTTCAGATTTCGAAGAAATTGAAGCTATTTTAGCATTTGGAGATTTTCTGGTCCTTGGTTAGCGGGCTGTTAGCAGATTTGCTTGTTTATGCAATCCATTTTTTTGATACATGAAACGATACATTTTTGGAACTAATAAAAGCCAAAGCACCCAACGTGATCAATCAGTTTAAAATTTGCCTCACCTGTGTGGCCAGACTATTGTCTGAAGTAGATAATTTAGTCCTCTGTATTGGTTGAGACGTATGTGGTTCTTAGTCTGTTGGTAAACTCATGTACCATTTCTATTTCTGCTATTTCATGAAATTGTTCAGTTGGGGTTGTTTTTTGTTGTTTTGTATTCGTTGGAATCTCATCTTGTGTGTTTTGTTTTTTAGGTGTAGCGAGGATCTGTTGATTATTGTTTTCAAAAAAATTCAAAACAATTTTCATAAAAACCTCCAAGTGCACCAAAATGGCTTCAATTTCTTCGAAATCCGAATCTTGATAACTACCGTCCCTGACGTGCTGTAGATCTCTATAAGGGCGCATTTGATCACATTTCGTCTACAGCTTTTGAAAATCATTGTGGCCGGCTCGAATTTCGCCAATTTGTAGAATCGTTTTATCATCAGTTTACATTTAATAATACAAAAAAGAAAATAATAATGAAAAAAAATATAACTAAATAGATAAACATTAAATTTAAAAACATAAAATGAAATAAAAAATAATAATGAAAGCACTTTAATTGTCCAAAGCTAGAAGAAAAAAAAGTTTTTGTATTCCGTATGCCTTTTTATAAAAAAAAAAAATTAATATAAAAATAGTAAAAATAAAACTTTTTCATACTAAAAGTAAATTTTTATGTTATTCTTAATTATTATAACATTTTAATAACGAAATGAAATAAAATAAAATCAAGTCACACCTAATTTGTAATTAAAATTTTAAAATTAATTGAAATGAAAAATATTCATTATTAAAATTAATGGAATATGAATTATAATAATAAAAATAACTTAGACATGGATAACAATGATAATAATAAAAATAACAAAAAATCACACTAAAACAATGTTTATTTTATTTTTTAATTATAATTTAACTTTACATATTCGATATAATTAATATAACTTAATAAAAATATAACAGATGACCAAAAATTTATTATTATTATAATAATATAACAATAAAAATAATAATACAGAAAAAATTCTTACAATAACAATTATAATCCATTTGTGTCCATAATCCTTATAATAATGAATAATGAAAAAAATTATCTTCATCCATTTTAACATGAAAATTAACTCGGTAAACACAATAAATGATGAAATTATACAATTATAAAAGGTTAAAATGAATCATTTTAATAATAAATTAAACACAATTTTAATGAACTCAAGTATAATTTAGTAGAAAAAAATGATGATGATTATTAAAAGAAATTTTATCATGATGATTATACAGAGTAACAAATAAACCAGACCTCATTCGTATGGGAAATCCTTTTAGGATCTAAAAGTACACACTTAATAATGAACTTTGGCGTTTACAGAATGTCAAAATGTCATATAGTTTTTTTTTAATAATTTTTTTATTATTTTCATAGTTTTGTAAAAATATTGACTTCGCTGTCAAACACGCCGAGGTTCATATCATACTGATGAGAAATCCTTTTGAGATCTGATAGTACTTAATAAACCTTGCATTTTCCCGTTTACAGCTTGGTGCTAGCACATCTAGTTTTTTTTTAATCATTTTTATTAAATTTGAAGATTTCCCCTTATTTATATAGAACTCAGAAAAATTACATAGTAAATAAAAGAGGAAATCTTCAAATTTAAATAAGTGATTAAAAAAAAACTAGATGTGCTAGAACCAATCTGTAAACGGAAAAATGGAAGGCTTATTAAGTACTATCAGGATTTCTCATCAGTATGATATGAACCTCGGCGTGTTTGACAGCGAAGTCAATATTTTTACAAAAATATGAAAATATAAAAAAAATTATAAAAAAAAAACTAAAAAAACTATATGAGAAAATGACATTCTGTAAACGCCAAAGTTCATTATTAAGTGTGTACTTTCAGATCCTAAAAGGATTTCCCATACGAATGAGGTCTGGTTTATTTGTTACTCTGTGTTATGTTTATAATATAAGTGTAAATCATGATAATGATGATAATAATAATAAAATTAAATTAAAAATTGTATAATTACTAATCACTTATTATGATAATGATTATTATTATTATTAATATTATTTAAAAAAAAAATAAAAATAAATAAATTAGTGAAGTAAATATTATATTATACATATAAAAAAAATAAATAAATGAATGAATATAAAATAAAATAAAAATTTGATGTACGAAGAAATATTAAAAAAAATACAAATGTTTCCTTTTTTATGTTTTTTAATGTTTATTGTTTCGTTTTTGTATTTTTCGTACTGTGAATGTTAAAAAAAGTAAAAAATATAGAACGTGATCGTGAGCCATAAACACGAGCGCATTTCTATGAATAGAATTCGGCCATTTGCTAATATTCGACCATATGAGAGAATTTGACCATTTAAGAAAATTCAGTGATATGAGATGATTCGACCATTTGATAGCTTTGGTGGTATGCCTTTTGCCGTAAGATAAAATTTGAAGGTCTTCATACAAAAAAACCTTCGACTGACCTATTTTTGGTTTAATTTTCAAGTTTTTTGAACTTTTCTATTAATTTGCATGATAAAAGCCATTATTTAGATATTTTTAAGTGTAAAAATCAAAAAGGTGAGAATTTTCTAATGCGATTTGAGCTTCTGTAGCTTTCTTAAAACAAAAGTTATGACCATTTTTAAAAAAATTAGAAATTTTGTTGTCATAGAAGGACGGCTGGCTCACATTAGTGCCCAGACTACTCGCAATTTTTATTTAACTCAGATTAGGCTACAGTCCTTCCAGAAGGCCAAGCAAGGTTGACTTAAATTCGTTTAAAGTCATACTTCGGACAAATGAACAGTATTGGAAACTGTCCAAAATGGTTCTTAAGAATGTTTTTTATGAAATTAACAGAAAAATTTACAAGAACAAAATAATTTTATATTTCAAAATCGAAGTTTTTTATAAAAAGTCGAAAAGTATGCCGCCTTATCTGGGTTAAATCGACAAGAAATGTCCTAAAAAGATATGATTTTTACATGAAACGAATAAAAAAATTGTTTTTTTCAGTTGAATTTTTTTTGCATGGGTGATATCTGTAGGCGATTTCCGATGGTTTTTAAGGTAATTGATTTTTTTTTAAACATTTTTAACCTTTACTTTGATGAATAATTGAAAAAAAACATTATTTTGATTGTATTTTTTGTTTATTTCAATAACAATGAAATTACGATTAATTTCATAACAATAATCAGTGAATAAGGAGTTTTTCTGCTCCCTGAGTCTCTGGCATCCATTGCACATCTCAATCCTACTGGTTTAATCTTGTATTTGACTTGGAATGGGAATCGACACTCTTTTTCTATCAAATTTACATTAAAAAAGTTAAAATTAATTGATTTCATATGATATACAAATGCTTAATTACCTTCACATTTCATGTAAGACTTATCCAAAGTAACTCTAAAATAAATGCTTGAACAGCGATTGTACTCACCACGACATATATCTTTAAAACTGAACCAAATATATTCCATATCCACCACATTTCTACATTCAAATCGGCCAGACTGGTCTTTTGTCATACACACCGTGAATTCGCCATATCCGAGTCCTTGAAATTGCACTTGAAAATCATCACTAAAGTAATACGGATTAATTTTATATTTAATTTCCTCTTGTGGTGCGATATAATCATCAAAATCATCACGAATAGTGTGTCCACTCCACAAATATCGGCTATTTTTCCGTTTACAATAAGGTGATATTATCCTTTTTGGGATATTTTTAAGTGTTTCTTGTAATTCAGATGTAAAAGTACCAATTTCAGTACTTTCACTCTCAATTATTTGGTACTTTTCATTTGAATCCACTTCATTTCCCTTTAAACTCTCAAACGTTTCTCTATGGTTTGTAAGAAAAATGTAGTACAAATCAGGAAATTGGCCGAGTGTTGATTGCATTAGTCGTTTTGATATATCAAATTCATCCTGTTAATTGGAAGATAAAAAAAAAAATGAATCGTGATAAAGTTTGAAGGAACTAATTCAATTAGTATAACAAATTATTATATAGATTTTTTTTCCATTGAAATAACGATGATATAAAAACAAAATTGTTTTGAAGAATAAAGTTTAGTTTATCGGTGAACATTTAATTGAGAGTTAATTATAAAAAATATCGAGAGCGCACCACAGTCTCAAATGACTAATAAAATAGTGAGAATTTTGATATTGGTAATTATTATATCATCAATATTTCTTGTAAACGATGTAACTTCGTTCAAAGCAGATTATGATATTCTTAGTGAGCTAGAATTTTATGAAGGTAAAGTGAGAGAAAAATATAATAAGCGATAATTATTACAGTGAAATGAGAATTAAAAGTTTATGATATTGAAGGTTATTCAAGTAGAAGACAGACACAGAGAAGGTCTCGCATTAAAAATATAAGAAGACCAAAATATTACACGGGCTTGAATCCACCTCTGGATCGACCGTTTCCGATTGCTGTTGTTTCAGGAGGATGACCGTTAAATTTTTTTGAAAATTTTAATAAAAGTATAAATTTTGTACTAAATTTATGTGTTTTATTCTGAATTGAAGGCCTTAGATTGAACGATTCAGCTCATCGAATTCAAAGTGTGAAGCTATTTAACGCTCTATCTGTTCAGCCCAGTTCATTTAGAGGTCTGATAAGGGTTGATATTGCCTTGTTGAAATTTCGTATGAAGTTAAAAAAAATCCGTATGACGCCTTAAAAAAATTCGCTAAAATTGAATGATTCACGATGTGAAATTGAAAACCGACTTTTAAAGGTGGGTCCCGAGAAGAAACATTTGTCCTAGTTATGCGAGCTCTCAAAAGAGTAAATTTTTGACCAATTTGAGCTCATCAGGTCATTAGCACACACATCATTTTTAACCCTATGGGCATACTTACTATCAATCCATCACAATAATCATCAAATAACTTGTAGGTAGACACAATTTCCATTAAATTAACACCTCATAAGGGAATTTTCTCAAAATAAATTGACTCACACCAACATTCCATAAATAAAATCGTCTAGAATCACTTTTTCAAGATCAATCATAGTGTAAATATAAATAACAACAAAATTGAAAACAACAAAGAAATTTCACAGTATGCTAATTAAACCATCTCGAAGGCATATCATGATACCCGCACAATTTTATACGATTTTGCCATCAACTGATAATTGATGAACAAAAATCTTTTAATATATACTACGAGAAAGCAAATAATATTTGTTTCATTTTACTACCAGCAGTGAAATTAAGCAGACAAATTCAGATGATAAACTTAAAATAAGAAAAAAATAAATCAATAAAAATAAAATAAGATTTGAAAAAATAGAACGAAAATAAAAAAAAATAAATATCTAAATAAATTAGGATACGAAAAAAAAAAACGGAAATGATTTCCACAAAATTTATAATATTATTTATGTCTTCCATGCTATTTTTGAGGTCAAGTGTGTATGTTGATGCGAAACCTACCCCAATATTTGAAATTGGATCAATAGGAGGTGGATTAGGGGCTTATCCATACTATTATGGTAAGTAATTTCTAAATTATCACGCAACGTGATGCCTTATTTGTTTTGCTTAGTTTTTAAATTCAACATTTCATCGCAGGAGGAGGAGGAGGTGGCTACAGATATCCTTACTATAGTAGTGGGTATCGTTATCCTTATTATGGAAGTGGATATCGAAGACCGTATAGACAACCTTATACACCTCCCTTTGGCAGACCTTTCCCGATCGCTATTTTTGGTGGTTAATCGATAACATTAATGTAAAATTAAAAATATATTCAATTGAAATAAAAATTAAAAATAAATATACAAAAAAATTACTTGACTCATCCGAACTCCTTGTGATACAACGAGCAAGACTTGTGCAGGTGCTGCAAAAACGTGACTTTCACGTTCAGCAACAGTTTGATTCGCTAAGCCTTCAATGAGTTTTAACAGGACATTACTTAAACTGAGTCTTACTGGATCTGAAATTGACAAAATTCAAAATTTATTATTTTATTTTGTACCGTGTTGAAATTTCCAACGAATTTTCAAAGTGACGCTTTATATAAATGTCGCGATTTCATTGAAGAAAATGGATATTTTAAGGGAAATTTCTGTAAGGCATCGCCTTAAAATTCATAAAATCTTTTTTCAATTCATAGAAAATTTCAACACGGTTCATTTTATAATGAAATTTCTTACAAGGATCCGTAAAATTCCTCAATTGCTCAAAGACATTTGAAATACTGTTCGTACGATTAACCATATATTGGCCGGTCATTCCATGAATCAGTGAAAAATGTGAACCTCTTGGACTCAATTGAAGTATTTCCGTAATATGAAAAATCAATTCCATATTCTCATACATTGGCCTTGATCCATCAATCACGAGAGTGAGATCGACACTTGGTATTTTAAATTCTTCAATAATCAATTTGCAATTTTCTGTTTCGCTTACTAACTCACTCGCTTTCACCATAAATTTATCAACAGAACTGTCACATACTCGTCTCATTTGTAATTCATCTACGATACTACTTGTCGCTGTATATTGTAAAATTTGAGCAAATCGATATGTTTCTTCTTTCAATTTTTCAATATCAATTGTTTGGAGTATGGCCTTTCTATGACATGCACGATTGATACCATCGGCTGAACTTATCTCATTTACATATTTTTGAAATCGTTCAACTTTATTATTGAATTCAAGGATTCGACTGAAAAGGTATTTGAAATGATGAAAAAGAAAAAAAGTTGTATTAAAATCAAATTAAAAAGGAGACCCCACTTGAATAAAATTTATTACGATACCTTTGAACAAAATCAACATCGATTTCTTCAACATCATTTTGAAGAGCTTCTGATTTCTTTTTTCCATTATTGTTATTATTTTTATTATTATGATGATTACTATTTTGTTGTGATTCTGTTTCAACGTTAAATGCTAAATCATTTTTATTATGATTTGAATTTTCGATAGTGATTGATGGAATGCCATACTGATGACTGTAAAACATTTGAAGAATTTGTGATAAGCGTAAACCGTGAATTCGATTTACCCAGGAATTTATGTGATTTGAAATGAAATAACTGTCAATGTCTGCTAATATTTCGGCATCAGTCATTTCCCATCGTGTTTGATGGGTATCAGGCAAGTATCTGTAAAAAAATTATATTAAAGCGAGATTTTGGAATTGAAATTCGAATTTACCGCCATCGAGGAAAATAAGTGCTATTCCATTGCCCAGACATGCCAACTGTAACATTAGTGCCGAGTAAAGGACTTTGGTATACACACACTTCAGCGATATCTCCACTCAAACCAACTGCATAAGTGTTATCAATTGACTCCCTTGAATTGAACAGCTTTTCAATTTCTCTTCTCGTATCTTTGGGTTCCATTGTTTCAAGATTTTCATATGGATTGAATTTAATATGAGCAGATACTAATTCATTTAATTGGACGTTTTGAGGTTGAAGTCCCGCTGCAATTCCACCAATCAGTGTTCCAGCTGTGAGAGATCCGAATTCAAAAGTTCTCGTTACTCCTTTTTCAAGAGGGCATGGAGAGAGAACAGTTGGGTTTTTAGGACCACCAATGTATGTTCTGAAATTAAAAATGAAATTAAAATCTTCCAGTTAATTTTTAAAAAAAAACTCACACATTAACATGTGGCCTATTACGATTAAACGGATCTGGTCGTGACGGTCCATTTCCTATTGGAGTTTTAACGGGACACGTTCTCACCTCATCCCCTCTAATATATGGCTCAACTCCAACACTGATTAATTTATGCAAGTTACATATCTCACTTTGCGTTAAATATTGTTCAAAGTTAATTTTCTGTGATGTATGTGAAATTAAATTCCGTAATAAATCAAATTTATACACATGAATTCCAGTTGCACGATATGGTGTTACAAGTTCATTTTCTAAAACACCAGGCGTCCGCTCGATTCCATCTAATCGTAGTTGATGAAATATATTTGCACTTAATGTCCTGATATCAATATTTGTGGGCATCTGTTGTTCAATTTTCTCAATTAATTCAATTAGCACACGCATGGAGTTTCCAATCCATGGCTGGGTTTCATTTCCACGGTAACAGTGAATTAAATTATCATAAATTCGAAAAGATCCACTTGAGCTTACTGTAATTTATTACAATTTAAGAACATTTTTATGTTTAAATGGACACACACACACAATGATTAATTGCATTTAGCAACGTAGTAAAATTTTGTCGGTAGTAAAATCAATTCATTTATGAAATAGAGGAAAAAAACTTACTTAACACAGCAAAAGAGACCACAAAGATGAATGATCTTTGTTGTAAATGATATTCACTTGTCATGTTTGTGGTTTTATTTTTTTTCTTTTTTGAACGTTTATGTAAAATATTTGAACTTAGTCTCTTAAAAGCATTGTAATTTTTGTATTTGAAGCGATATTAACTTATTTTTTTCATTCTTTTCCTTGTAATCGCTTTAATTTTCCGTAAAAATATGTAGGTCATATAAAATACATTAACTTTTCTGAATTTTAAGTGATTTTTTTATCTTAGCGTTTGTCTTATGTTCTATGAAAGACAAATCCAAACTAATTTATGAATGTGTAAACTTTTCATAGATACGCGTTTTGTTATCATTAAAATTTTCGTTAATGTATAACCACTACAAAGTCGAAGTTTTCGAAAATAAATATTATTATTATTATAATGGTAATTTTTTTATCAAATTCACGAGAGATATCAAGATGTGATAAGATAAGAAAATGCTTTATGCGTATGTAGCAAGAAAAATGCTCTTTTCGAACGGTTTGCATGTCGTCGGCTACGATCGAACGGAATTCATGCGGAATCGCTATGACTCATTGCTTTGGGGCGTATGTTTTGAAATCGGATGCTTAAAAATGTCATACCATCGAAAAGTCGTCAAGGACGAAAAAAGTCGCCAATGACGAGTAAAGTCGCCAATTATTAAAAAATTTTCAATGACGAAAAAAAAATGACAATGCATGCAAAAGACGTCTATAACGAAAACAGGCGCCAATGACGAAAAAAGTTGCCAATGACGAAAAAAGTCGCCAATGACGAAAAATGTCACAAATAACGAAAAAAGTCGCCAATGACAAAAAAAGTAGCCAATGACGAATAAAGTCGCCAATGACGAAAAAAGCCGCCAATTACGAAAAAAAGTGCGAGTAGCTGAATTTTCCAAAATAGTGAATTCTATCTATAGAAATGCGCTCGTGTACATCGTTCACGATCACGTTTTTCATTTTTTTGTTTTTAAAAGACATCAATGGAATTTTTTTTAAACATAATGCATTTTATTTTGAAATTACATGGCGAGCGTTAATCAAAACAACCACCCTTAAAATTTATAATGAAAATTGAAAACCAATGCCATAAATTGAATCAACAAATTCCATTCAAACCGTTATTCCATTCAAAAAAATCAAAATTTCCAATTTTGCCCAACAGATGTCACTTTAAATCACAATAGATTCCATTCATATCGCAATCCATTGTCCCTAAATTTCAATTGAACATCAAAAAACAATTCATTGACGAAATACAGCACTTGAGAATCTGTACAAAAAAAAAATAAAAAATACCGAAAAATATAAATAATCCATAAATACGAAAAAATTCTTCTCCAAATACTGTTATTTGCATTTTTGGGATACCAAAGCGATAAAATAGGTAACGAAATGTCTTCAACTGTGGCTCCAGTTATCATTGCAGCTGTTGCAAAACATACGGCTACGGTAAGGGATTTTCTCATTATTTTCATTTTGTTTTTTTTCTCGACATATTTTTTACCTTGACTCACATATACAAGTGAAATTAAAATTAATAAGGATTCTTAACATAAATTTCATGTATTACATTTTCCATTGCAGTTAATTTTCTTTCATGGACTCGGTGATACAGGGTAAGTTCCATTTAAAGTGATTCTCAAATAACCTTGATATTGTGTGTGTGATGAAGTGAAAAAAAAAAATAAATAAAAAATCTATAATTTTAATCAAAAAATCATGATAATCAGAGTTCGTGTTACATTGTAACATATCATATTAGTATAATTAATGACTTTTCATTAAATGTTAGTTTAACATATTAAATGTGACATGCAATGTACATTACGAATCATAATTAATCGATTATTTTCATATTAAATGGAATTAATTGTTAATTGAATTTTAATTTAATTCAAAACTATCAGCGATACATTTTATATGATTATGTTGAGTCGCACGTATGTGTGTGGGTGTGTGTGTGTATGTAAGTATACGAAGAAAACTGCAATGAAAATGTGAAAAATCAATAAACATCAAAGTATATACAATGTTTGTGTATGGAATGCAAATGTAACTTCCTTACTCGGTATATCTTCTAAGATTTAAGTGTAAGAAAAATATTTTGAAATATTTATTTCATTGTACTTGAATTACAAACACATCGATTTGCACTGCACATGTATGACAAACATTTAACCTGTTTCTATTTTTAGGCATGGCTGGGCAAGCACAATTGCAGCAATACGAACACCCAATATGAAGGTGATTTGTCCAACTGCACATGCAATTCCGGTTTCACTAAATGCCGGTTTTCGTATGCCAAGTTGGTTTGACTTGAAAACACTGGATATCTCGGGACCTGAAGATGAGGCTGGCATCAAGGCAGCAACTAAAATGGTACATGAAATGATAACGAAGGAAATTCAAGATGGAATTCCATCAAACAGAATTATGTTGGGAGGATTTTCACAAGGTGGTGCATTGGCCCTGTACTCAGCATTAACATTTGCCGAACCACTGGCTGGTGTAATGGCACTCTCATGTTGGCTCCCACTTCACAAGTCATTTCCTCAATCCAAAAAATGTCCAGATACTTTGCCAGTATGAAATCATTTTTTTTGTAATGTAATCAATTGAATTTAATTTTTATTTAAATTTTCCAGATTTATCAAAGTCATGGTGATTGTGATCCTGTCCTGCCCTACAAATTCGGTCAAATTTCTTCCAGTTTCCTCAAGGGCTTTATGAAAAATGCCGAATTTGTTACATATCGTGGTCTAAGTCATTCAAGTTCAGATGAAGAAATTGCCGATATGAAGAAATTTATTGAGAAACACGTTCCACTTACCCAGTAAAATTGCGTGTTTGCTTGTTTTTTTGGATAAAAAGTGAAGAAGTGACATTTAAAAATGGAATGGAATATTTAACATAAAAAAATTCAATAGAAAAAAAATACTAACACACATAATTAAATGTGATATTAAAATACTGTGTTCTATTTAAGATTTGAACTAGACTTAATAGAGAACTAATCAAACATCATTATCTTCAGTTATTGTTCACAAAAAGCAAAGCAAACATTTTTCACTTCATTTCAATTTAAAAAAAAAAATGTACAATTTGTACAGAAATTTACCTTCCACAACATGAAATTGCAATCTATTAATAATTATAAGCCATTTTAGTAAAAAAAATAATGATATAAAAATAAATTATATTTGTAGTGGTTTTAACTAACTAATTATTGAAAAAAAAATCATGAATAGCATCCCAATCAACATTAATTCATTGAATCATGTTACAATTTTGTGGTTTTTTGTTTTTTTTTCTTGAAAATTGTAACGGAAATAAAATTTGAATTTGTCTTCTGTAGAAACGTAAATTTTTTCTTTTTTAATTTTAATATGAAAAATTATGAGTGTGAAGTTTGCACAGATGAATTTCCCAGGACTGACTTCACACTCCGATGAAATTTAAAATAAAATGTAAAGGCAAGCTATTTATCTCCTTTAAAAAAAATAAAATAAAATTCAATGCAAATCAAAAAGATTTCAATTTAAAAAAAAAATAATAAATTTTTTTATTTCTTCATTTCTTTGACATTTTATGACACCTTCAATGAAATGCTTGCAAATCTGTAATTTCGTGTTTTTGTTCCTCTGACAAGACAAATTAATTTTCCCTTATTAACTGCTTTCAATAGTTTTTCGAATCCTTTTGCCGCGACATATCCAATTCCAGTGACCCTCCCTTCAGACAATGTGAATCCCGTTAATGTCATGTATCCAATTGTCTCCCTACTGCACTGATGCCGAATCGATGGAAAATTGTCTGGTAACCATAATTGACACATTTTCTTAAAATGTTGTGCACAAATTTCACCTGTGTCTGCTTTCATGATACGAATTCGTTTCAATGAATTTGCTTGCTCACGTCTTTTTTTGCGTACGCGTCGACTTCGAAGGCGTTTCAATAACTTTTTATGAGTTATTTTTAATTTATTTCTCTCGGTTTCATGTGGATCTGATTTCAGTGGTTCTATGTAAACCGGATGGTTATCGTTGAGTTTTAATTTCCTTATATTTTGTCGTAAGTCTTCTCTTCGTGGTATGCAAATCAATGAAAATTCACCTGGATTACCATGTGTCATCATAGTCAATTTAACAGGAATTAACATGTTAGGCTCTAATTGAGCGGATTGAATATTAAATCTACGTTTGATTGCTTGTTGAATTCGAACCAATTTATCCTTATCTCGAAGGACATGCCAATTATCGGTTTGATTATCCCAATTTTGTAGGAGTTGTTTCCATGGTGCTTTAAATGGCTTTGCAATGGATAGCTTTGTATAATTGACTCTACGATTTGGAGGTCTCTTGAAATAATTTATCAATAAATCACGTTGAACGCGATCAGCTTCCTTTTGTCCTGGAATGGTGTCCGGTAAAAATTGATCATTTCCCATTTCTTTATGGAACGAGATGACTTCTTGCACACCACATGCTCTGGCTCCAGCTGCAATCAAATTTAACCAAACTGAGAGTCCATATCCATTTGGGATGATCACATCATATCCGGATCCAAAACCGATTTTTTTCCATTCACTATCCTGATTGCCAGGACGTTGAATAACTAAAATCGGGAGAGGTTGAAGGGTGAACTCAAAATTTGATGTCTCACCAGGCACTAAAACCTCCTTACTTCGTTTTGTATTGATTTCATGTGTGCTTAACATTTCGTTCAAGATTCGTTTCCTTACATTTGCATGCCATATTGCTGAATTTGACAGTGATTTTGGTGCATCCTTTGGAGGTCCTGTCATCAAAAATTCTGCATCTAAGGCGGGCAAGGCTTTCATGCGTTTTGGAGCGCGATTCAGTCTCGGATCAAAAACATTCAATGAAATGACGATGCCAGGATCCAATTCCGATGAAGATGAAATTTTATCAAGGCCCTGCCAGTACCTACTTTGACTTTTGTGTGATTTTTTGCTGTCTGAATTTTCATTTAACCAATCCGTGAACCAAGTATTACAATTATTTGGGATTTCATTATCATAAATTTTGAAGGCTTTGAATAGAACTGCATGCGATAATGGTCCAGTGAGACGAAAGCGATTCAATGTATCCTTGAGTGACAGGATTCGTACACGATTTTTAACGTTTTTGTATTCAGAATTGCGAGTGGAAGCATTATTTTTTGTAATGAAATTCAATTTTTCTTCTCTTTTTGTAGGTTGACTAGGATTTTCATCTTCAATTTGCATGACATCACTTTCACTTGTTTCAAGGTCAAAAAGTTTCACTAACTCTTCAAGGACTTCATTGAAGAAACTTGGATGGACCCAAATCCAGAGGACTCTTTGATTGTCAGAATTTTGTTCTGGTTTCCATATAAATGTGACATTTCCAATTACATTGAATGGATATGAATTAATTTTAAATAAATCAACTGATCCTTCACGATTTCCTCTTATAAATGCATTGGCCGTTATTGTCAATCCGCATTCTTGGCTACAAATTTTCTGGAATCCTTCTTTTAACACAGTAAAAGGACCTTCAATTTCAATGCAACCATAATACGATATATCTTGCACGAGACAATGTTTCGCTACAGCTCTGTACGCAGCTCGTCCCGCTCTATCACATGGTGTCCATGGAATTTTATATCCCCACAACTCCTTCACATGAAATCGCTTTGCATGCCATATGTGTGTTTCAAGCCAAATGTTTTTTCGCATTCGTCTTGCATATTCTTTCATCAAATTACTTGGACGTCTTCGGTATTTCCTGGATGGTCTTTTATTCTTCGTAGGAACCCCACTTTTACTCATCTGTGCAACATGAATTTCCCGGTATTTCCTTGGAAGTCTTTTTGGGTTTTGTGTCATGGCACGTCGCCGCATACGATTTGGCATCATTTGATGAATTATCTTGTTGTTTTGTGGATTGTTGATGCTGTGAATTAAGGATTTGATTTCATTGATGTGAGCGGCAGCAAAATCTCCAGCATTAATTGAAGTTGGTAGTTTGATATCACCACCAAGCGATGAATCGTATTGTAATTTATCGGATGTCATTATGCGGAAGTTCTGCAAATGAAATTTTAATCAATTGAATTTAAAGGAATAAAAATTAAATTTAAAATTACTTTTCTATGAATGAATGTTAACGCACATGCCGGTTTGTTTATGTTGATTTTATGAATGGAACTGTCAATTCATACATACAAGCTTACTGTACAAGGCACTTGTATGGACTAAATCTGAATTTGAATTCATATGAGGTAATCACGTGTTTGACCGTTAAAATCAGGACTCGAATTTGCATTGAAATTCATAATGAAAGGAAAATTATGGTAAAAAATTTGTGAGTTGCCTTAAGAAATGCAGATTAAATAAAATTTTATATAAAATTTGTACTATGAGAAAAAATACAATGACCAGGAATCAAAGGCCTTCATTCATTCATTCTTTATTAATTTCCTTTTCCTTTGTTGAATTGAATTGAATCGAATTGAAGAATTAAGTTAAAGAATTATGGGTATGAAATAATAAAAAATAATAAAAACAAAGACCGCTTTCAATTTTTATACATATCCATAACATCATATGTTTTTTTGTTTTTGTTTTGCTTTTTTTCTTCGTTTCAATACACATATCACACAAAAAAATCATCGTCACAATACGCGAAAATCTCTTGTATCACATAAGAACGCCAACATTTTATACAGACAAAAAAAAAATAAACATTCATACAGAATATAGAAGTTTCTGATTCATATTCCTCTGTATGTTCAATGTATGTAAATGTATATTATTAATATAATAATGTGCTAAAAGTATAGTTGAGTAAAGTGTAAAATAAAATAACAATTTTCATTTTAGTATTTCTGTCTGCTCAGTTTACTTTCAAGCTTAGAACTGACCGGTTGTTTTAATCTTTATTTTGAATCGGAATATAATTTTGAGAATTTTAATAATAATAAAATTATATACACAAAGGATTAAGTATTATAACATTAAACATTATATATAAAAAGTTAAACATTAAAAAGTGCCTTTTATATGAAAGAATAAAAATATTTAAACATAATAAAAATTAAAATTAAAAAAAAAAAATTGAATTTATTTCCATTTTATATGAAAAAATTATAAAAACATAAAATTTTATTAAATTTTAATGTTTTAACAATATCTTATAATATCATAATTATTAATATTATAAAAAAGCATATAACATAGTAAGAATAAAAAAAAAACAATAAAAATTTTGTTTACTTATAAAAGAAATGTAAGTTTAAAATAAAAATTTTTTATATAAAAAAATATTATTCAAAAAAATTAAATTTCAATTTAAAATTCACACAAATCAAATGAAAATGAAAATAAAAGTTAATTAATATTAATATTAACTTACATTACTTATAATTAAAACTTACACCTGAAAAACACAAAAAAAATACAAATTAGAACAGAACACAATTGCATTATTTTACATTGAATTGAATATTTATTAGAATTTTTAACATTTTTTTTTTTACATGTGTTACTATTTGTAAAGTCCTATCATCGGAAATACACAACAATAATAGCGATAATTTAAATTGAAATGCAAAAAAAATGGAAAATTGATGTCAGTGTCAAATTGTTTGGAAATTGCATTAAATTAATATTGAACTTATTTAATTAGATTGTTACACTTAAATAAAAAAATAATATTATTATTAAACTGAAAATATTTGTATTAGATTCGTATTTTGATATTAAATTGTGTTTACTTACAAGTAAATCAAGATTAAATAAAATTGAAGAGTATTAAATGTGAATCAACAAGTAATGGTGAATTGAGTGTTTTTTTTTTGTTTGATATTATTATTTTTTTTTTGGTTGAAAAATGGTATAATGATGAAATATAAATGAAAAATAACTTTGAACCCTTTAAAATTTCGTAAAAAATACGTAATATTTAATGATTGTGAAATGTTGACTTATAACAAAAAAAATACAAAGTTCATTATGATAATGATTGATTGAAAGTGTGTCATTTTTGTTCTATTTAATTTTGAAGATTTTTCATGAAATTTTAAAAATATTCAAAAATAATAAAAATATTATTAATTAAATGAGTGTATCAGATTCATACAGTGTGGTCATTTTTTTAAATTAAATTTTTATCTTGAAAATTTGAATGTAATTTGAAGATTTGACTTACATGATTCTTCTGACCCTCTTTTAGAGAGATAGAGTCACAGTGATTTCTTTTCAGGTTTGTCTTTTCGTTGCCACTAGACTGGCTAATGGTTCTTTAGCCACCAACGAAAAGGTTATACTTGAGAGAATGCTATCTGTTCACTTAGTCTTAAATAACGCTTAGATGAATCCGCAGCAGTTCCGTTCGGTCAGTATACTGACTAACTTTTCAGCAAGTGTCTGTTCTATCATTGACGAGGATAGAGTTTGTTTGGCTTATAAGTCGTTCGAACCTTATAAATCGCCAGGTGGTAAAGGCATCTTTCTTGCTCTTATCCAAAAAGGATTGATATATCTTGAGAGTCCTTTGACTCGGCTACACAAGGTCAGTCTGATAACAGGCAAGGTTACATCTGCTTGGACTTCTGTTAGAGTAGTCTTTATTCCCAAAAAGGGTAAAGAGGGCTATTAGTCTTTCACCCTTCCTTCTAAAGACATTGAAAGGATATGGGACATATATTTCAGAAGTTCAGCTCTCCTGAGAAATCCATTCAGTTCAGTTCAATTCGCATACTCCAATGTTAGGTTGACTGATGGTGCTCTTCATAATGTCGTTAATACTATTGAACGCGTCTTTCAGTTCAATGAATCTGCTCTTGGTGTTTCGATTGACATTGTTGGTGCTTTTCATAACACTGGTTATTCGTTCATTAGAGATTCTCTTTCGTCTTTTGGTACCATTGCAATGTACCGAATATGCAATCATGGTATACGTTCGATCTGATTAATATTGTGTACAAACACCAGATATATTATAATAAGAATTGAAAAAATACGCTTAGTAAGTCATTTCAGATGCAAGGACTCGTTTCTATGTCTAACGCAGTGCCCCTTAACACTTCAAGTTCTGAATATTCAAAAATAGAGCTCAGTTTGTTAAAATCGCAAGTGTGTGTGGAATCCAGCCCCATTTTTTGAGTTGTTGCACTTCGATTTCGATCAGTTCTGGTTCACATCTTTCATGTAACTCACGGAAGCTTTTATTATATACATCAAATGTGTTTATGTTCTGATTCGAATTGATCACCCTGTACTTGACTCATCATCGTATATTCTTATTCATAATAATGTTTAGACCAACTTTTAATATTCTGATCATTTATGATTTTATAATAAAAATGATACTATAAAATTAATAAAACAAAAACACAAATCACCCATTAAAATCAATAAAAGAATATCAATTTTTTAATAAAATTACAAGAAAAACCGCTGATTAATTAAATCTTCATAATTTCCAGGAAATTCCCTTGACAATGGTTTTTCTTGTAAAAAAAAAATTAACATTAATAGTTTTTTTTTACTAAAATTAATTCTTACTAATTCAGATCATTAATATTCAACTCAGTCCCTTTTATTTGCACTTGTTTTAATTCAAAAGTATTAAAAGAAAGTTACATGAACCGAATTCATGTTGAATGGTAACACAAAGTTCGTAAATCTATTTTTTACTTATGTGTATCTTTCTTTGAATTGAATGCGATTGTATTGAGTTTGGAAAATAGCCAGGAAAAAAGATGTCACTCAGTTAAATATTATTGTGGTTCTTGTGAATGAGTTTAAAAAAATAACAAAAAAAAAAAATAAAATAAAAAAATACAATCAAATTTCAAAGGAAGAGACAAAATGTCATCTTATACCAGATGGCTCTTGTCAGTCTGGTATATTTCAATAATATTTTATTTTTTTTTTTATATTAAAATATGAAATTTATTATTATTTATTTTGTTGACATGTAAAATCATTTTAATTTTCCCTTAAATTCGGTGTTTTGGTTTGTTGTTTGTAATTTAAACTGTTTATTTACTACAAAATTTGTTTACAATGTAACTCAAAATCAAAGGTCAAGATCATTTGAAGTGACAAAAAATACAAAATTTTGAAAACTTATTTTAAATTGAAAATGTTGATAAGACTTGTTAAAAAATATAAAAGGATTAAAAGTCAAAGTAAAATTGAAAAATTGATTTTGAATCTTTTTCCTCAATCAAAGGTCACTTTGTACCAAAGATGAGTCAACCTTGTTTAAAATTTATCTGAGATTCTGTTAACATAAGATTAAAACCTGTAAACAATATTTTTTTTTCATATTAATCGATGTAAGACATGTGTTCTACTGTAATTTAGCCATGTATGAGTTAAAAATCTAATTAAAAAATTTTCCGCTTTATGATTTTTGTCTTAAGTTACGATGCGCGCATCACAATGAATATGAAATATTCGCATATTAAATCATTTTCGCACACACATTTAAAGCAGATCAAATTTGAAAAGGAGACACGGGTGATGAATTTTTTCTAAACTCATATCAAATTCATCATTTTTAGCAAAATTCTGATTGAAATTTTTCAATGCAAGCCACTGAAGAACGTAACTCTGGTTTTGTCTTGAATTAGCCTGAAATGCGTTTTCTGAGTCGATTCACCATGAAATTTGTATCGATTTGAATATTTCTGAGTCATGATTGATTGACGAGTCATATTGACGATGTTTTTTAAATTAAAAAGTCACCCAAAGCCTTAAATCGACTTAGAAACCGTTTAATACTAATCTAATTTTGTATCATAATCGTGATTTGTTTCCAATGAGATATCATTGTGTAAAAATTATGTAACTTCATACAAAGCCGAAGAACACATCAAATAAAAATCAATTAGCATTTCATGGGTTTCTAGAAATAGACATCGATAAAAATATAAAATAATATAAAAATATAACTTGATGATGAGCAATTCACGATTTTATTAACAGGTTACGAGATAAGACATCGCAGAACATATCAAAAAATCGTCATCATCATGATCATCATCATCATCAATAAATTTAAATAAACCCTATAAAAAATAATAATAAAAAAAATTCCATATAAAATTAAATTATTTCTAGATAAAATTTTAATAGGTCTCAAAAATTTTGATTGAATGTCAACAAGAATGTAAATCAAACAAAATTAGCATGTTCTAGTGTTTGTATGCTAATATTAGAATGTTAAATAATGTTATCGATGATAATATATTGAGATTATTTGTATGTAAACAGACAGATCGTGTTGAAGTGAGTAAATGTGACACAGAATAAATAGGAAAAAGGAAGTCAATTGAACTTTTCATTACCGTTATTATGTTAAAATTGAGAAAAAAAAACTGGTTTTTAATTGTTTATTTAATTGAAAAATTGTACGTTTTTTTGTTGACTTATTATTGTTACTATGATATTATTGAAAAGTCGTAAGATATGGAATATATTTGTGCCCTCTCAACCCAAAACCAGTGGGACAGACAAGAGGGACCAGTGGGAAGCCAATGGGAGACCAGTAGGACCATCGAGAAGTTCGAACAAAAGTATTTTTGTTTATAAATAAGTTTTTCGAGCTTCTCGATGGTCCTACTTGTCCCACTGGTTCTACTTGTCCCGCTGGTCCTACTTGTCCCACTGGTCACCAGTGGGTTTTGGGTTGAGAGTGTACACACAGTAAATTGAAAACGGTTTTCAATGGTACGCTCGACAATTTGAGGCTTCAAAAGGCATTACATTGTCCATCCATTTCATGTTGAGCATCTCAAGCCACATCGTAATGCTAATTCATGTTACAACCGTAACCTTTTTCAATTTACATCAATTACCATATAAACTTGGATATGTGTATCAAATTTCATGACATTTTACTATGTCGTTAATTCAATGAATAAAATTGCAAGACATGGTAATTCAAGGTTACAAGGAGCTTTTTATCGTAGACTAAAATGAAGTGAAATGACAGTATGATATTTAACCAACCAATTAAAAATAAATAAAATTACAATGTGTCAAAATAAAATGTTTACAATAAAAATAATTTCATAACCGGTTTCATAAAAACAATAATTATTTTATCAAAGTTCTCTTTTGAGACATTTCACGTGAGTTTAAATGAAATCAATACAGAGAAAAATAAAATAATAAATTGATATTAAGTAATATGATAATTTTTTTTTTAACAGAAAAGGTCACACAGATCATCTTCTTCTCATTAATGCACTTATTTATCATTTTCAAATAAAATTGATTTATTTGATTCAATTAAAATTCAATAAAGTGAAAAAATTACAAACTATGACACATTTAACAACAAGAAAATAACACGATGAATAATAAACATGTGAGTTATCGATTCAGGAAATGCAATGCACTGTTCTGCATTTCTTTATTTTATTCACTCTCATTATTTATTTATTCATAATCTGCAGTGGAAAGTATTTCAAATGTTTTGTTTATTTATTTTAAAAATGCAAAAAATAATATTCACTAATCACTTTGTGGTTTGTTTTGCAACTAACATTTAAACATTTATACAATTTCGTGATTGATATGACTTTTATATTTTTCGATAGTAATAGAAAATATGATCAAGAACAGACGCTCCATTTAAAAAAAAAAGTGCATGTGATCAATATTTGTTTAAATTAATACTTGACTCGCATTCGAACTCGAACTAGACATTGACCAGATTCTTATCAATTCGCAATTCGTGCTCTATTTTTTTCAATTTAATTTAAAATTAATTCAAATGTATTGAATTTCATTTGATCAGTAACCCTTTAAATGGAGGAAATAAGTTGATTTCGACCTAAAACGGGTAACTATGACTTTAAAGAGCAAAGTTCATAGGACAGAATTTTACTTGACATTTCATTTGACATTTATTTTCTATAGAAACACATACGGAAACTTCAAGATTTTGAATGTCAAATTTTAAAACGTCACTTCGAACGAATTCTTCTCTTCTATCTCAAGAGAATTTTTGAAGTTTCCGTATGTGTATATATACAAAATAAGCTGTCAAATTTGACCTGCTTATCCAGTTACTGGGAAGCAGATAATACTTGACAGATTATTTTGTAGAGATTGACTTACTGAAATTTCGAAAATCTCGTACGTAATCATGGATTGTCAAACCCTTACCTACTGACCTAGTTAGCCCGTAATATTTCTAATATTTTTTGACAGCTGTCATAAGCTGTGCGAACATACATAATAAAGTAGAATGAGATCGTTAACGATAAACACTAGTGTATGTCAATTGATAGAATGCTGCATATTTAAAAGATTGGCTATTTTGGAAAATTCAGCGAAATTGGAAATCACGCGATTTTCCGGAAGTTTAGGAAAAATTTTGACATTTTAGAAATTTCGCCATATTGGAAATTCTGTCATTTTGGAAAAGTCAGCCATTTTGGAACTCAAGGATACTTTTTTTAAAAGAGTGCCTATTTAAAGGCATCAGAAGCCACATTTTTGGCGCTTTCTTGTCACTTTCCTCCAGAATGTAGTAAATTTCAATCAAAATTTCAATTTTATCAGTGAAAGGGTTAACATTGAAAATTTTCATCAAATGATTGATGTCAAGTCAATTCAAAGTATTGAATATATTTCATTTCATTTCACTTTCATTGAATTTTTGATAAGTAAAATAAACTTTAAAAGTAATGTTGTTACAAAGTACATCATTTTATTACATGTGCACTTTAAAAACTTTTCAGTGATTCAATCAAAAAAAAAACATTAGAGCGATAAGTCACGTTGTGGTGTTTCATATCAGTGATATGTGATTTTTATTCTAAAAAACCACGAAGGAATATGAATCATTATGAAAATATTAAAATTATTTGAATAAAAAGTTTTTTCGTGGTCTAATAAAAATAAAAAAAAAAGTTCATTAACCCTTATAGATATCAACCAGCAGATGACGCAACATTTCAATAATAACAGCATAGACTAAATCAACATTGACCATAATGTATGCATGCTTAAAATGTTTTCTAACGTTTTCTTGTAAACCTTGACATCGATCAATTCCGTATGCGTTCGCACATAAATACATAAAAAATAACCAGATATGGCTTGAATATCAAATGTTTATGTGTAACTGCATGCAACATTAGTTTAAATATTATTATTATATTTTTTTTAATGTTTATTATACATTTTATTTATTATTTTGCTGCATTTTACTATTATTTGAATGTGGTTTATTTATGAAGTGCACGTACAATGAATCTATTGTGCAAGAATCGGCTGTATTGTGTTTAACATGAATTGAATTTAAAAACAAAAAATATAAAAGCATCAATTCATTCATAAATTTGCACGCATTGTATGGTATATTTGTGGTTCATTAACACAACAAAAAAAAAAGTGTAATGACATGATAAATTGTTGTATAATAAGTGATTTTTTTGCTTGTTATGAGATTGTACGATGAAGAATTGCTCTGTAGCTTCCCTCTCGTTGTCTCACTGCTCCGTGGGGTCCTTCACATTCAAACTCTAAAAAAATAAAGCTTTTTGTATCTGAGCCAATTTAAACTCGTAACATTCGAGGGACTTGGTAGCGCCCTTTTTTTCTAAGTAGAGTGCACTGAAGCTCATTGCTCGCACTCCGACCTATAAGATATTTTGTGCTTCTTTTTTTCTTCTTTTTCTTCAATACATCCAAATCGTTAAAAAAATCTTAAGATAACTTTAGGATCTGTGTTAACTACAGTAAAGGGAGATGGAAAGCCCTTCCTAAAGTAGCGAATTCTCACTCTAGCCAATGCTTCACACTCACAGAGGATGTCCTTTGATGTTTCATCCTCTTCTAGACGGAGCCTCCAGGTGCTTGAATCACTCTTTCCTATCCTTTTAAGATGGCTACGCAAAAGGCAGTGTCCTGTTATGAGACCCGTCAGTTTTCTGATGTCTTTTTTGTCCAATTGTAAGATCATTTCTGATCTTTTCTTTGAACAGTTCACAAATTATTTGTACTGTGAGGATGCTGGTATACTTTGATGGTATAATTTCATCTGTTTTTCCACCCATTCCGAGATGAGTTTTTTGAAATAGCTCGAACACACTCCGCAAAAGGGCATAGGGCCGATAAATTACTCTTCAGAAAGCGTCTTTAAATCTTTTAAGAACCTCGTTCGCTGAATGAATCTCCTTGCACTAAGACACGTTTTCAAAAAAAATATTTTTCCCCAATAATCGCCATAAAAACATGTCGCGTCTTTATAATTTTTAATATCCGTTAAAAAATTACTTCACTAACCTTTATAACTTTTGTACGGGCAATTAATTTTTTTTAACATTTACATTTTATTCATCATCGAAATGCTTTACAAGAAAAAAAAAATTTAAATGTCATTGTTACGACTTTAAATTATCGTATTTTTTTTAAGGAAAAAACACATTTTTATAAAAAAAAATAAAATATTACATGATAACATTTAACATGAGTTTTGGCTCGCTTACATTAAACATTTTAACGATTTCAACAAAAGAATCATGAACTTGATTTAATTTATTTAAAAGGTCCCATTTTAAAAGGAGGCTCTTTCGCATTAATTTGATTTATGAATCACGACAAATAAATTGAATTGAATTCATGACAATTGTGTAACTTTAGAATCAGAAATGGGTCATGATTTTACGATAAATCATAAAAATTTAATGGAAACGCCTGGTATTTTATTGTTTTTATTTGACATTAATTTGATTTCTGTCCATTTCTTTCTAATGACGATAAATTTGATGAAAAGTATTTTTTTAATTATATTTCAACGTTATATAAAAAAAAATAAATATTATAATAAAAAAACACATGCTACCAATTTTGCTTCATAATTTTAAATTTTTTCTACGAACAACTGAATTATTTCAATAGAACTTTGACTGGGGCCAGGAAAATTATGCAAAATGACGTGTTTTTACTATTAACATATTGTTTTTGTTATTTTTTTGTACTTTTATTTTTTTTATATGAATATGAATATCGAATATCATCGTAATATGAAAATAATTAAAATTTTGTGACGCATTTTCAAAGTCATCAAATGTCTAATGAATGAAAAAGAAATAAACATCAATAAAAAATGAATGTTGAGTGTTTTCATATGTTCATTTAAAACTATTATAAACAAAAACAAATCTATTTTTTTTATAATTTTAATTTAAACGTCAAAATTAAAAAAAAAATTGTTTGAATTTTGCCCATTCAATTTCATACATGCAAGAAAAAAAAATCAAAGCCGGTTATGATAATACGAGTCTGCATTTGTCATTTTAATATACGAAACATTACTAAAAATGTTGCGATTTTTTAAATTTTTAAATAAACACCAAATTTTACCACTAAAATACAAATAATACATGACATGACATGATTATGCATTGAAACATTTCAAATCAGTTAAAAATAAGTTGTGCTTAGACTCGTCACTCGTCGTCCATTGAGGAGAAGAAAGATAAAAAAAATTAAAAATATATCGATATGTGTGTCAGAAAAATTCGCAATGTGCTGTGCTATGTGCTATGATAGTAATAAAAAAATAATGATCATAATTAAATTCAAGGTCGTGTTGTTTACGTAAAAGAACTAAAAGTGATTAGGCATGTAATTAAAAAAAAAATACAATTTAAATTGTAATTGAAATTGAAATTGAAATTGAATTGAATTTAGATTTAGAATGGCTGAGTTCCATCGTGTAATGATTGGAATTAAAAAATTAACTTTGATTATGATTATTAAAGTTCAATCACAAACACACTGCCACTAATTGAAGTTGAATTGAAATTAAATCAAAACTAGCCCTCAATTATAAATCAAAATAATCTGTTGTAAAATCTTGTCATTGCAAGAAGATATAAGATAAATTAATACGAATATCAATGGACTGCTGCTTGGTTTTAACCATGACATAGTAAAAAAGCAATGAATTAGCGCCAGCAGGCAAATTCGGAGTTTTGGGTGAACACGCACGTTCTTAACACTTGGAGATCCTTAGGGTGACTTGTCACCCAAAAACGAACTTAATTATGTTCTATTTTTTTTATTTTGATTCCAATATTATTGAAACTTTATGACTTTGTCAGGAGTCATAAAAAGATAATTTAGCAATAGAAAAAAATGAAATTTGGGTTTTGGAAAGGGTCGTAAAAAAAAAAGTAACACATAGGTCCCTAGGGTGACATGTCACCCAGGTAATATTTTTACATTTGTCATTACTATTTTTGTAATAATATTTCGTTTATCAATGTAATTTTACAATTTTAGTTCCTTTTGTAAGATGTAAATGTTTTGTAAATGCACTATTACAGACGGTTTGTCCGCCATCAATCTGACACTCTGACCTCTGTCACTCGGACACTCTGACTCACATTTAGCTCCATAACTCCAGGACGGCCCATCGGAGCGAGGTCGGGTTTTTTCAGTATTATAGAGGAGCCCATGAGGATTATTTATAAATCATTAGTTTTGAGATTGAGCTCAAGGCTTAGGCTCAAGAGCCTCCAAAACCTGAAAAACCGTTAAAAAACGGTTGAAAATTTTAAAATATTGATGATTTCTTTTGTTGGATGGAGAAGTTTACCCATGAACTTTAAGTCAATAGCTCGCAAGTTAGGCTCAGGGTTTGGGCTCAATGATTGGGCTCAGGGATTAGGGTCCAGAGCCTAAAAACGGTCAAAAGCTCAAAATGTTTGATTTTTTCAAATTTTTTTGATTTTTTTTCCTAAAATTTTCAAAATGGCGGATTGTCTTCAAAAAATAATGTTTTTGAAGATATTATGATTTTTCTAAAATACTTTTAGGGGTACAAAGAAGTACAAATTTTCCAAAAATTTTTAATAAAAAGAATCTAT